>NGKG01000002.1:1776826-1856328 GCA_002162505.1 Myriosclerotinia scirpicola
CTCCAACCCTTTCATTACCCATCCACTACAAGCCCTCAAGCCCTCAAGCCCTCCAGCCCTCCAGCCCTCCAGCCCTCCAGCCCTCCAGCCCTCCAGCCCTCCAGCCCTAAAATCTCTACAAAAAACACCCCCTAACACCCTATACCGCCTATGAAAACAGCACTTCAGGAACATGAACCGTAGGTAATCTGCCTCGCTATTTACTTTTGGTATATTCTTCTAGGTTTCTATAATCACTTTACACTGGTTCTATTTCCCACATTCTATTTCCCATATTCTATATCCCACATTCTATTTCCCACATTCTATTTCCCATATTCTATATTCCGCATTCCATACCCCATATCCCATAACCCATATTCCTTCAAACCATCCCCCCCCTCCACCTCTCCCCCTTCAATACTTTCCGTGCATAACTATCACAAGCCATAACTACAACCGATAATCCCACCAGATGATCAATTACATCAATTATCTCTCGACCTCCTCGCCCTTCAGCTAGCAGTTATATATATGTTAAACCCCCCACCATCAAGAAAGACCCCATCATCCCAATTCACACAACTACAGTAGCATATCTGAAGATCCCGCAGTAAAAGTATTAGACATTCATCAAGCAAACTTCACTCAACATCGCATAAATATCAACATCAAAGCCATATTTCGTGTTCCATCAAGAATAACATAGATACCAGTGCCACGCTTCTATCCCAGCCCAAAGTCCACCTTGAAGCCTTTTCATTCATGACCAGATCTCCATCATTTCTCTATGCCATCACAAATCACATCATACAATCATCTACACCCGATAACGGCAGCAAAGAGAAAGGCCATGCATCACCCCTCTGAAAGCTGTCCCATTCCTTCACTAGACCATATGACCATATAAAAAGGCTCCCAAAATATACTCACCAATATTATCCCAACTCCGGTCCGAAGATGACCCTACTTGGCGTTTACTCCCGAGCTGTTGCACCACGCTATGACTACTTTCTGGCAAAGAAAATGAAAATCACCACCAGCCACCAACCACCAACCAAATCGCTATGCCATTGCAACAACTAAAAATGGAAAGTCGGATATGTAGACTCTTCCTAATTGTACGAAGTTTGTCGAAGATGAAAGCTCTAGCCATTGTATTGAAACCTAGTGGCCTCAAGTCGGCCTAAACCATCTCGGGGTGCAACATAACGTCTTCGATAAGTGTTTGTAAAGTCTTGTAGTAAGCTGCGAACTTTACGAACGCCATCATGACCGATGCTGAGCTTTTCTCGAATGCTGTTCATCAATCGGTCGATTTCGGCCTCCCTGACGGCTCCAGCTGGCAACATTCTTAGAATGCCATCAACCCAACTGGTAGTTTCCTGTGGTAAGATCTCAAATAGGCCGAGAAGAACGCCACTGCCATCAGTAAAGCAGTCACCTGGGAAACTAATCATCATTCCTTTCATGATTCCCTTCACTAGCTCATTGCCGTTGGCAAGGATAAGCTGTCGAACTACTTGTTGAATCTCGGGCGGATTTATGTTGATGGCTGAGCTTGAAGGATTATCACCACCATAGCTGATAACATCTCGAAGGTAGTGTAAGACTGCAGATAAAGGTTCGCGTTGCTCGAGATCTAAAGCAGCAATGGCAGCCCTGAATATTGGTGTAAACAGATGCGATCGAATCATTTTATGAGGATAGTATAGCAAGGCGTCAAGTAAGAGACGGTAAAAATCCTCAATGACATCAGGGAGATCTTGAGGCGGAAGATCGGTCATGGCCTTCAACATAGCTGTTGACTGGGCTTCGAAAAAGGTGTAAATTGATTCTGTAGTTTGCTCATCAACGTGCTCTCGATCCTCGGAAAATTCACGCAAGATAGCACTAGTGACCCAGAGGAAACAACCCTGGCGCGACGCTGCGAAGCCTTCCGCGAGTTTGTTCGCCATCTGAGGAAGGAGAGGAGCCATTGATGTTCGATATGATATGATCATATATCTCCATGTACGGCAAACTCTCTCGCAGATTGGAGTGAAACTCATGAATGAATCTAAAATAGTCGACAAAATGGGGAATATTTCCTGGCAGTACTTGACTGCTGGATGATCCTGATTTGGCTCAATCCAGGGAGTAACAATTTGTATAAATAATGTGATCAATTGCAAATGGTCTAGATTTTTGTCAGTTGGATATTCTATAAATAGGGTTGGAGATACTTACCAGCAACCTTAAGCTTTGATTCTTCATCATTAGCTTGATTTGCCAAAGCCATCAGTCTATTCATCAATGGATCACAATACAATTTCATGAGTTGATATGTTTGGGTTGATGGCTGAACAGCAACTACAGATGCAACACCTTCCGTTAATTCTTCCTGACTGACTCCTGGCAATTTGTCGAGAGTTTGGTCGTAGAACTGCTGTAATTGTACTACTTGGCCGCCGAGTAAGTGCTTGCAATCACTGCAAACAAATTTCATCGCCATGGCAGCAGCTCGAACAATTTCCTTCGAGTCGGTTGTGAAAGAAGATACAATGTATTGGAATTGAGACTCGAGGAATTCGGGATGGTTAGAGGTCCACTCCGTATAACGACCTAATACCATGATAGTGGCAAATCGAAGTTTCTCGTGATGAGGGATCTGAACTAAAAGGGGTATGATCTGAGGAAGTATGATATCCTCATCTCTATCAACCAATCTTCCCATTGCACGCATACCAAACAGAGGCGCTTCAAGTTGTTGCCAGTGTGGAACAGAGGCTTCAGTGGCATGACCAGCATAAGAACCCATCCAGGACTTAATAGCGTCATAAACCTTTGTGAGGCAAGGTGTGACGCCCATAATCTCACAACAATCTTTGAGAACGTCTCCCATATGATGACGGAATTCCCGGAATTTTTCCTCTGCATCCCTATCACCGTCGAATAAGTCTGTTTCGTCTGCACCATCTGCTGATGGAAATTCCAAATGCTTCATCATGATGTCCACAAGACTGGAGTATACATCCACATATTGCATACGAGCTTCGATGTACATCTCAAGGATGAGATAGAGTTTGAGCTCATACCAGAAGATAAAGGTAAGAGAAATCGCATCTTTGTCGAAATCTCTATGAGTACACTCCAAAATCGCTTCGACTAAAGGTCGGAAGACTTTAGGCTCCCGAGCAATCAGGACAACCCATGCTTCACCAGCTTCTGCGAAAATGCGAGTAAAACCCTTGAAAGACTCTGAATCTTCCTCTTGAGCAGCTTGCGCAATTCGAGGCTGAAGCGCCAATACACGAGGTAAAAGTATCTCGATGGTAGGCATGTATTCATCGACCTCACGAGTCTCCTTAAATATAGAGCACAAACATTCTGTTGCTGCTTCGAAAGAACGGTCGTTGTTTAAGGCATTAAATATCACCAGTAGAAGAGGCGAGTTTACTATGTCGGCAACAGGGACCTCGCGTAGCCAGGATGTGATAACTTCAAGTAGTTGTGGGTTGGTCGCTGCCGATTCTGGATAGTATTTGTTAGCCTTCTATAACGACATACAAGAAAATGATTACGTACCAGACGATTGTGCATATGCAATCAACAATTGTACAACTTGGGTGGTATTATCCCCTAATAGTTCCTGAGTTCTCTGTTGAAGCTCATCTTCCTAATTGACGCATTAGACTTTGATATTCCCAATAACATTTCGACCACCGCACGTCGTTTCACATGCTCCGGGAATGGTGTATTTCAGCCCACATACTGTCAAAGTGATCTTTCGTCCCTCGGTGACTTCTTCGGGAAGAACTTTCAAGAAATCTAGGACACAGGCGAGACATTCTGCGGAGTTCCCCAATGTTGATACGACCATCTGCACCACATCCTTCCAACTTGTCATCTGTATAGCTAAAATGGCCAGGCAAACGCATAGTTGGATTCGAATCGGTCGTGGCCCTGTCGCATATACTTTCAAGAGCTCTAAGAGTTGATTTCGTAGCGCTGGTAATGAATCGCTTGGTATTTGTTGAACGTCATAGGTAATCTATCAGATTAGATTATAATCCAAAGAGGTGGGGTTCGTGATCATATACCTTTCCTCTCAAAGTAGTAGCCGCAAAGAGCTTCGCATCTGGCTCTGCATCTGACGATAGAATTCCAATGGTAATCTGCCATGCTTCGGCCTACGAAAAGGGTGAGCCTATGCCAACAACAGTAACAGCAGCATCTGGTTGGGCGCAAAGATGTTGGAAAACATAACCTACCGACTTCTGGAAACTCTCTAGAAAACTATGTGCTGCCTCCTTTTGTCCCCGCTGGCCATCGCGCATAGTATTTAAAGCCGCAATAACAGGAGTGAAGGCACTCTGCGGGCCATTCCCGTTCGTCGAAACAGCGACCATTTTGTTGGAGGGGCAAGTCCTGTAGACAATAACAGATCAACGGCGTGATCCAGTCATGTACAATTCGTAGTTTTATTGGCGAAGACAGTGCCAAATATAAGGGTATAAAGGTATCCGGGGGGAAAAAAGAATTAAGGGTATCAACAATACTGTATGAAATTTTCGTGATTGTACTTTGGGTATTTCTTGGAAAGAATCAGAATGTTCTTTTGTTGTAAATGATGGGGTAGACTTGTCTACTGGTTGCCGCAGCGAAATAAAGTTTTAGTGCCCTTTTGAGCGGCAGCCTCGTGAAAGAAGCACCAGGCCAGGTACCGTTGACGAATCGCGTCGAGAATTTTAGAAATTTGACCAGGAGTTCAAGGATTCAAACCCAACTCTCTCACCACATTCAATCAGTCTATCGAATAATAGCTTTATCCTCACGGGTACTATTTATACGAACATTTACATCAACAAAAATCAACAGAATTCATTATGAATCGCGGCGGTGGAGGTGGCCGAAAGGTCCTTCTTCCCCCAATCAACTTCATTTTCAAGCTCCTCCAACAGCATACACCAGTATCGATTTGGTTATACGAGCAATTGGGAATCAGGATTGAGGGAAAGATCAGAGTGCGCGCACAAAATCCTTCTTCCTGTCGCGACATTTTACTAATCCATGGGCTTCTAGGGTTTCGACGAATTTATGAACTTGGTGCTCGATGATGCAGTGGAGGTCAAGCAAGCTACAAAAGACAAGGCAGAGAGTCGTAGGGCGCTGGGTTAGTTCTCGGATTGTTCGAATATTGAAGAAGAGCGTGCTAATGTGTGTTAGGACAAATTCTATTAAAGGGTGATAATGTATCATTGATCCAGAGCGCAAGTGGGTAAGAGACGATGGGAAGGCGTATATTCAAAATGGGTTATTATGAGAATGAAAATTACTGCAAGACCTAAACGATGAGTTTTTGGGGAGGAGTTCTTCGGTCATTTGGCTTCATATCGAGTTGTCTATATTGAGGTGGATCTATTCTCTGGACATAAGACCATCTTTAATCTCACCATCTCCCAGCAAAAGTCCGTGGAGAAGACTATCATGCTCTCCTACCGGCACTGAGATTTCAGCTCCAGACTTCAAGAATTGCTCCTCAAGAGCTAAACCATAGAGCAATACATTTGTTCCTGGACTAGATGGATCCGTCATCTGTGACCCTGATTGCTGCCTGTATCGATGCAAGAAGTAGTCATAAAACCCTTTTCCATGACCAAGGCGTCTTATGAAATTGGTTTTAGGATCGGTATCAAAAGCTACCCCAGGCAAAAGTATCATATCTAGACCACCTTTGCTCGAAACGACCTCCAATATACTTTCTCGTTCACCCACTGTCTCTGCGGGGATGGTGGGTATTCCCCAATTATCTCTTTTTAAAGATTCAAAATCTGCAAGGCTACGAAGGTCTACCATATCCATTACAGAACGGGGTGTATCAGATGATTGAGAGGTAGATCTATGTAGGTAAGGTACGAAGACCTGTTTGCCGGATTCCAGAGCGTGACGTACAATTGCATCAGTTTGTAATTCTCCAGTTGGCATAGCGAGATAGATTCCTATTCGTTTGGCCTGTTGATATGGCTTGAAATTGATGAGTCTTTGGAGAACAGCCGCACCTAACGATATTAATGGACTGGTGGTAAACGTGAAATTGACATCTGAATGTGACTAAGAATACTTACTTTGGGTTTGGATAGAATCATTTGTAACTGTTGACAAAAGCTTTTTAATCGACAAACGGAGGTCTTTTTTGCTCGACTTCAGTGCTGCTGATGAAGCCATCTTCGATATATAGGAAAACTTATTTTTCAACGAACCACTCACAGAGTCGATTCTCCTTGATGCAAACTTAGAATATAAGCTTAGAAAGGTACTAGAACAACTCAGAACGGATCTACCTACCTACTATGTACCTAGGTAGCTAGTGGTATCAGAATGTGCTTAAAATAGCCGTTTGCGTTGTGGCGCTATTAAGTGTGGCTGACGGACTTGTTCATTAGCGCTGTTACAAGTGCCATCCCTAAATGAACTTTATGTTGAAATCTAAAGCCTCACCATCAACAACCACAATTCAACACTATGGCACCACTCGTTCTGCCTTCAATATTAATCGCAAGCGCATGTTTGTTGTCGACTGTATCCGCCGCGCCCTCGATAGATGAGCTTGTTGGAACATGGTCTACGAAGTCCGCCGCAGTGTTGACTGGCCCTGTACGTTTGCATTCTTGTTTCAGGACCGAAGTATGGAAATATTGACGGGCAAACGCTAATACTGAAGACTAGGGATTTTATAATCCAGTTAACGATTCATTGCTGGAACCTACCCATACTGGAATCTCATACTCTTTCACCGCAGATGGCTATTATGAAGAGGCATACTACAGGGCAATCTCAAATCGTATGTATTACCTCACAACATTCGAACGACAACGAACAATATGCGAAGAATATAACTGATGATCTTGTAGCTGCGCAACCAAGCTGTGTGTCATCGATCATGCAATGGCAGCACGGCAAATTCGTCTTGAATGATGATGGATCTCTTAGTTTGGACCCCTTCGGTGTGGATGGGCGTCAATTAGAATCGGCACCATGTAGTGCCAGTCATGCGACATACACGCGATACAACCAGAGCGAGAAAATACAGGTTTGTTTATACTCTTCCCTACTATCTCTCCCCCTCTCTTATTTTTGGAGATATGTGGGAATTTGGACAAGAGCAGATCGCTGACAGTCAACTTCTAGAAATTCCAAGTCTACACGGATCCTTACACGAAATTAACTCGCCTGGATCTTTACCAATTCGATGGAACACCCGTGAATCCGATGTTCCTAGCTTACAGTCCTGCATTGATGCTTCCTACTGAAACGTTAAACCCGACAACTTCAGCAACGTCAACTTCGAGCTCCAAAATGAAGCGATGGTTAGGGTATGGGGATGAGCCCGAAGAGCCCACAACATCGGAAGGCTATGTTCTTCCTCTCAACAAGAATGCCAAGCATATCAGTCGTGGCATTGAGCAACCTTCACTCATCAATCGCATCGATCTCGACCTTGTTTGGTGGGCTGGAGTAGGAATGACCATTTTCGGAGGCGCGGCATATCTATTATAATCACTTGGAGGCTGCACGATAGACTGTATTGTCGAATGTTTGTATATTTGAAGGAACGCGTTACGAGACGAGGCATATATACCAATGGTGTCTATAAAATCGGGCACGATGGAGTTTTTGAGGGTTCCCCTTTTTCTGGGATAAGAGTTCTTTGGGTGGGAGCAACCTTACATCAAGCAGGGGCGTTGGAATCTTTCTATTGCGCAGGGTTTAATTGTTAGAACCCCCTTCTTCTAATAACAATGCTAGAAGTTTCACATGAAGTAAATGATCACGTCTTGTATTGCAGGTTCCTAGGCTTTAATGCTGGTTGAACCCTAATCTTGGCAACTCGCCGGTTATTTATATTCATATTAAGTATATATCTCCTTTCATGTTTCAAAATATGGAAAGAGCTCTACCATCCTATCTACCATCTACCATCTATCAACCATTATTTACTTTCCACACCGCTTTATTGTGTTCCATATTACCGTTCAGCTCAGGAAGTAAAACAGCTCCCCCAATCACCCCCTTCACTAGCAAAGCTCAAACTCTCCACAAACTGCGACAATCCACATCTGCCGAATTCATCACCGCCACACGTCTCCAATGGCATCACGCGATCATTGATGATGACTCTAACTAACTCCTCACTCTCTCCTGCACAAGTCATCTTCTCCACATACATCCTCGCTGCAAATGGTACTGACCAACTTGCGGAATAGCCATTCGTTTGCACCGCATCTTCTCTCGTGGTTTTTGAAAGTGGTTTTGTGGAATTGTAGAGACCAAGAGCGGAAAAGATTCCGGTCATGTCGTTGTCGTGACTGAAGTCTGCATATAGTTTGATGGATTTGTCGATGGGGAATGTGTCGGGATTGTCATCTAGAGTATGGTTCGTGGAGGTGTGGTCTTGGAGGGGGTTGTTTGTGAGGCGTGCTATGAGTTCGTTGGTGAAGCCTACACCTTGTGTAGGACCCAGTGGGTTGCCCCAGGCATAGCCGTAGTATTTACCGAGGGATTGGTAGTAGTCGTAAGCTTTCCAATCAGCAGCAGTGAAGATATTGCAGAATGGAGAAATAGTGCCGGTGGGAGAGGCGACAGTGTTGTAGGGACAGAGGTCCATTAAGTTGATCGTGTCGGTACTGGTGAGGTTGGCGCCAGGAAGACCTGCATTGAGGCGAGATGTGATGTTTGGAGTGAAGATTGACGACCAAGTAGCTTGAGCAGAATTTCCAATTTTGGAGTTAGGCCCATCCTCAAAGCCGGTGCACAAACCGTGGTCTAGGGTGTTGTTGCTACCTGTATCTTCACTGATAATGACGATATTGTATGGGTAGCTAGCATTGACTGACGATGACGAGTCTGCCAAACGAGCAGAATGGAACCCTTGAGTCCAGTTTTGGGCAGACTCGACAACACGGTCTTGCCCCGAAGCACGAATGAAAGGAGTGATAGTTGAGGCAAGAGATTTGTACCGATTATAGTACTTGATACCGGAGTTGATCAATTCCTGTTGTCCAAATACGGTGAGCTGGTCAGCTCCCAAGTTACATTCGTAATCCTTTATGAAAGTATAATCTGCTCCATAGAACGTCGTAGTATTATGGATCTTGTCTATGAGCGCTTTATATGCTGCTGTCTTGCTAGCTGTAGGGTCTCGTGCTCCGTGACGAGACAGGATCTGTGCAAATGATATTTCACACTGATCAGGAACCGATGCGCTAATCTCCGAGGGAACTGCAAAATATGGCGAATATTGGCCCCAAAAATGTGAGATCTCTGGACGACAATAATATCCAGTATTGATACTATCACATGATGAATTGGTAGGTAGCCCAAAGCCTCTACATTAATGGTTAGCAAGAACAACGCTTAGGAAAGTGCCCAGGATCAAACATACACTGCTATCCAATATACAAGTGCCAATACCACAACTGCAGCGATACCCATATTGATCACTTTTCTCCTTGATCTTTTCTTGAACTTCCTCAGGTGCTCCTCTAGACTTTGAAGGATATCGTCTGAATCTGCACTGGTTACTGGATCTGAATCTTCCCCTGACGAGGGTAAAGGCTCATATTTATGATTTTCATGGCCGGTCATAGCATACCGCACTGCAGTGCGCTTTAATGAACGTTTCATCCTTGAGGTTGTTTGATTGCGCCTGGTATAATGGGAGCTCTATAGCTTCGAATTTGAAGCTTACATTGGCTAGACTGTCAATAGAGTAGATTTTGATATTGGCATTTGTAGCCCCTGTACCTATAACTCTTATGCTGTACAGCTTCGAGGCAAGGGAGAGAAGACCTTTTCTTTCTATTCAGAGCTTTCTATCTCGATATTTAACCAAGTCAGACTGGCAAGTATTGTTGATGCTCTTCACCACGTGCGGCGATCCCCAAGGATGTTGCGTTGACCTGCATGAGCCCAATGGCCTGAACAGGTTCGAGCGATTTATGCAACCAAACCACGTGATTCAATGGAGCCGATAGAACAACCCCAAGCTCCGGTGATGCAGAAGTTGCAGAAGACTGGATAGAAAATGTAGTTGGGTACATTTATATGTAGCAGAAAACCGTAGAATAGCCATCAGAGGTACTAGGTAATAATAGATTAAGGCATGCACCGCTTTTACGCTAATCACTGTATAAAGCAAAGATTACCCGATCAATCCATGGATCTTTTGTGATTTAGTATTTTATGAACAGTCCAGGAATTTTATGCACTTGATGGTACAGTCTATACTTCCCTAAACCGGGTATCTAATGTATCTACAAACGGCTGATAATCGCTCCAGCATATTCATGTGTCTTGGCCTTTCCACCCAAATCACCAGTCAAGGTCTTTCCTTCTGCCAAAACGTCGAAGATGGCAGTCTCTATGTTCTTTGCGTGTTCGTTCAATCCCATATGTCTCAGCATCATAATGGAACTGAGGAGAAGAGCGGTAGGGTTGGCAAGAGCCTTGCCAGCAATATCTGGTGCGGATCCGTGAACAGCCTCGAAGATAGAGCATTCATCTCCAATGTTTCCGGAAGGAGTGAGACCGAGACCACCAATAAGACCAGCGCACATATCTGAGAGAATATCTCCGTAAAGGTTAGGCATAACCAAAACTTTGTCGTTATAAGGAGTTGGGTCTGTAACAATCTTCAGGCAGGTGTTGTCAAGTAATTCAGAGTCAAACTCGACGGCTGGGAAATCCTTGGAAACTCGGTTTGCGGTGCTCAAGAAAAGACCGTCACTCATCTTCATGATAGTGGCCTTGTGGACAGCTCGGACCTTCAACTTGTTGATATCCTGGGCGTATTGGAATGCGAATCGTAGGACACGCTCACTGGCCTCCCTTGTAATAAGCTTGATGCTTTGTACAACTCCATCTACCACAACATGCTCAATGCCAGAGTATTCTCCCTCAGTGTTCTCTCTGATAAGAACGGTATCAACGTTATCGTAAGGTGTCTTGTATCCTGCGATTGAGCGACATGGTCGAACGTTGGCGAAAAGGTTGAAAGTTCGGCGGAGAGTAAGGTTCAAAGAAACATGACCTTTACCGATAGGGGTCTGATATAGATTAGTACCGGAAAATAGTATAGAAGCTAGGCTAAACATACAGCCAAAGGACCCTTCAAAGCCACCTTGTTTCTGTTGATGCTCTCGATTGTCTCTTGGGCGATAGTAGTTTTTCCATCCCGGAGTTGCGGGGTAACGTCAACTGGTTCCCACTTGATTGGTGCCTTTGATTCGTGTCAGAACTGAATTGATGTATTTTAGACAATCCATTCCTCTTACCTTAGCGGCCGAAAAGATGTCCTTCACGGATTGCGAAATCTCTGGTCCGATACCATCACCCTCGATCAAACTGACTGTGTAGAGTCCCTTCGAAAGCGTTAGTAGGCATATCCCTAGAAGCTTATTCTGCATCCAATTGCGTTTCCTTTCGTTCCAAGGTGTGCGGGGTTGGAACCGTTCTCTGATTGTTTGGGATGCCTTACATCTGAACCCTTTTGGCCGTGGAACTGAGCAATCTTGGATTTTTCGGTCGCATATTGGCGGCGAGCCTGTTTTCATAAATGGTAAGCCATGTGCATTGGATGTTTGGATATACAACAGCTGTATTGCAGTTGGAAGTAGGCGTATTCTTACCTGGACAGCGGCTGGTTTCCAAGCACGTGAAGATACTTGAACGCACTGTCTCCGCGCGGGGGCGCCAAAAGATCTAATTGCTAACATACTGTCTGCCAAAAGTGTTCTTGCCAAAGATCGCAAGAATAAATTGGAAGAGGAGGGGAAGAGAGTGTGAATAGGTCAAGATGTTCGAAGAAGAAGATTTGAAGTTGCGGCTAAGTTGCGGAAACTTGCATTTTTCCTCAAAGTAAAGATTCCGCTGTTCCACTTTCCAGCCGTTTTGCCCCGAATTGCCGACATCGAGCTCCGAACATGATAAGCCACTCACTCACTCACCCACTCACTGTCATTCAAACATTGAATATTGCGACGTTGGACAATAGAGCTTTGACATCAAAATAATATACTCCTTGAAATTTGTCTTGTTTTGAAAATCGAATCAAACGCTGGATGATGTAGTTTTGGGGTTTACAAACAAATAATCTAGTTATTGCGACGATTTCGAAATAAACACGATTCAATATGACGGACATTGAACGAGCGATTTTGGACCATTACCAGCTTTCATCCCCATATCCCAACGAATGGCCGGCGGATAAAGATACCAGTGATGCCTCAGATGAGGAGGATGAAGGTCCCAAGTCAAAGCAGACCGGCGCAATGGCTGCAGCGGCTGCGCGCAGAAAGTCCAAATACTTCGCTCTCGAAAAAGCTAGTGATCGCAAAAGTCTCATTCCCAACTCACAAAAATCAGGCGATGGAGTAGAGAATTTGGTGCAAAGGGATGAGCAAGATCCTCTGGGAACTACCGATAGTGTTGTTAGAATTCTCCGGCAACAAGGTCTACCGGTGCAGGACGACATAGCATTACGTTAGTATCTCTACCACTTCTTTGAAACTTTCCCTGACGGTACCAGGTAATAGGTTCCTGTTATCATCTACAACATTTTCGCCCGCCTTATTCCTATCTCAAGTTCATTCCACTGCCTCTACGCAGGACCTATTACGAGGGTTAGATTTACTCTCTCGATCAATTGACCAGAAATCCGCTTCGTTAAAGGTCCTTGTAGAATCGAACTTCGAACGCTTCGTGCGTGCGAAAGCCACGATAGATAATGTTTATACAGAGATGAAATACCGAGGGGCGGAGCCACCTATGGCTCCCCGTGCTAGACCTCATTCCCGCCATGCCAGCAGAAGTAGCTTTCGAGCGAGCAGTGGTAATCAAATTGGAATGACGACTCCGGCGCCCGTGGATGCTAGAAAGAAAAACGCATTGATGAAAGAAAGCGAATATGGTGTGCTTGGGATCAAGACTCCCCTTTTAGATGTCTCGGCAAAGGCAGAAGAGGTATGGGGCCCGGCATTGGGTGGAAGAGAGAAGGAAGATAGCCTGAAAGTTATGACCGGAACCATTGATCGATATAAAGAATATTACGAGGTCAACGCTGCGATTACCGATAGTATTAAGCGGAAAGATTATGAAAGCATTGTCGAAGAATATACAAAAGCAAGACGGTTTGCAGATGATGCAAAGAAACTCACTGAAACGTTAGGGACTACACCTCCGACTGATCCTCAGATACACCAAATCCTGCTAGCTGCACGTGTATGGCATGATGTCGAACAGCAAATCGAGGACTTCAAACGCGATGTATGGAAAAAATTATCATCAGCACAAGGTTTGGGTAGAATGGACGGCTTTCTGGGTGCCCAGGAAGATCAACATATGGAACTCATTGGAATATTACTCGAATTAGGGGTCACAGACAATCCCATTTGGGTTTGGTTAATGAGTCGTTATGATCACCTCAAGGTTAAAATTCAAACAACTTCAGACCGTTCAAAGGTAGAGATTGAAATTTTACGACGACGACTAGCTAGTGCCGAAAAACCTGCGTCTCAAATCATAGCTACTCACATACGGTCGCTTGGACGCCAGATGGTAGACAACAAACAAGTTTCCGTGGATTCTCCAGACATCATCGAGCTTTGGGAGAAGTTGAAATCTTTCCTACACAGCATGTTCTCCGCACAAGGCATTCTAGGAGAAGTTACCGAATTCTGGCAGACTGTTCAGAGTTTCATTGATGGCAGGGCACAGAAAGCCTTACCTATAGGTATTGATGGGAAGTCTCGAGAGCATCATCGGCTTTCTGATGAGAACATTGCGAACCTAGAAAAAGGGACAGTTGAGCTTGTAGACATGCTCCGTGAAAGTGCATACGAATTGTTCGTCGATCCTCCAATTGAGGATATCTCTGCATTGTTTTCGCCTCTGACACCGACCCCACGCACACCGACGCCAAAAACGGCTGATTCATTAACTCCGTCTGCCCTTCTCGGTTCTCGGTTCACATTTGATCCAAATAATTTGCCACCCCCCTCTCCTAGACGAGGTGAAGCATGGGAAAAGTTTGCATTCTGGCCACCGTGGTCAAATTCTGCCAGTGGGGTCTATTATTTGGCTCAATTCTTAGCGCTCGTAGGTTCTGGCGCAAGCGAGATGTCAGGAATTTCCCCCGTGGTCAATGGAGATGGCTCAGCTTTGGAGAGATTGAAAGGTCTTGTTGGGGGAGCGCGTGAGAGATGTGTGACCGCAATTCTCGCTGCATGGAATAAAGATGCCGAGAATATTAAAGTCCTGGAAGATTGGAGGCGTTCTCCAGACAAACGAGATTTGACCAGGATGCCAGCAAATTTCAGCGCTTTTGAAAGTGCGATCCTTTCAGGCATGCAAAAGATCCTTTACATTTCTGATGCCTCAATCAAGCCTGGCTCGGCCGAGATCGTTCTCCCCCCACCACCCAAGCTCTTGCAAATGGTCCGTAGTCAATTTGTGACAACCCTTTATAAAGCGTTGAGTGGGATGGTAGAAAATGCAGAAAGGTCTGTCAAGAAAACGGAAGATAATTGGACGGCTGATAGTGATGGCCTGGCGACTCCTGTGGCGATGGTTATTGCCACGAGCATGGGGGCTGGAACTGTCGATGCTAGTGATCGCGTGAGTCAAACCTTCCTTCTCTCAAAACTAAACTAACGTTTGTAGAATGTTCGCATGCTTTTGACATTGAGTAACCTACAAGCACTTCGTGTCGATGTTGTTCCAAATCTTACAACCCAGTTTGAGAACGCTTTCTCCGTCAAGCTTACAGAGGAAGCCAAGACAATAAGAGATGTACTTGGGCAAATTGATGCTCGTCTTTTCCAATCGTATACAAAACCTACGGTCGAGACTCTTCGCAGCATTGTGCGTCGTGGAGTCCTAGCACCGGACTGGGCACCAACCGAACAGCCCAAAGAAGTTCGTCCTTATGTATATGAAGCTTTACTGCGCCTTGTTATCGTTCATACTCAAGTCTCCACGACTGCCTCTTCCCTCACTGCTCAAGTTCTCTCTTATCTCTTGGAGCAAGTATCGCTGGAATTCCTAGAGGCCTTCAAACAACGCCAGCGATTTCCCCTCAATTCTCTCATGCAAGCTACTCTTGATATCGAATTCGTGGCTCAGACCATGAGTCAATATACAACAGATCGAGCAACCGAGACTTCAAGTCAGATCTATCTGGAGTTGGATAAGGGAACAGATGGTGAGGCGAGAGCAAAGCTTCAAAAGATACTTCCAGGTATGAGAGTAGATTTGAAGAGGTTAAGGGAAGCGAGTAAGAGTGAATTTTCTTGCTTCAAGAAAGTGAGGAGTGGAAATAAAACAGACAGAACTGTGAGCAGTAGTACGCAAGGTACTATTTAGACAAGAGATTAAGATAGATTTTAAACATTTCCAAAATTAATTGATGGTGATATTCTGTTGAATATCTCAAATTTTATCCTCATTGCCGAACTTACTTTCAGACGCTGAGTTGTCCCATTCTGCCTCATCCGTCCACACTATTTCGTTGCTTGATGTTACCTCAGACATTGAACTCTTGGCACAGGGCATGGAATGTCAGACACTCACGACAGTATACGTAATATATGCGGAACATCATAATAAGTTTTAAATTGAAAAGGCCGTGAAGTCATAGCTACATAAAATACGCAGCACATTTGTTAAACCTTAAGTTAAAACATAATCCATATCGCCAACCCTTAATCAACCCCTTCACTGCGCATTTTTACTCAACCCCTTTCTGCTAAATTTGACTTCCCAACAAATTCCCGACCCAAAGTCCAAAGATCCAAAAGCTTCTCAACCACATCATCACCCCTCTTCAAAACCACGGGAATCTTAATAACATCCTCCTCCTTATCACTATCATCCGAGCTCTCACCATCAGAATAATGTCTTTTTGCACGAACATTTCGACGACGGCGGTGAAATTCTGCTCTTCCACTGTCATAACTGGAATCACTATCGCTACCGGAGCTTCTAGAACTCTCTAGAGAATCTATGCTCAAACCTTGGGCTTTCCTAGTCACTCTTGCTCGTGGTCTTGAGCGCTCGATGAATACTGGTGATGGGGCGCGAGGGGGTTGTGGTGGAGGCCCGTGACTGGGCTGCGTATGTGGTGGGCCTGGTCGGGGAGGTGGTGTGTTGTTGAAACCCGGAGGTGGTGGAGGTGGTGAGGGTGGAGGTCGTGCTGCTGGGCCTCGTTTCATCAACATACTATAGACTTCCGTAGGTTTGTATTCCAGCTTCAAAGTCCGCTTAGCGGTCAAATGCATAATTGTAGCAACTCGTGCTCCATCGCCTCGGATACCCTGATTCACTTCCCCCGTGCTATCATAGAGACTTAATTCTGCCCAGCACCATTCGAATCTGTGATCTCGTTCTTTAGATCGAATTTCTTCCAGGAGGTTGGATACGTGAGTAGATTGTTGATCCGTGAGATGAAGTTTGGCATCGGTGATGGAAACTCCACTGCAGATGAATGAATTGACGAACAAAATGACTTCGGGGAGTGGGCTGGACTCTGGAATGAGCATTGCATGAAACCAGTCGCGAGGCTGATGCGCTTGGGTGTCGACTAGTCGAAGGGTGTATATGTTGTAGGTTGTGAGAGCGACAAATGCCTCGGCATCAGTGCAGCAAGTCGCGAGCATTGCTTGCCCAGAGGGAGGGGGTGGTGGTGGTGGTGGATTTCTAGGCTGAGAAACAGGGGTTAAATGATGTGTCTGCTGGGTAGGGCCTATTTCACCGCCCACGTTAGCTGCCAAATTTAGTCATTTGTTATCATTTATAATGTAGGGTGCTTACCAGCAGGTACAGGTGGGCCAATCGTTCGAGGCCCATAGGAAAGAGGTGAGGCTGCTGTCGTTGGAGGAGTTCTGATTCTCGGAAGCATAGCTAAAGGTGAGGGTGGAGGTGGGGGTGGAGGTGGAAGTGGAAGTGAGCGCGGCAGGGACCCTCTAGCATCTATAAGAAATGAAGGTCTACCCCCGAAGTCTACAGGTGGCATAGTTCCATGAGCTACCCAAGCTTTTCGCTTACCATCGATCAACGGCTCCCGAAGAATAGCTAATATCACTCGGCAATTGACATGTTGGGGTAGAATGGAAACGCAAAGTTTGTGAGCAAGAAGACGCATCCATGCATTGCTTTTATTCTCTTGCAAGATTTTGAGCGCTACTACCTCTCGAGGTAAGCTTTTGGGTCCACCAGGATAAATAGCGGTATCCAGAATGTTGTGTTCAGTCCTTGTCAGGTTACCGAAAGTCTCAAACCAGCTATTATCGTTCAATTGACTCAAAATCGTACGCATGTGTGTGGCTTCGAGACTGTGGAAAGCTGAGTGAGGAATTGGTCTAATGTCATTATTTTGAATGAGGAATGCTTCGAGAACGCTTGAAGTATTTTCCAAGGCTTTCTTCATCTCCGCAGCAAGAAATTTCTTGCTTCGAAATAGACTCTTGATCTTGAAACTGAGGCGATTGTGAGGAGAGCTAAATAGTTGGCCTTCAGGTGCTCGAGATCTAATAATATCAGTATGAGAGAATTATAGTGTTATCAGTTCTTCGTTTTACTCACTCCAGGGGCTTCTTTACTACCTGCTCTTCCTCGACCTTGATTACTGGATTCTCCTCACTGCTTTGGCCTTTCTCACTCGGAAAGACACGTGGTGAAGTTGGAAGATTTGGGGACTGAAACGTTTGCTTCAATGGTTGAGTAGCGGGACCTCTGTGGCTGTCGTATGAGGGAGGATTGACCTTGATCATATCAGTACCGATATAGAGATAGTTCATGAAAAATTATATGGCATGAATCTGGAGGATTTTTTGTTTTATAATCAAGATACGGAGGGAAGCGCTTAGATATCCAAGTTCATCTTGGACATTTGAAACATCGAGCTTCAGTCTGCTAAAAGTGGCGAGGTAATTAGGGAATTTACTCACATTAGGGGTTTTCAGATCAGTAACTCTTGGAGGAAGCTCAGAGGTTGGAATCGGCGTGCTTCCCACATTTGCCATGGCTAGAGGGGGAGAAGGAAGTAGAGGAGTAATGCCCATACACCTGGATGGTGAAGGAGGACCTCTAACTCCAGGTGGAGGTGGAGCAGTGGGGAATACAACGTAACGTGAGCCTCCCCTAGGGTAAATTGAGCTAACATCGCTATCGATATCCGACTCGCTGACCGTGTATGCCGACCTGCTGCGTGAACGGAAACAAAGACGTCGATTCGATGAGAAATTTGCAATAAGATCAACAGTGCGGTTGATTCGTTCGTGATAGCTGACGATTTTTTGAATATTGACCTTTCCAGAAGATCTATTTTTGATAAGTAATTGGCTCCTAAGAGGAATGAAATTGAACCCACAGATCTCTAGAAAGCGAACCAACGGTAATCACTTGGTGTACCAAGAGAAGATGCAATTGAACCTCTTTCAGTCGCTCTATATAGGTATTTGTATCATCGTGTACGCGGTACCATACTGCGTTTTCGAGATCATCCAATAACTTTTCTTCGTCAAGCTTTAGCTGCATTGGCTTCACAGGATCAACGACCTCCTCGCCTTTGGTTTTCCCCGCATTATTTCGCTTCTTCTTTTGTTCCCTCTTCAGACCAGCTTTCACAACAGTAGGAAGAATCTTTTGCAAGGTATCAGAGCATTCCAAGCCCAAGACGTTCAAATATCTGAGGCCCTCTTCATTAAAGATTAGATTTGGATTCGTCCCAGCGTTGCGTTGTAGAAGACTTTGCATTAAATTAAGCGTGACAACGGTAGAATTGATAATCGTGATATGATCTTCGACCGCATCTGGTACAAAACGATCAATCTCCAGCATGAGTCGGTGCCTATGAAAAGCTTGAGAAAGCTGTCTAGCATAGACCGATATGAATTCTAGGAATTCCGCCATATTTTTCTCCGTGGCATTGTCCATTCTTACTCCCCTTTTCGCAATAGAAGACTAAATATCTCCACGCAAGTAAAATAAAGGAATGAAGTGGAGTTCTGAATGGTAGAGCGCAAGTTCAAAAGAGAGAGAGAGACAGTCCAGGCAATCAGGGGAGATGTATGCTGCCTTGTTTCCCCGCTCAAGCCTCTCGGAGTGAGGCTGACTGGTTGCATATGCTTCATTGGATCCAATGGAAACCAATGCCGTATGAAGCCGGAATCCGACTTAATTATGATCATGCAGAGAATACGTTTTTATTTAATTTATTGGTAAAGTGTTTGGAGTTGTACAATTGTCAATTCAGAACTCACCGACTGGACTCTGCGTAATCGGTAATGGCCGTCTAGAAAGCCATCTGCAGGTCAAGCGAATAATCAATATCGCCCTACCTGATCCGAGAATTGGGGGACGGAAGTCTGACATGTAATTGGAGACTAATGATGATAGAGATATGTCGGCACCCGCACACCAGCCAGCTTACCAACACTTTCCTCACAAGCAGGGCGATTTGTGTTACATTTCACGACATGGGGATAGGTCCGACCAATGCCGATATTGCAAATATGGCGTCTTGAAAGTTGAATGGTTGAATAGACACCGAGTTTATATTTCTCTACACCATTTCAGCATAACACCAGTCAGACCTTCCACACTGCCGGGGATTTCTTCCAATGCAATATCAACTTTCCACATACGACCTGCGATGCCACCTACTTGTGCCGCACCAATAGCTGCAGATATAAGCAAATCATACTCTACCAATCGTTCCCATGCCCCCAACGCGACATCCCTTCCCCATACCTTCGCGTTCCCTCCTAAAGCGGTAACTCCAGTGCTAGACGTCTGTATCTTATGTCTTGATGTCAAGGAGCTATATTCGTCGTAAGCCATTGCGAAATTGCAAGTATCCGTGTCAAGGATTATGTCAAGTCGCGCAGCAGCTATCAACATGGCGAGCTCCAACTCTGATAGACCCTGAAGGATATGAAGTTTAGAGTCCGGCGCTGACAGTGCCACATTGGCCAGATTAAATGATTGGCCACGCAATGGGAAGTTCTGCACTGAAAGAGCTGATATGGCAAGAATAGAGGAAGTGAAAAATGCAGACACCGATTTAGACCGACAGAAATGTGACTGGACATGATGCTTGAAATTTGTGTCGTTATTGTATAGTTTCTGTTGGTAATTGTTAGTAATGTCTGAGTATGGGCAAGAAGATAGGCTTTTACCTCAATCATTCCTTGCCAAAATGAGAGGAATTCGCTCTGCCCAGGTGCAGAGATATCAAACCCCTCATTATTATAATCGTCGCTATCAACCACGAGACCCTCTTTACATACTTCCCAAAACGCTGGGAGACTTCTGGGGAATGACAAGTAAACATATCGATGACTAAAGCGACTCTTGACTCTCTTTTCTAGACTCTCGACCACATCGACACGAGTGGTGAGACCAAGTACAGCAATAGGGGCTTTCCTAGCTTGTGCTATGTCAAATAGATTATAAAGTAGAGTTTGTCGAGAGTGGGTGGTGAAGAGATCAAATTCATCCAGTATGAAGACGACAGACTTAGCAGCATGGTCTGCCTCGATTTCTGATATCTCTGATGGATGAGATAGTAGAGCCAGAAGGGAAGCTAGCGTATCAGAGTAATTGCTAACCTGTATATCGTGTTAACACTGGCGTGATGACATGCTGAGTAGTTTCTCACCTTGCCATTACAGTCATCTTCGATATCCATTTCCCTTCCTAGTTGTCTCCATATCTCGCGCAGCGCTAGGCGATCATCCGTATGAACAAATCCGTTGAGTCTAACAACATGGAAATTTTGTCTGTGGTCTTTTCCAAGATCTGAAATTACGGATTCGACCAGCTGTGCATGGATTAGCTTGATGTCAAAAATCATGGACAATGGAACTTACAGTAGTCTTTCCAGAACCTCTTGGTCCGATTATCAACATAGAGTTCCCTTCGCCAGCCAAAATTGTTTGCTCGACGAGCTGATGCACCTTGTGCACCTCGTCTTCATGTCCGTGGATCCTTAAACGTTTCTGTCCAGTAAGTCGATCCAGTATTACTCTTTGCATTGCTTTTAGATGACTTTCGAATCCCTCGATACTGGGGACTTCATTTGATATCAGTCCAGAATCTGTTTTTCCATCGAGCAGATCATGATCTACATTGGAAACGCACTCCTTACAAAGCCATTCGCCAAGGTGTTTTTTGAGTATATTCCCGCAACTTTGGTGAACAGCATAATCACAACTCTCACATATAATAATTTCATTGGGTTTATTTGACTCCAGTCCTTTGCAAAGTGCACACTTTACCTCGTCGTCAGAGTCATCTGCAACATCATTTTCAATAGCCCTCCCGGCCTCCGCCGCCACCCTAGTATTCTGGCATTTTTTGCAGAACCAATCTCCATCGGGTATTTTTGAAACACCATAACATCTTTTATGAACAGCGAGGGGGCAACCATCGCAGAGCAAAATTGGATTCGGGGATTTCGAGTCAGGCTTCGTACAAATCTCACAAACAGTATCATCATCATCATCGGCATCATCATCGGTCGGCGAAGTAAATGGTATGGTTTTGCCTTGGGACTTTTTGGGTGGTGGTTCAGACTGGTTGGAATTAGTATATAACTTTTGCCAAAAAGAAATGAAATGAATCCAATGCTACTTTTGCAAAGATAGCCAGCGAAATGTATCCCTTTACATACCGGAATATCCTTAAAGCCCACTAAATCATCCTTGCCAGATTCATCAAATGCGACACTCTTCCTTATCGTTGTGTTCCTAGACTTGCTAGGTGTCAAAATTCCTTTTGGAACCACAGCCGCCGCAGAGTCTACCAATTCGTCTATTTTACGTTTTGGCCGGCCACGTTTCGGTGTGCTGGATCCTGGTGCCTCAACGATCTTTGCTCGGGCTACTGAAGTATTAATATCTGAATCGGAGAATCTCGTCGATCGACTGCTGGATAATTTCGTAGGCGTCTCTGCAGATTCCACATCTTCGTCCCTAGCCTCTAATTCTTCATTCTGTTTGATCTTCGCAGCTTCATTATGCACTGCCTGTCGTGATAATGCTTTTGCCTTTCCGAGGCCTTTTTGAATCCGCGGTCGTCCACGGCCTCGTTTCGGCGTTCGAACTACCTCCTTCGTAACAGACTTTGCCGGCTTAATAATTTTTGCTACCGGTTTGGCATTTGGCCCCCCCTTTGCCTTTGTATTCTCTTCTTCATCATCCGTAACCTTAATGTCGTAGATATCCTCGCTCAATTCGTCTGCACTCTCTTCGGTATCCTTCTTGGAACCCAACCCTAGGAGTTTCTTAAACCGATTCGAGATACCACCAAGCGTAGAGGTAGGCGCATCTACCCTTCGACGTTTCGCGGCGGATGATGGTGTTGTAGGTAATGGGGATAATTCGTCAGTTTCGTCCGGGATATGAGATCTAAGACGTTTTCGTGTACTTGATGGTTCTGAGGACGCCATAATCAAGATAAGTCTAGTTTAGAACTTACTATGTATCCTATCTAACATTCATGTCACTGACAGAATTATTAGTTGGGACCAAATGGTGTTCCTGAATATGGTCAATCATTAGAGGTTGCTCGGGAGACGCGTCGTGGAATAAAAAAGCACTAGCGGCCGCTGGAAATATCGCGTTTCTTGATGCCGTACGGAGAACACCTTCTTAACTTTCGAACTGAATTAAACATTCTGATTCTGATATCACTTGTCTAGGTAGGTAATCAAGATCAAGATATCCCGAGGTCAGCTGCGAATTCCCCCTGCTAAATATATGCATTACCCTAAACAATCTTTGAACGTCTCGCTTTATCTCGAGGAATTGCCCTTTCTAATTGAGTGTTATGTACGATACGATACTCTGTTCAGCCAGGATAAGGCATTGAGGAATCACTGGTCCGAATGATCAGATCAATAAGTACAACATCTACTTTGGGTCTGGAAACGTCTTTGACATAATCTTTCTTGAACGGCGAGGGTGCAAGCGTGCCCACATTGCTAGGGTTTATCAGGTGTAGACTTGAAGTGAAATATCATAGTTGTGTATGATTATTGGCGTCCTTCTCACCACAAGTATAGTACCGGGTCCAGATGGTCCTATCGCACAGTGCCGATAGCAATTCTTGACTTTTTCATGTGATTAGCTGAGTCCTAATATCCCTTTGACAGTTCGTCGGTGTAATTTTTGTCTTTCAGCAATAGTGGTATTACTGGCTGCGACGCTCTTACAGAAGAACTTTGCTGCGCACAGTTCTGACCATGTGGTGCTTTATTATAAGAATAGGAGGATAGATTGTGGGAGGATGTCACTGTCTCATGCTTCGACTTATTACGTTTCAACGTTCCATATATTGCAGAATCTTCGAGGTTCGACAAAACTGTATCTGGGGATCACACCGCAATCGTTAAGTGAATTTAAGACATTCAACTAACTTCATTTCGATGTCCAAATTTATTTCAACTCTCAATTGTATTTCAATGTTTAAACCCCTTTCCATGTTCAAACACATTTCAGTGTTCAAATCTGTTTCAAAAATTATATTCACTTTCACATGAGTAACGCTGGTACTTGTAGCTCAACTAAACAAGTATTAAGCTCTTTTATGTATGAAGCCCTCGAAAATTTTAACATGTCTATATCCATTTCTCCCCTACAAGCTATTCCTAAATGCTCACTCCATATTATCATCTGCTCCAATCTCTGGAAATACCTGCGTCGTTACATACCACCCCCAATTACTCCGACGAAGCGACTGATTTTACCTTCGCAATTGACCTAGAACTCAATCTAGCCTAAGTAAGCGAGGGAATTTACACTCACTCATCTTACACTTCCTTCACAGTTACTGTGAACGTATTCTTGCATTTTTTCTCGAGCTGCGTCAAGATACATATTCCGGGAAAACAGTGGCACTTGCAACCACAATCCATCCCAGCTTTCGTCTGCGCATCTGCCCCGTTCTGTTTCTCTTCCGTCTTGTTACCCCTTCGTTTGTTTTCCATCTTCCTCTGTTGATCCTCAAGTATCGCCACAACCGATAACTCCATACATGAAACCAAACATTCGTAATCCTCGCAAGCCTTCTTAATCTCCTCATTATTCATGCTTGCCTTGAAATGGCCATCTAGAATGAGGACGATGAAGTCGCAATAGAATTGTACTTTGCTGTTTGGAATATCTAATATAGCGAAAACCTGGTGATGTGAATCACCCTGTTTTTTCAACGTGTATTGTTTCGTCTTTCTCTTGTAACACCACGTGTAGTCTCCAGAAAGCGCGTCTGATTCTGTAAGAGAGTCGTATTGGAAGACCAGTCTTTTCGGAGTCCAAAACTTCCAAAATGAACGTTTGGACTCAAGTGGAATTTCTTGGTCAAGATAATGAGAAGGGCGCATGTACCGTGTTCCTGAGGGGGAAGTCCAGAGCGAACCATGATCTTGCGATGAGCCACTTCTGGCCGCGATGGAGGGTACGGCTTCGGTGTGAAAACCAGAAGAGGAGTCTGCGAAATGCCACATACCATCAGGCTGTGTATTGATGTCACAGTCCATCAACATTTCAGGTTGGAGATCCATCGAGTTTTATTTGGTGGGATTAATTATTGGTGAGTGATGATAGAGAGAAGTTGGAGTTGAAAAGGATGAAGGGAAGACCAAGAACATCGTAAGAATGTGGGATACGCCTGATTTATATTCACTACATTTCCAACTTACCAAGTAACAATTATCAAATATGAGGTCACCCAATCACCTAACCTCCTTAGACCGAAGGTATCAACTGGTTCAATGAATTCAAAGCCAAGAAATCTCTAGGCGGCTTTATCCCAATTGATAAAGGGCCCGGTACATCAAGCTAAAACTACCGCACCGGAACCAGTTGCGGTGCTAGGACGGGAGTGGCATATACAATAGGTTCTTGGGGGCAAACACATACCCTTAGGGGTATTATTAGCTCAGTTAGCTAGTTCCATTTTAATTAATATCATTATCTGAACTCATCATGCTCAACGGTTCTAAAGGGGTTCAACTTTCAACAGATTCCAGAAGCGAGTCTAGCCACAGATTCATGGCTCAAAAGGTTATTGTGAGGATCTAGTAAAGGTAAATGGCACCATTAGATAAAAATTTATCAACTAACCGAATCATTTGAAGATTCTTCATTGTCGATCGAAATTATTCAGTCACAAGTAAAGCTTGATCTGTGTAAAGTAAGCTTTGGGAAATGAAAAGCCAAAAAACTTGATTCATATCTGTATTGGGGCGACCTAGTATTAGGATGAAGTTTAAGTTCTGGATTGACAGGTATAAGCGGGTATTTAGTGCGTTTTTTACTCATAGGGCCAGAAGGTAGTACTAGACCACTTATATAGGCACTCCCAAATTCAACCGGAATTTTTTATTAATATTCCTTTCTTAGATATTAACTATTATATTAAATACCTCTTTAACATTTTTATTTATTTAACTAGAGTTATATACTTCTAGATGTACGACTAAAATAATCAATTAAAAGAAGGAAAGGGTATACTCGAGTAATATTCAATAAAAACTTACTCAATATATCAACCACGTCGGGATTCCTGATTGATATTGAGGGAGTATGTTGTGGGTTTTATTATTTTATGTGCATGTTCCCTAACTTTGCATTGGAAGTCTCTAATACATGCTCACCTGATTTTAGACATTGCGTCTTCTAGTGAATGCTTTTGTTTGTTTGGTTTTATTGATTTCATTCATGCCATATATCTTTTAGTGACAGATGTTCAGCCTCACTTATTGATGTTCTGCATTTATTGGCTGACTTGTCATGATGAAACATGTGGAATATGTGAAACCGTTTCTTTCATTCTTTCCGAGTACCGTTTTCCTCGTCCTATCATTATCATACATGGCTATCGTACACTTCATACACTTCCAAATCTCATAAACCATTAAGCACCAGCATGCAAGATATAACCTCCATCAACTGCCACAGTCTGACCATTCAAATACTGATTGGTAGCCGCAAACAAGATCGCACCCGCCATATCCTGATCCTTACCAGGTCTCTTCGCAGGAACCTTCTCATACTTCTCCTTCTCAATATGGCTCTTCTGATCCTCTCCGCTCTCTCCCCCCGTCGTCATCTCACTTGGGAAGACACCCGGTGCAATACTATTAATCCGAATCTTCAATCCATTACCCGCCACTTCCGAGGATAACATCTTGGTTAAATGGATAGCTGCTGCTTTACTCGCATTGTATCCGAAATGATGTTGGGAAGATTGAACGATGCCAGAGATGGATGAGATGTTAATGACGGTTCCGGAATATCCATATTGATGATCCGAAGCTTTTTGAAGCAGAGGAAGAAAAGCCATCGTCATGAAGAATAATTGAGGAACATTGGTACGATAAGTGTTGCACCAATCATCAAAAGTAGAACTCTCGTCATCAAAGAGATTCTTCTTCATTTCCTCGGCAGTCTTGGCTTCAGTTTGTTGAGTATTTCCTGCAATTCCCGCATTGTTGATCAAGATGCAGAGACATTTTTCTTTGGATTCAATCTCTTTCACCACACGTGCAATCTCGTCTTTGCGTGTGACATCGGCGACGATGGGGATGATTTCTCCTTCGATGTTTTGACCGTGGTGTTTCACGACGTTCTCGAGCTTTTCGGATGTTCGGCCTACGATGTAGACTTTGGCCCCGTTGACGGCTAGTGCTTGGGTTGCCATCAAGCCGATACCTGATCCGCCGCCTGTCACAAGAGCTACCTAGTTTATGTGAGCTTTCTTCTTCCTTTCCATTTAATGAAGAGTGGAGTTACCTTGCCCTTGACATTGAACACCTCGCTCAAAAGAAAATTCTTGTTTGTATCAGACATTTTGGTTGAAGAAGTTGAGAAATAGTTCGAATATTGTTGTTGTTGAAATTGGGGATTGGAGATGGACTTCATGGACTTCATATGGTTTTGAGATGGGGTTATGGAGGAAATGCTCCGGGATGGAACAATAGGAATTCTGTGGATGCTTCGATGACATTTCATTGACGTCATTACTGAGAGGGGTTTGGGGCAATTGATACGTAATAATGCATTTCGAGACATTGTTGGTAAGTTTAGAACAAAAGTATGGTATGATGTTTGAACAGAAGTGTATGAGGGCTTATAACCAAATTATTTGCTATTTAATCACTTGAGGGAAGAGCAAATACTGATGAAAAGAAAAGCTTCGGAGGAAAAACATACGACATGCATACCTAGGTAGCCTAGACTTACACTTCATGGTAAAGATCTTCAAAACCCGATGAGGAAACAACTTAACATGGAATTCCAGAATCGTCGATACTAATTCCCATCATCCTGCTTTCCTGATTTTCACATCTGGATCTAGTGATGTCAGGTGTGGAGAATATTTGAGATCTAAGGTTGAAGATCTCCCCGCGTCTAAAATGTTCAATGGCGCTTAACCTATTTAAGGAATAATCTCGAGTCACATGATCTTGGTCTACTCTAACGACCTCCATTTGTTCCTCCCCTAGAAATCCACTGATCACAACCAATTATAAAAGTATCAACCACATCCCGCCAACACGCAGAGCCAAGTTTAACGCTGCATACTGAAAACTGCCTTTCCTGAGCTGCCAGGTGCACCAGCGCTCCCTTGCATGCCGTCAAACCTCTTCTCACCAAATGCTTCATCTATGGACCTTCTCTGTCCGTACCCCATATCTCTGCGGCTATTTACAAACATTCGGCGACTTGATTTCTAGTTGAAGATGGTTGAAAAAGTAGAAGACCCGGATAAATCGCTGGTTTTATGGATGCGGGAGAGGATTCGAGAGGATTTGGTCATCGTAATCGCATGTGAAAGTGCCGGATGAGAGCATAACGTTTTCCCTCACTAATGCAATTCTATTTTACAGTATAATTCGATTCGATGTAAATTTTCGATGATTCCCGAGATCATACTTGCACCTAACGCACAGCAAGCTGAAATCCCAATGATGAAGACAGTTAATATCAGATCGAATGTATCCATTTGCTCTTTTCGTGATAAGCTCAACTAAATTCTGAGGTGAGGAAATGGTAATCATGAGATTCTTATACCTATGGAAGTGATAGATTTTGTCTAATATATGTTAACCTTTGTGGTGATATAATCGGAGCCCCGCATGACTAATGGAGATGAGACCAAAGCTTGAGGTTGTGTTCTTTCAATGAGCCAAACATCTGCAGATGAAAAGCATCTTTCCGCCGGTATTCAAAAAGAAACTTTACAAAAGAGATATCAGTGGTCTAATATGATGCAACTCGCCCCCTGGCTGAAGTGCAATGGAATATGAACATTGAAAATGCAAGCCATGGGAGTACTCTTCAACGTTTTACTTCAGATTCGGCAATTAAATGATCTTGTAAGTTCAGATTCCTTCTTCATTATCTCAACATAAACTTATCAATTAAATAGTCTTAAAACTAACTGCGCCAATTATAAAGGAATGTGATTATAAATTTGTGGTTCATTGTACTTCAAAATTATTTGAACCGGAATTTTAGATGATATCCTGAAATTTCCATCTCTTTATAGTTTGATGCCTTTGCATCTGTATTATGAAGGTTCAATGCTTAAGAAGCGGTGTTTTCTTTTCATCCTGTCCTGCATCATTCCCGCCACCTTGACTTTGATCTTCATTTTGTGTTGATGAGGAACCCCCAACATTGTTGGTTTGGTCTCCATCTTGATTTTGATCTTGTTAATAATCCTCGACATTGTTTGTTTAGTCTTGATTTCTCTGTTCATCCTTCTTCTTCTTCTCTTCTTCTTCAGTTCATCCATCGCCTCTTGCTCATCGTCCTGTTTTTCTCCTTGTTCATCACCCTGATCACCTTGATCATCATTTAATTGATTTTGTTGATCTTTTCCACCCTCATTTCCATCCTCATTCGCACCCTCTTCACCTCCTTGAACCTGCATTTTCAGCTTGATCGCTGCCACCTTCATTCCCACCCTCGTCGCCCCCCTGATCATTTCCACTTTTATCTCCGCCTTGGTCATTTCCACCCTCATTTCCACCCCCTTCACCACTTTGATCATTTCCACCTATATCGTCCCCTTGATTATTTCCAGTCTAATCCCCACCTTGGTCATTTCACCTTCCTGATCTTTTTCTCCTACACTACCCTCTTGGCCATCCTCTTTTTGGCCTTCTTGGTCACTTCCTTCTTGGTCACTTCCTTCTTGGTCACTTCCTTCTTGGTCACTTCCTTCTTGGTCACTTCCTTCTTGATTTTTTTCACCTTCATTATCTTCCTGACTGCCATCAACTTGATCACCCTCCCCTTGGTCCTTTGAATCATTGGTATCATCTGCTCCCTGGCCATCCTCTTCTTCTCCTTTTTGGTCATTTTCCTCCCCGTTTCCATTTGTATCACTTCCATCTTCTTGATCATTAGATCCCTCCTTGCCCCCATCTTCTTGACTCCTATCGCCATCTCCCTCTTGGCTATCCCCCCTTTGGTCATTGTCCGCCCCGCCCGAACCAGTTTCTGACTTACCAGCCTTTTGATTATCCCAATTATCAGACCCATTCTCAGTTTCACCCCCTTCCCCATGTTTTCTTCCGCCATTGTCGTTATTGTCTCCATCTTGACTATTCTAGTATTTCGTACCATCAGCCCGATCTTCCTCCTTGTTGTCGCCGTTATCCGAGTTCTGAGCATCGTCCCCTTTATCACCATTATCCGAATCTTGAGCTTCATCTCCCTCATCTCCATCTCCATTATCCCCACCTGCATCACCATCATCCGAGTTCTGAGCATTGTCTTCCTTGGCTCCATTGTCCGAGTTCTGAGCCTCGCCTTCCCTATCCTCTGCATCACCATTATCTGAGTTTTGAGGTTCATCCTCTTTATTCCCCTCTCCATACTCACTGCCCCTGCCCTCACTTTCCACGCTATCGCCATTGTCCGCCTCGTCTTGGTTATTCTCGCTTTTTGAGTCGTCTTGATCCCCGTCTCCACCATTTACACTTTCGCCCTTATCTTTCTCAACTTCCCCATTGTCTGAGCCGGTCTGAGCTTCTCCACCACCTACACTTCCCTCTTCTTCTCCCTCCATCTGGTGTTCTCCACTATCTTTATTGTTCTATCCACCCTGATCATCCTCGGCTCCATCTTCAGGAGTCAGACCTTCATCGCCCACACTCCCCTCCGTCCCATCATTTTCCTTACCATCTTCCCCTCCGACTCCCTCGCCATCTTTTTTGCTTTCTGGATCCTCCTTCGTATCATTTTGCTCAGGCTCATCATTGAATATCTCAAAGAAGTCCTGATCAATCTGTCCCGCACCGCCTCTACCATCAGCATCTAGCCCAACTTAAATTGACCTACCCTGCTTATCATCACCCTCCAACAGTAATACATAGGCGTTTTTGGATTTTCCAGATTTCCCAGTGATCCTTTCATTGAGAAAGCCCTTCGTGTTCTGAGAAGTAGCAACCGCCATTGTAACGATGTTTGGAATCTTAGCAACGAGACCCTGCGCAGTCGTGAAAGATTCTGGATCTAAGATGGCATCGGTGATCAATTGAGACCCCAGAGCAACTAGCGGTCCAATCATTGGAATACAGCTAAGACCCACAGCCACAATTCCCATAATCATTTTAATAATCTAATCGGGGTCGCATCCATTTCCTTTATAAGTGACTTGGATGCCAAACTGCTTGCTGAGTAGTTTATCGTATTGAATGACCCCTGACTCGGTCATCCATCTAGTCGCAGATTGTGCTTTTGCGTTGACGGACTTGCTATCGAAAAGGACGATGAATTGATAAGGGTCTTGAAACTCTGGCTTCCGTAGTTCAGCTGGGATGGCAAGCATGGCGGCAAGGGATTTGATGTCAAACCGAGCTGTCCAATGAGGCTGGTGTTTCCAGCCGTACGACTCATTTCCTGGCAACGTTATACTACCCAATATAAAGTCATCACCCCAGTTTCCTTATTCTCTCTTCTTTTCGGCATCAAAAACACCAGGCTCTTTCGTATTTGGAGTTGGTAACAGGATACGCCCGTTGCGCCAACTCCATCGTGAGATCAATTCCCGCGCGTATTTCCTTAGGTATTTCTCGTTCCAGCTTTTCCCAGGGGTCATTAGCAAGGCGTGTTTTAATAGAATCGATCTGTTTAGCATAGTCCTTTTCACGGCTGTGGTATCAGCCCGATCATTTTCTTTCCACTCTGATGCCATAGTAAACCTCATTACCCTCAATGGTCTTTTGTCGTTTGGAGCTATTGCAAATACTGCCGGTCATAGCGCTCATGTACTTGTATCGAGCATAGTCCTTTCGCGCGGTTCTTCCGAGTACTTGTTTACCCAATCGAGCAAAGTCCTGGTAATCAATATGTGGAGTGTAATATCCTTCATCGACATAAGTGTTGGTGCGGACTTCGAGCAAGACATGACCGTAGAACTGCTTGGTATCAGTCGCATCGAATTTGTCGGATTTCAAAACCTGTGTGGGGAACTAACAAACACCTACGGGGGTTTGCTCCTGCCATGGTGATTGGTTTGCGATGAAAGTGGGATTGGAATTATAATTGAAAAATGTCTACGACTTGTGAACGGGATAAGTGTTAAACCTAATAGAACAGAGTCTGAAATCTCCTGTTTATTGCTCAGCGATGAAAATTGAGGTCAAGACTACTTATACTCTACCAAAAAATAATTTCCAGCCTGCACCTACGGAACTCAAACGGCTCACATCAGATATCGCCATTCGGGCAACTCCTTCTTCCCGTATGTTGCAGCCGACTCCATCTGGCAATACCGTCCAACTAGATTTGTCGATTTCTCGCTTGTCTTAATGAATGTGCATGGTAATAGCAGTTGTATTCATATCTCGTGTCATTAGTTAGGGAATCTCCCATTTGTATCCCCAACACTATGTTTTCAAAAACAATGGGCCGGCCTTGTACCTCAAAAAAATCATGAATTCTTGACCACGAATGAAACAATCATTAGCCAGCCAGAAGTACTCTCCCCAGAGAATCGGAGTCTGCTGATAGTTTTAGTCAATTTATCTGTGACCCGCAATTGATAAAAATGAAATTGATATCCAATTAATTCGCTCCCAGCTTGACAGCAAACAGCTGTGAGATACTTATCCTCACCCCCGCTCTTGAATGTCATAGTACACAAGGTCTCAAACTCAACAAAGGGCGACGACGGCGTCAGCTGTAGATTGGCGGTACTGAAGGCTCTTTTGGATTAAGCATGCATTTAAAGGCAATTCTCAGCACGCACAAGGAGCTCCTTGTCCTCCTTGCAAACAGCAATTTGGAGGTTGGAGGGATGAGACAACAAATATATAACTATAGATCAATCAATCAATATGGTGCACACTTGCTTGGTACTCGAGCTCATCAAATCGACTTGCTTTTCGGTGGCTGTTGTGCAGCTGATTTGAACACGTCTCATATCGTGAGGTAACTGTACCTCGCATAATAAGACTTGGAAATATTCTTGTACTTCGTTATGTCCGAGGAATCCCCGTTTAAGTAACAGGTATCAACATTTCGGATGAAGAATCAAGGAGATTGCCTGACTTAGAGAACATCATTAGTTCGGAGTACACGAGAGATCCAAATAACAGGTTTCTGGGCTTCTGTCATGTTAGGAAATGAGTTGAGACAATCCCACTCATATCATTGAATCTTTCAATACTTCATGAAATATGAGTCCACTATTCTTGGAAATAAATTTCCAAACAAGCTGATAGTATCTCGATTTTTTCATGCAAAGGAGATTCGTGGTATTTGCTCCTACAGGCGAAACTTCGCATAGATTAGTGACTGAGGACCCTTTCGAAAGAAGAATCTTTCCTTGAAGAAAATTGAAGTGTTCCGTCTGTTTGCATGAAACGCGACGGATTACGAGACACAGGCGCTAGCCGTGAACCTCCTCATGAATGTTGAATTCAACAACCTTCGAGATATCTTTGTTACGTCGCCACAACATGTCTAACTAAAATATATTTCTTACTCTTGTACCATATGACTACAGTCAGTGTTAAGCGAGTCCGCTACTATGTACTGAACAATTTTCATCAGCACCCACAAATCCAAAATTATCCATGTCAACCGCCTCTTACAATCCGTACGTGCGTCTCAAACCGCCCTTCCGGTTACTGAAAGGGCGCGCGAATTTTATCACCTCTCAATAATGTTGATAACAAAGAAATGGCTTCTCCGCTAATCATTATTTTAGGAAAACCTGGGCCCATCCGAAGATCGACCCTGAAACTCGGCTCGGTACCTGAAGGCATTCAATTGAACTCTAAGATTTCCTCCCGCCGATCCACTCTTGACTCTTATCTCTATAAGTATTTAGGGCGGGACAGAGCACGCTACTCTGATTGAAGAAGGTGCTCGTGTTCTCGTCGTGGTTGATGTTCAAGGGTTGAGACATCAAAGGGCGTGCTGGTACTTGGGTATATCTCAATACCCAGCATCGCCGAATGTATTGCTTGGAGACCACAATATATGCACGTGAGCTCATAATGGGTTTTAACACCTTCAACCAACGTAAGGTAAATTCCTACGTTTTGAATTTGTTTTCATTTTGAATTTATGATGTGCAATTTTCTTGACCTCGACCCACTCCGAAGCAGACATTTTTTCAACCTGACTCAAATTCGGGGCAGGTTTAAAAGGTGGAACATAACACGGACTTCCCCCTCAACGTGAAAGTTTCCGATCCTCGATAATCACTTAATGTTCTATACGACATTAGGGAGGAATTACGATTTGAATCAATCAAAAGAGTTCCTGGGCTGCTGGAATCATCAAGCGATGCGCCTTGCCGTCTTTCCGCGGACGCTCAAAAGCTTGTGTCAACGACAGTACGTAGTAGGCAAGCACGAACGGAAAATTTGAAGTGCGTCATTCGTATTGCAACCTGCAGGTGGTGTGTTTCATTTCAATCACCTTCCTTTTCTATCAGTCTGCTCCAATTTTGATATGCCGCTAGTTTTCAAACTACAGTTGATAAGGACAATGCAGAGGATAGACGAATTTATCAAGTAATAGATACTAATTTGTGGATTATTGATCTCGATTTCATCCAGTGATGGTGCTTCTTCAATTCTTGAAGATTGATTCCCGGTGGGGCACTTAACGGTCTCCACTCTTTGTACAACGGCTTCAGGAACAGGCCAGGAGTCCAGGACCTCGGTTTGGCACGGATGTCCATGCTTGAGCCATGTGAGGATTATTGCACTCACTGGAAAAGGAGCACTAATATTCATATATAATTTTGGCTCCCACAATGTTTCTTCGGGGCAGCTTCAATCCGTCTCCTATTAGTTTTCGAACATGGCCAATAATTTAGGAAATCTTGCCCTCGATGGCGGCGACCCTCGCATTGATGGTGTGGGAGAGGTGGAGATACCAACGGTGGTTCGTCGCAGCATGCATGACCCCAATGTTCCCTTTGAGGAGTACTTGCACTTCGCAAAGATTCAACGTGAACAAGAAAAGAATGGACTTGGCCCAGAGGAACGGGAGAGGATGTACCAGGAATACCTTGCCGGAATAGACAATGTTGCCGAAAAGGAAATTGGGGACGAGAAAACAGCTCTTCCAGGTATTGGAGATGAGAAGACAGAGCCTCGGCCAGTCGACGAAATCAAACCTGGTTCTATCACCAAAGCCAACAATGCTTCGTATGTGGGAGCGGGCGAATGGGAAACCGCATCTCGTGCAGCCAGAAACGCTACTTGGGGCGCTGTGTAAGTCTGATATTTGATTGGAGATAGGGTAGATCTAACGGCTGAATAGTGTATATCTTATCACCACCGATATTCTTGGTCCATCCAATGCGCCATACTCTGTTTCACAATTCGGATACATTGGAGGGGTAGTGATGTATTTCTTCATGGGTATCATGGCCTTCTTCGCAGGATGGCAAATTTGGCGCATGTTCTTGAAACTCGACAGTGATAAATACCCCATGAGAACATTTGGAGACTTAGGTTTCAGGATGTAAGGAAACATCGCCCGCAACCAACTCTACTCAGTACACAGCTAATGTTAACAGTTTTGGAACTTACGCGCGCCACGCTATCAATCTCCTGCAAAGTCTCCAACTACTGTTCAATGTTGGTGTCATTGTCATCTCCAATGGCCAAGGTTTATCCGAGATGTCCAAATCCAAGCTTTGCTTTTCTATCTGTATCTTGGTGTGGGTACTCGCTGGTATGATCCTTGGTCAAATCCGCTCTCTGCAAAAGTTCGGCTACCTGGCCAATTTCGCCATTTGGTTGAACGTCCTCGTCATCTTCATGACCATGGGTGTTGCTGCACATAGCGCCCCAAATTATGACGCAGTGTTTACATCTTTTGGCATTGCGAAAGCTCCTATTACTCACACTGTTTGGATTCCTTCTGGCTCGACTTTCGATTCTCAATTGAGTTCCGCTATGCAAATCGTCTATGCTTACGGTGGCGCAATGCTGTACTGTGAATTCATGGCCGAAATGAAACGACCTCTCGACTTCATCAAGGCCCAATTCGTAGCCGAAATCTTCATTTTCCTCTGCTACCTCATCTTCGGTCTTGTCGTATACTCCCAACAAGGACAATTCACATACAACCCCGCCAACCAAGGTCTCTCTCCCTACGCCTGGCAAACCGTTACCAATGCGCTCTCCCTTATCTCTGGTCTCATCGCTGCGGTTCTATATGGTAATATTGGTATCAAAGTCATCTACCAAAACATCGTTGAAGATCTCTTTGGTGGCCCAGAACTCACCACCCCCAAAGGAAAACTCATCTGGATTGCCATCGTCCCTCTATACTGGGCCTTTGCCTTCGTCCTCGGGTCCGCCGTCCCTCAGTTCACCAACATCTCCTCGCTTGTCGCCGCAGTCTGCATCATGCAATTTACATATACATTCCCGACCCTCCTCTACCTGGGCATGATAACCAAAGAAGACGCCATGCACTCTGATGAAACATTCGATCCTGCTACAGGAGAAATCCACAGAATCGATACCTGGAGAGATATGAGTAGATGGAAGAGAGGTCTTAAGCCAAGATGGTGGCTAAAAGTTATTTGTTTCTTGTTCTTTTTGGCAAGTGCTGCTACAGCCGTGCTGGGCATGTATACGAGTATTAAAAGTATTATTGCGGATTTTAAGGGGGGGCATCTGACGAGTTTTGGGTGTAGAAGTCCCGTTGGGAAGTCATGAGATAAAGATAATGATGGGGAATGAAGATATGAATAATAAATGTACTGTAGGTAAGATGTTTAATAGGAATGAATGTGCATACGGACGACTTGAAATTTGATACCATTGTGTGTGTTTAGAAATGCAGAAATATGAGGACAAACTCTTTCCAAAGATATGCTGAAATTTACCTTGTTCCGAGCCGAAAGTTCAATACTCATCCGGTATACCCTCAGCCCTTTCATCCGACTGGATATCCCAATCGATACCCAGAATATAGGGAAATCATCAAACTAACCATGTCTCTGCTCTGAGTGATGTCGCTTATTTGGTATAATGAGCATTCTGCACTGCATATGAGATACTATTGCAATTTTGTTTTGGTTCAATTGTAAGATGCTCAATCATTGCCTAGTTTTTGTGCTTTTGAGCCGCCAATGCTGTTATATGCCGTACTTTCAACCCATTACTGTTATGCCGTTGTGTCGCCATGCCCTCAAGTCGCTAAGGCTGTCAATGCTGCTATACCCGTATACTTATCATGCTTATTACGTCCACTCCATCCAGTCAATCTATTCACAATTTCACCTGACACGTTTCGGAGTATTCACAATCCCACTTTCTCTTCTGCAACCTCAATTTTGTCCCCGGTAGTATCTTTAGCCTTCAAGTCACATTCAACCATTGCCCGGATCAACTCGATTGTAATTCTCACGCCTTTTTGTATAGATTCATCATCTGATGCAACTGGTACGTGCAGAAACATTGCTTTGTTTGGTTGATGTTGTTTAAAGCGATATGCGAGAGAAGTAAATCCCCTACCTCACTTATAGCCCACCCCCCCTTTTGGCCCATTTCAAAAAAATCTACATATATATTTTAAACATTAATAACTCAACAACTATTCAATTTCAATATAATCCCCTATAAAATCACTTTCTATATTATTATTTTTATCATCTATATTAATTTTACGATTACCCGCTTTAATTTGCACTTGTCTAATAGCCCTAATCCCTGAAAACCTCGAATTTGAACTAGTCTATACTTTTCATCTTTTTGTAGGTTTAACCCATTCTAATTTATATTCTAATTACTATATTCGAACCTCTGATTAAACAAATACATAATCTTTGGCGTCAAATCCTTTTAAGATCTTTCAAAATAAGAGGCGTCATGTAGCAAGATCAACGTTTTGATTTTGAACCATAAACTCTACATATTTTCAAATATCCTATACTTTTTGAAGGGTTTTCCACTCAATAAACGATGACTCAATGTTCCACTATAGCTCAGGATCATCGTCAAAGTTTAAATTAGATTGTATAACCTCTTTATTGCTATTCTCGATCAAAAGCCGGCTCATAACAAATTTGCCCATATTCTTCGGCCATAACCCAGTAGCACTCCAACCAACTTTAATATTTTTTGCTGTTAATACTTCTATTCTAGCATTATAATAGCAAGAAAGAAAATTCCGCTTTCCAATGGGTGTAGAATCTGATAATAAACTTAATTTATTAAATTGATGCCGATATGCGTTTTTAAGAGGCGAGAACACTGATAAATCAAGAGGTTGTAGGACGTGTGATATATGTAATAGTAGAAATAAAAGATATATATTATGGTCGAAGTACTCTAACATAAATTCAATAGTTTTGTGGCTACCGTGCCCGTCCAAAATAAATAGTCGAGGTTCTTTGGAGTTGAAGAAGGCCGTATTAAATATAAATACTTTTTTGAACCATTCTAGCCTTGTTACATCTATTATCCACCCAGCCTCTGTAACAGTAAAGTTCCACCCCTTATAAAGAGTCATATCAATAGGAAACCATTACTGTTATATGCTTTTGCCTTTGTATATAACAAGGGGTTTAAGGCATTAGCCGGTTGCTGAGATGCATTTAATAAAGGATATCCAAACTCTTAAATCAAATTGTTTTTTTTAAATAAAAGTTTTGTTAGTACTTTTAATTACTAGTTTATTTAAACCCTAACCCTCCATAATTCCTACTTCGTTTATATTCCACCTATTTTCTAGTTTTATAGTTTTAATCTCTAGTATTTCAAGTTTTCGAAACTACCTTTTAATAATATCAGATATAGTATCTGCAACTCTTAATTAATCAATTCTCTATTGTTTTTGAGTACCAATTATTGGATTGCACCAAAAAAAGTTGGATATCCATTGTTTTCCAAATGTAGAATTAATATTATTAAAGGTAAAAAGGTGGTTTGCAATTTTCTGTATTTGGTGATGAGTTGGGCTAGTTTTTAGACTTTTTTAAACTAGTATTTATTCAATTAAACGTCTCTCCTAAACCAGGACTAGCTTTTGATTATATTAATGGCTTTTTTGATGAGATAAAACCTTATTAATATGATGTCGAAGTGTAGTATGAGGAATATTATAGTTTAAGCAAGCTTTTTGTATAAATTGACCATTTGTAACCACATTTAATGCCATTACAATATCATCTTTGGTATAATCCTTTATTATAATATAAATAATATAAATCCAAAATTTAAAAATATATAATTAAAAGATTATTGAGTTATTAAGTTGGGAGTAAAGAGTGTTGCTTGTGGCGGTGTGGTTTTTAAAGTAGGCTAAAAGGGGGGGTGGGCCATAAGTAGGGTAGGGGACTTATAGTATATAAAGTCGCAGAGGTAGTTACCGGCGTCTTCGGAGATACGTATATCTTCTTCCTGTATAGCTGTACTTAGTGATGATCGAGGGATAGAAAATAGCCTAGTAGAGGTATTAATAAGATAGGTAGGAGAGTCAATACGAACAGGACAAGCCTCCTTCCATTGACGAAACATTTTATCAAATGGCAAACTCGTCAAGAGTTCCTCAGGACAGCCGTGCCATATCCACTTGTCGCTCTCCATGATTCTATTGTATTCATCATTCAAGAGTTTCCCATCGACATCTCGCATGAAATATCCACTGCGATGACCACGTCGCTCACAACTGTAAAAGGATCGTCCAGATGCCATTCCAATGTGTAATATGTAGTCCGGCTCGGATCCAGGTGTATATTCGTCAAGGAGTTTAGGCACAAGTTCCCGAACGGCCTTGTATCCTACATGAACCGGTGCGTCATAAGTATCAATGCGAATGCGAGGCATGGGCTTATTCATTGGTGGTCGCGCATGTGGATGGTGCCCCTCGTGCTCTGCCTTCGTAGGGACATGACTTGGTAGACGGGATGCAATCTCCCATGAAGGATTTATTGGATATTGCGCTCGAAAGGGCTGTATATCAAGACAAGGTCAGCACTCAGGAACTCGCCTGCTTTGAGTAGCTATATAATAATATATCGACTGAGCAGTGCCACGATTGAGGGGTAGTGCGGGGTTCAATGCAAAATAACCAACACCAAAACCTGTAACTAAAACTCTTATTTCCTCTCCTAAAGGGGATTTGTTCTCCTCCTCACTAATTGATCCCATTATTGTGAAAGAGAGTGGTATTAACTGGGATAGTTGGTAATTAGTACTGTACCTAAAGATTGAACGATATGAAAGTGTCTGGCCGATGAGGAATGCCGGAATGGATGGCCCGCATTTTAGCGTTGTTCAGAGCACGGACCCTAACTCCGGATTCACAAAACTACTTCGGTTATTGATGACTTCCTCAAACGTTCATACTCATGTCCCCTTCATTGTGAACTCAATTTTGAACATTGAACTATCTGAATCGAGGAAGAAGCGATTCAAAGAGCTCGACGTCTTCTATTCTCTGGCTACAGTGTTCATAGGTGAGCAAACATATATATATAGATGATATTCTTTTGCGCAGGTTGAGTAGATCTTAGTCGTCTGATGAAAAATATTGTAGATATTACATGAGGAGGACACCCTCGATCCTTCGACAATAAATAGATAGGAGGTCACATTCAACTATACAGTATTGAAGCCATTCACATGGGCTCAGATTCACTGGATTGGTATCGAAAGACATTCCGCTCAATCCACTTCCACTGCTCAAATCAAGCCTGGTTCATTTTACCAATTGGGTTTATAGTTAAGTTAATTTATCACATCTATCAGACTAATCTGGAGCTCTTCGCTGTGATGGCCTTCTTTCTTCGCGCATTCTGCAATTCGAGTTTGAAATGGAATCTTGGGTTACTGTTATTCGTTCTTCATAAAGTCAGATCTAGTTTTAGTAATTTTATTTCTTTTGGAGCAGATGAAATTTCACTACATGACTTCCTGGTTGAATTTTGCAATCTGCATTAAACTTTCGCGTTCAAAATCCAGAAGTAAAGAATTCAAGATAATAAGGATCGATTCTTGAGCTAAGTTTCGAAGCATCAACGATGACTGTAAAAGTGGCAGTCTTTTTCCTCTCCAGATTCCTCATCAACGTCATTGTCTCTATCCATGGATCTGCCCATGCCCTCCCACATCGCCCAAATTCGCTCTCGTCCGAAAAACCCCATATTAACTCTGAGAAATCCATCCAAACATATTCATTGGAGTAAAGGTCTACATTCTTCAGGCTGCACACTCTTCCCCTTCCCCTTCCCCTTCCTTTCCAAAATCCAGCGCGGTGTCAAACGTGCAAGAATACCTGGATGAATACGACGATATTCTCTTTCGCAAGCCGGGCAAAGATGTTTAGGAAACATATCCCTAACGACTCTGTTCATCTCTACGAGATCTGGCGGACATGCGCATGACGTTCTGTCGCCTGAGCCCAGACCGGAGTGGTAGATACCACAGGTGGGACCATGGGCTACTTTATGGGGACAGTACCTGAATCCATAGAGGTATTCTGTTGGTGGAGATTCTTCAGACATGATTTTGGTTTCAGTTTCTAGAATTTGTGTTAGATTGTGTGTTGAATATGGGTATGCTTCTGGAGAAAGTTTCATACATGCTTGCCCTTTTTGTAGGCCATCAGAACTTTTAAGGACGCGAGGTTATGCGAGGACCATTCAAAATACTTTGCGTAGGTAAATCAAATAATAACGTGTTTGAGAATGTGTTGTGCTACAATTACAAATGTTTATGGATTTAGAATCATCTGTCACAAATACAGCGCCCCACTTTTCCCCTCCCCCTAAAATTTCAACGCACTCCTCGCTAACCACTTTACTCAACCCTTAATAAAACCCAATAACACTTTTAGATACAGTTCCAAAAATTCAAAGAACACGAATGGACGTAGGGGAAAAACCGAAAGAATATCTCCACCAAAAACGAGGCCCAGAGACAAAGGCTGAATCGTTGTTCAAATGGCCGCGATTTAGTCCAGTAATTTCGGGAAACTTGTACGTGTTGGAAGCACTCTAAACCCAATCTAATTGATGCACTAAGAACGAAGTTTCTCAATGATTCTACCACCTTTCTTCTTTAGCGCCGCGTCCTACCGCCCCATCACGACGAATGAATATTTCCCATCCAAGAGCTTACCTTCTCAATGAATTTTTGTGAGATATTGTAATAGGCCACACAGAGATGAATTTAGAACTCAGGTTTGGATTTAGTTTCATATTCAACTTCATCCGGATGGCCAAAATGAATATTCTGCACATCTGCGAAGACGTTATGATGCCTATGTACATCATGTGACCACTCCCTTTTACATCTCTTTTTAATTCACTTGAATACATACTGAAAACTTTGTTGCATATCTGCAAAGAAAATTAAGGAATTTACTCTCATGCCACGGAAATTAGGTACTCTCATGCCACGAAAATTGATGAACATTGGTGTCATTTTACGCTTTTGCCATATATAGCTTGAAAGGGTAGAATCTAGCCTCCACCTAAATATAGACTCCCTCCCACTATAGATTCTACCCTTTTAAGCTAGAATCTATGTGGCATAAGTGTAAAAAATTTACTAATTTCACTAATTTTCGTGGCATGAGAGTATTTTTGCTGAAATAACTAATAAGTATCAGTCTAATCTTGAGCTAATCCACCAACAACTATCGCTACCTATGATGACCTCGGGATCATTTGAAATGCGTTTAGATGCTAAATCGTTATCTCTAATGACTTTGAGATGTGCAACAAAACTGGAAGACAGTTTAATGCGGTGTCGTCTGATATTGACGACCACTTAGAAGTTGAGTAGCTGTTAACTTATTAGTTAGTGGGACTTTAGATACCAGATTAGCGACCGTATCTTTCATGTATACGTGCAGCAAAACTCCTCAATAGTTTGTCGTCTGAGAATTTTCAGACACACACACTGTGTTTGGGTAGACTGGTTGCTGTTCTAGTGAGTAGATGATCAATTGGCAGCTGTAATGAGTGCCGTAATGAGTACGGAAAAAGCACTGAAAACACCAGCTGTATTCATGTTGCAAGTATGCAACGAAACTGCAAAAATGCCTACCGGATTCTGGTCTGATGTTACTACTCCTTTAGGAGTTGAGTGGCAATTTAGCTAGTAGATGCTCACTTAGCAGCCGTCCACATTCTTCGTCCACATTTTTCAGGTGTGCAACAAAACAGAGGGAGAGCCAAGGAGTTTCTGTCCGAAGTCGCATGTAAATTTACATGAGTAGTCGAAATACTTGGGAATTATTTTACCGCTTTCTTGTCTATTAAACTTGGAAAAAGCTTTGGATGAGGTAAAATAGGATGATGATAGATATAGAGTTTTAGTTATCTTAGTTGAAAGTTGAGTAGGGAGAAAACAATAGCAGTCCTGAAGTTAGATTTTCTAAGACTTCCATATAATTTTCGAAAAATTGTTGCAAACTGCAACAATAGATGTTTAGAGAGAGGCTTGAGTATATTGATAGAATGGGCGTTTAGTGATTATTCATGAGATTCATCTGATATCAACTTTACCTATTACCTGAACCCTTGCGCTGCAAGTTTTGGAAAGAAGCAATCAGTAACCATCTAATCTTAAACTCAGCTCTATCATCATTCAACTATAGCATCTCGGGTATAGACATTTACTAGAATGGCTTTAGTCTAGCTGAAATATGATGGAATTCACGTAGGAAATTAGGTGCCTAGAATCTTGATACTCAAGGTGATGTCAAACTTGGCTGAATATATGGGGGCTGCGAGAGTAAGCTTGAGATCATGCTGAGTTGAGTTACTTTGACCTAATAATACACCTTCAAAATCCCATTATAATACTATTGCCTGGAAGATGATAGAAGATGCGCTGCCAACTATTCATAGTCTCTTAACCACTTCCAACAGTCTCCTTCCCTCCCATGGTCCAGTTTTCACACCTGGTGCCCCCCAAACTTTCACCAACACCAAACCTACGCTCTCGATCAACTCCTTAAACTGCCTCTCCGTCCTCTCTAATGCCGAGAATCCACCCATCATCATCCAATCTGTACACGCACTCTCGAACGGCACATTCGCTTCTTGCATTAAATTCTCATTAATTAACAACATACTGTCTTTTCCCATCGCCTCCTTAATTTGTTCGAGAATAACGGAAGCTTGCTTATCAGGCCAATCATGCAAGACGTTAGCGAGAAAATAGGCTTTGGCGTTGTGGACCGGTTGGGATTTGAAAAAATTGTGGGGTTGAGCTTCGATGCCATGAGGAAGGGAATCGGGAGCGATACCAGCCACTACAACCGGAATATCTTGCACGATGAGTTTTCCTTGAATTCCCGGATGGGCTTCTTTGAAACGAATCAAATCATGTCCTATACCTCCTCCAATATCAACAATGAGCGGATCTGCGGGTGATTCTACAACGAGCTTTTCCGCAACAGGAAAATATTCGTGCCATGCTGTACGTCCCATACTGCGTGGGATAGTCATGACGGTGTTGAAAGCGTGTTGGAGACGCGGCTGAGTAGCCATCCAATCGAAACAGTGGAGGTCAGTTTGACGGGTAAATTGGAAGGGGCCATCGTATGCATCGTTCGGGTTCTTGTAGCCGGTTTTGGCGAAGTATGTTGGGAGGGAAGCTAAGACTTCGTTTTGGGTTGTGCTAGAGGATTGTTAGACTCATATAAGATATGTGGAAATTAATGAGGCGTACAAATGAATTACTGCCTGGCCATATGGAGATGATGTGACAAGAGCGCTTGCTAGGGGTGTTGGCTTGTAGGTTTCTCGCGTCGTTTCGATGAAGAAACCCATTCCCACCAAAAGTCTCATGACTCGAACTGCGAAGAAAAAGTCAGATGTCTGAAAGTACCTCAATGATGAACTTAGAACTCACCAACAAGCAACCTATCGGCATTTTTTGGGACAGCAAGGTCTTCGGCTCGGATTTCTTTCCCGGCCGTGGACAAAGCAACTGCGGTATCAAAGATTTCCATGTCTACTGCAAGACTGAGCGCTACTGGCTGAAGTGACTAGAAAGTATAAGAGATTACTCAAGCATAAGAACACAACACTTACGGAGAATATCATCTTCATCAACTTGTCTCGGGGGCCCTCTAGGGTTGATTGAAGTTTCCCACAAGCACTGAGAAGCTTCTCCCGATCTTCATCATTTAACTCACTAGCTTTACCAGTAGCAAGATATATCGATTCGATAAGTTCGGAGACGCTCATGATGAAGACTTCTTACCTCAAGACACTACTGCTAGATGCACGTGATACTGAATCGAGGCGCGAATTATGAGTGGTTTTCTAATGAAGTCAAGATTGGAAGAATCAGAGCTGTGAAGTATGACAAAATAAAAAGGTATGTCGTGAGAATATATATCAATGTCTATAGACAGAAAGATATACTCTTGTTATGTCCGCACACGTGACAAAACCGGGCCCGTCTCCGCGGGATCCCCGCTCGAGCTCCATGAAATCTGGGTCAACATGAAGGGGTCTGCTATTCTTTAGCGAGAATTGGAATCATATTAATGATCTTGGACCAGAACCGGGGCCTTTCTCATGAAGGTGGTATTTGACGCGTCTCAAATCAGAGTCATCTTGACATCAAACAGTGGAGCTTGGACCACCACATATTGGGCACATTTTCTCCAATAACTCTAGATCTTTTAGGTATCCCGAGTCTGATATTATTAGATAAGTATTGGAGATATCCTTCCAGCTGAGGCGTCGAGGAGACGAGAAGACTTTGACAAGATTGGGAAGAGTATGTCACGTTTCGGGGATTCTGCTAAACTTAATTTTAGTACTAGCGCAATCCAGTAGCACGAGGTGCGGCACAGCACCTTCGTGCTGCTTTCATCACCATCACTCGCACTCGCCTTCCCCTTTCTATAATTATTAGTGTGGCATTTCGATAATTCACGAAAAAACCAAATTAAGCTGCATTGAAAGGCATTGTTCTTGGTTTTAAACTCTGTCCCGAATCATTGATATAATTCTTGGTTGATGGTACTTGACTTTTTCTCCCCTTTCCCTTCTCCCACAAACGCAATTTATTCTCGGTAGATCATGTCACATTTGCAGTTCGAACAACGAGCGGGAAGCTGCTAACAATCGTACCCACATATCAAAAGTTCTCGAAATCATTAGCATCGATATCATCAGATTGTGTCTGGCCTGAAAAGGCTAGCAATTACTGTCAAGTTGTGTCAATCGGGCAGTGGGCAAACCGAAGATGCCTACCTCAATGGTATCGGTCACCGCATTAGTGTGCAGTGCAAAGCACTCAATTGCTGCATCCAACAGTTGGATCCCAACTGTTGATATAAAAAGAAGTTGCGAAATAGAAATTAAACCAGTCATCATTGAAGTATCAATTCTGGGTGGATGTGGGAGTGGGGCTTACATACAAAATATTACGAGCCGCAGTAGTTGCTTACAGCTTGTTGTTTTTTAAATAACACTAATTCATCAAATTGGTCTATTGTCTTGTCTAAAGTTACCAACATTAGAGAACACTAAACTGAATTGAATACTACTACATAAAGTAAGCCGTCCAAAATTAAGGATCCGATTGGATAATTTATCAAAGTGGATAGAAAGTTTTGTCAAAGGTGGATAACTCTTTTCTCTACTTTCGCTTCAGCCCTGGAAAGGCTAGGTATTGATTCTCGTGTTGGTGATATTTGACTGCTCCTTACATATTCTGCTTATTGCTCTCATCAGACTCAAGTGGCGAGTTTCCCGCTAGAAAAGCAAAAAAAACAAACATCGCAACGGGGAGTGGCAGTTGAAACTACCCTTTGTTGGACACAGCCCCACTTTCGCTCACACATGAAGTTGTTGTACTGCCCCACTGGCAGAATATCTTTCCTATAAATCAGTACCATTATAACGTCTTGGTCCTGTTAAAATAGCCATCATTGTTTTAGTACGCGGGACAAGGCTTCCCCAGACCTTTAGTCTCCAGGCCATTGAATCTTGTTTCCATCTACACTCATTCCTCATTTGAAAAGGGATCTACTCAGAACTTCAGTATATCGAGGTCTTCCTGTTGAGAGAATCTTATCATTGGCCATTGGACGAATATATTTGGCCAAAATGTCTTCAGTTGAGGGAACTTGCCCGTTAGGTGGTCAATGGTATGTTACGCCTTTGTAGTAAAGCTCGGCATGCTGCTAAACTGTTTGCACTTACAGGTGGACATGCCAGGCTCAGTCGCCATCATTCTTAGGATGTTGCTTGAGCAATCCATGCAATGGAATCGGTTGTCCTGCGAATAATCTCACGGCTGCAGGTATGGGAACAGGAAGTGGGCCAGATGCCTCTACCAACGATTCATCATACTACCCGAATGTGAATTGCCCGATTGGAGGAACCTGGTACACTTGCTCCGCACAGACTCCATCTTTTCAAGGTTGCTGTGATGATAGTGATGGCTTTAATCCATGCCGTGATAACGGTTGTCCAACGACAAGGCTCTATGCTGCGGCATTCAAAACTGTTCCGGCTACGATGACCTCTGCTACTTCCTCTGCGACTTCATCTTCTTCTGCCACACCAGCATCGGGTGCATCAAATCAAAAACTTTCCATTGGTGCCATTGTAGGATGTGCTCTAGGCGGAGTGGCCGTTGTTCTAATTATTCTCCTTGGTATATTTTTCCTTCGACGCCGCCAAAAGAGAGCCGGGATGGCAAGATCAAGTGAACCGGATTATCAATCTCCACACGACATGTCTATGGTTAAAGCAACACCTCTCGGTTATGAAGCCAATCATTCAAACGCCAAAGTACCCACGAAAGGTGATCATGACTGCCCAGATTCAGAAATTCTCGTGAATACTAATGATTCAGTAGGTAATCGTCCCGTGTCACACACACCGTCATCTCCACCTCACAGTCCTGCTCCGCCGTACCAATCACCACTTCACTCCCCAGGGCTTTCTGATCATTATGAGATCGACTCTATGCCCGTACACGAAGTGGAATCGCCGCCAATCCAGCAGTGGTCGTTCATTTCTCAACCAAGAGCAGTGGAGATGCCAGATAATTCGGGAGATGTTTGGAGGTCATCATTACCTCATGCCTTGACTCCAGAGCCCCCCGGGAAGTAAAATGGGAGGGGCAAAGTTCGGAGAGCGATTGAGGTAGTAATTGAACGTTTTAATTCTCATTGTTTGTTTCTTTTAGACTTGCACCAGGAAGTCACCTAACTAGATTTCTACTCATCCAAAGTCCATCACCACGATTGCTGGGATTGTTTATGATACATGGTCACATATTTGGCCGGAAACCTAAATAGGGTGAATAGCTCGCTTGTGATTTCTGCTCGTGATTCACAAATTTGCCAGCAAGTTCTTGAAGCTGCCCCAGATCTACTTATTTTCGATATTTTCTTTTGGAAGGACTACGCTACAAATTACGATCGCATCAAGTAGATTATTATCAAGCCCTTTCTCTTTTTATCTTCAAACTTCGAATACCATATAATTCATCCCGCCATCTTACCTAACTCGCCCTCATATTCCAATAATATGACGAACAAGACTATGGGAACTTGTCCTTTAGGTGGCCTTGTAAGTATATCGGTTCTTCAATCCTATATTTCCTGGTATTAAAGCCCTTTGGATGGCTCATCTTGAATATTCATTTCATTCCAATGATAGACTGTTGCTAACCCTTCAATTTACCAGTGGTAAGCTATTTGTCTATCATCCTCTCAATATAAGTACTAAATCATCAAATACAGGTATACTTGCACAGCTCAAATACCCACTTTTCTCGGATGTTGCACCAGTAACCCCTGCAATGGTAAGGGCTGTCCAGCAGCTGATCTTCGAGCAGCAGGACTTGGATATGGTCAGGGAAAAGGACAAGGAGAAGAAGTGTCACTTAGTCTTGGATCTTATTGGCCGAATGTCTATTGTTCTTCCGGAAGCTCGTGGATATGTGCAAGCCACAATCCTTCTTTTCAAGGTTGTTGTGAAAATAATCCATGCTCTGGAAATGCTACTTATTGTCCTCAATCCGAGCTACACCCTGCTGCTTTCAAATCGGTGAACACTTCTTTGAACTTTACAGGCTGGAGCAGCACTACTTTTCAGACGGCTACTCCACCTAAGGCTACTTCTCCAACGGTGGCTATTACTGGCGGCGACGCCACAGATCGGCCTCTGATATTAGGAACCTCAGGATTAGCAAGGACCACACCTTGGAACACTACAGCCTACTCAACGCAAGCATCTTCAAATGACACTAATTTGAGGAACAAATCTATAACAGCTTCGACTCTTCATTTTCATACATCTAGTATACCGCTCCCTACCGGGGCTGCGCCACCAAATGCATCATCCATTCAGCTGGGCAACAACATTAGTAACGGCGGTGTCATGACAACACCAAACATAGTGACTGTAACATCTATATCGACCTTTACAGCCGTTCAAATCTCAGTGTACACTGTACCTTACAGCTTATCGGACTCTACTCATCCCTCAGCCTCCCCATATTTATCCACAACCACAAATAATCCCACTGCAAATTCGATTGTTTCCTTATCTATACCTTCTACTCTCCACGCAGCCAGCTCCACATCACTGCCACCTGCAGCCACTACCAGTCTCCCTTCCGGCACTCCCTCCGACTCAAAACTTGTCGCATGGGGCGCCACCGGTGGAGTTGCTTTTATCTTGGTGTTTGCATCTTTATCCTGGTGGCTACATCGTCGCAAGAATAGAACCAAAAGCAACAGCGAGAAGACTACACCAACTTCCTCTTCATTGACCTGGCTACCATGGAGAAAGAGAAAGGAGCTCCCGAGAACATCTCTTTCCGCCTATCCTTTTAGAGGCATGGCACCTTTTACATCGACCAGTAGCGAACACGTGTCAAATGAGACATGGTCAGATAGCTTGAGGGACTATCGAAATTTTGAGGGTATGGCTGCGGCGAGATATGGTATGAATGGTATGTATCAATTTCTTGCCCATCTTCTTTCAAAAAACTAACAACTTTTCAGATTCACAATCACGAAACTTCGTATAAACACATCTCTCCGGATATGAATCGTATTATTCACGACCACTTCAATCACAGAAAGCTCGTAATGACGATTATGTAAATCTGAATGGATAGAGATTCTTTTGGCCAGAGAATGGTGCATATAGATTAGCATGGAATGGATTTGCAGAATTGCTATGTTGCACGACGTGACGAAGGCGAGCATGGTACTGAGCGCTGAGCACTCATGTCGTTCTGGGGTGGAGAATAGCTGCTCAGACCGTAATGTTTTACCTATTTCTATATTAGATTTGGAATTTCAAACCCAAAGTCCAAACAAGTCTTGAACTATAGAAGGCCTCCAGATATCTCCAATAAAATTTCAAATGATCCTCAAAAATCAACGGTCCTAAACCTCATCCTATCTCATCCCACCTCTCTTTCTCTTCTCATCTGTAATCACGTGCCTGATATCCCACCTACGCTTACCAATCTACCACATTCGTACTCCACAAGATCATCATACTGCATAGATCATAGATGATCTTTCCCCCACCCCTGATAAATTTACAACAAATCTACCTGTACAACAGAAAACGGAAGGTTGAACTTGTATTATTTGTGCACGTACCGAGGCCGATAGGGAACTAAATGCGGGGTTTGGCAACTGGTGCTACAATGACCCCTCTTTTCTTTCTCTCTTTTTCTTTCCTCTCATCAACAACCTCAATCCCAAAATCCATCTACAAACTCGCAAAACCCTCAAACAGGTAACCCAAAATCAAATTTTTACCACCAACTCAACAACTCCGCCGCCAAAATGACTGTCATCATTACCGTCATGTACGCCAAAACCGAAACATCCACCTTCGATTTGGATTACTACTTGAAGACACACATGCCCCTCGTACAGGAGAAATGGGGACCTCATGGACTGAAGAATTGGTCGATTACGAAATTGGACGAGAGTGGAGGATATTCCATGTATGATCTCCCCGAGTCATTATCTGTTTTTCATTTCTCCGAAGATGAGATGGACTGAAATTAAAGAATTGCGGATATGGGATCGTTGCTGACAGTATCATAATAGGCAAGCAATCCTATGGTTCGAGAGCAGGGAGGCATGGGCTAAGGCGGGAGAAGCGGAGGGTCCGGTGGTTATGGGGGATATCCCCAATTTCAGCTCTGAGAAGCCTTTGATTGTTATTGGTGATGAGATTAAGAGGGCTGGTTAGTGTGGTGCGTACGAATTATGGTGATGGAGGCTTGAATGATGAATGTTAACGCAGTATTGTAACGTTATTTGGAACCAAAGATGCACTTTTTCACATTTGTATAAGGGGACATAGCTTGCGATAATTTACAAATCAATAGTTATTCTCTTCGAGATTTAAGCTTCTATGTTGCTCATATGTTTGCTAGAGTGTAGAGGTAACTTCGAAGCTTCTTCGATCGGTCACACTACGTTCTAAATCTCCAAAACGATGCATGATGAACCAGATGCCGTTGCGAGCCATATCTCCCTCAACCCTTTTTCTTCCTTCCTCTTCCCTTCGCTCCTCTAATGCGAACAGTTGAGTTGGAGTCGATACATCCAGACAGAAAATTATTCCGCAAGACCAAAATTCAGAAAGTCATCAATTTGACGCCTACAATTGCGGAAAGAATGGCGTCAGTAGTTGTTGCGTCCAACTACATGCCCTCCTTCCCTTCTCATCAAATCTCTAGTATTCTTCCAAAACTTTTCGAAGCCCAGTGGTTTTATCTTGTGCGAAGAAGCAAGAAACCATCAGCACTCTCGAAACCTTTTAGTGGTAGTTTTCATGCCATCTGCTGAGTTCTGATGTTCTTCCTCGATATCATAGGCCTAGAGGTTGGAACATAGTTTCGCAATCAAACATCTGATTAGGCTGTTGATTACGGGAATAGTTAATCGACATAGAAATGAGTATTTTCGAACCAACTTGTCACACTCCGATCACCGTTCCTGGCGCGAATAAACTGACTACGAAGGGAGAGCTTCCTCCTGCGCCGCAAGCCAGTGATCTCTGGGAAGAGTGTTTGATTTCGTAACTCTTGAGTATAGAATTGATTCCTTAAACGATTTCTCGAGCAAAGAGCAGTTTTCGGACTCGCAAAATAAGGGAAAATATTTTACTGTGAGTTTTTTACATGCGATGCTGACGGTAAGTCGCTTGCCGTCCATCATGAACCAAGAACCATGGGTGTAATAATCGCGTCTAATCCCACAATCTACACATGTACGTGTTTTACGCTGCTTTCCATTGCGATCCCTTTTCCCTGTTTTCATACTATCCTCAAATTTAGATGTAGGTCGCAGGCGGAGGCAGAATCTACATGTAAGGAGATCCATTTCCTTGGCTTCGTCTTCTAATTCAGCAGCATAAAGTTGTGAGGGGGCAGTGGGGGCTGGGATGGTGACGTGAAAATAGTGATCTACCCCTCGTAGTCTAGCTTTATCCTTATACGAGAGATGTTTAAAAATCTCGAGATGCATCTCGGAAGGCAACACTTCTTTGATTTTGCAGGTCGGCTCGGGGTTTTCGCAGGATGTAGGATCGAGGGGATTAAATGGCTCTGTAGGCATCAATGGCAATGTTATCGATTTGAGGTAGGATTGACACGCAACGCCAACTGGATTGGCAACAGACGTCGCTGGCGCCGGTGAGCAGCATGTCTCTGCCGGCTTTGTAGATTCGGGTGACATATTGAGAGTAAGATCAGGACAATGTGCTCGAGATATTTCGAGTTTGATCATGTTAATATGGATCTTATTATGAAAATTATAGAGCGAAGGATGAAGATTTTCAGAACATGTCGAGGTTAAGTATCGAAAATTAAGATTTTAATGTTGGGAGGCGAACTAGTTTGATAGGGCTTCGATATTCGGTAGATTAGCTTAAGGGGGCTTAGCGCATATTGAAGTCAGTACCTATAATCGTGAGGTTTCGACAATTGAATTTTACTTTTGGAAGTTAATAACTTGTAGTCATTGGCTGGATCCAATTAGTGTAAAGTTAGGGTATTTCTCAGGCCATCTTTCGAGATCTTTTGACCTGAGCTAGACCTCTTCAATCTTCAAAATCGTCATTTACATTTGCATATGAACAGGGTGTCTTATTCTTCTCGCCCAATTCTCTGATTTACAGGGTTTCTCAAATTACTTACATCCCTATCAAACACAGAATCTGTTCTCTTCTATTTCTTGTAGTTTGCTACAAAAAGTCATAATTTGTACCGATAGGTATGTTCCCCGGGTTTTCATGGCTTGTGGCAACATAGCATCATAGATTCTATTCTCCTCAAAACTTGCAGACTAATCCCCCTGTAGTCTCTCTCAACCCGATCCGTAAACCGAACATACCACAAGATAATCGGGTATGATGCAGCATTCAATTTGCGGCAACTCGCGGGTATTACTCCGGGTATCTCGAAGACTATCTGCCGTGAGTTTACCGAAACTCGGATGGTTACCCGGATTGATACCGAGAATCAACCTCAATTCTCGTAGTCTCTGAATAAGGTACAGAAAGCAAGGCCCGATTATTTTATTCGCATCCAAGAACTTGTTATGTATGAGCCTAGATTATATCGATGGCTGTTTCATTGAATCTATAGTTGATTGCTTAATAATTCAGCCCGCTTACAGGTTACAGGTCACGAGTCAGCCTCCCAAGGGAGATGATTGCAATAGCTCATCACATGATGTACATGACTCCAACAAGGGCCGTTGCCAGAATTGTTGAAGGAAAGGGCTCTAGATTTCGACGTTGATGCCAAGTCAAACAATTTGATAGGCGGTAGGGATATCTGAGTTCATAGGATCAAAGTTGTTTCATCACGTGAGTATGCATACTATAATCGGAAAAGTGCGAATGCGCACGAGCCTGTAGCAGCCACTAATCTCATGGATTGTCTTGTCATCGTTGTCAACTAGGCACGTCAGCTTCATAATTTTATCTTCTCTGAGCCACCACCCATTCCAACCAGATCAAACTCACGACAGTGACCAGAGGGATCCGTTCGATGACGCGTATAGTAGCTGGTAAACGTGTTCCTGAAACGCACCCCGCCATGAGGCCAAAATCAAGCGCTTCCAAAAAATGGAGATATCGACAAACTGGTAAACTTTGTTGTGTTACCGTCGGCAGAATTTTACTTTCCCCACAAGATGGCATGTTCCAGCAGTATGGAAGCAGCCATTGTCAAGAAACAATGTTTCTTCCTACAAGACATAGCCTCGATATTTGCGCTTCTATAAGAGCTGATGTCTCTATAACATCATTTGACAAGCCATGTCCAACGTAACATTTTATTTCGATTTCGGAAATCGTGATATTAGGGTTGTTTCTTGCGAGAAACACAGCCCGAGATCAGGATCTCGGAAAATTACCTTATCTTAAAGCTGACGTGGGCTCTCTTCATCCCGCATCCTTACGACATGATTACTCTCTCTCAATTGGCTGATTGCATCAAAACGAACTCGCTTGAGGCTACCCCTATGTATGCACGTGCCGGAAATAGCATTTTGGGGCCGTCGAACTGAAGTTACAGTCGAAAGCATCCTCATATCAGGCAATGGGCTTAACGGATCTTACAATAAGTTTTGACAGGGACGAAGTCGTTTCTGCAAACGTGGTGTAGTATTCATAGATTTTCCTTACGTACTTTGAGGTATAATTTTAATTTTCTTGTTGTTGGAGGTAACATTCCTGGCCCATGGCTAGCATTCCAGTCCTCAGCGCGCCTCATGGATGGTTTCGATTATTATACTTAAGCAGCCACTTGCACCTTTGCCGGACTGCGTATGAATCTTTTCAAAATAGTACTCAGATTTTTCCACAATCTCTGCATTCACTCCTTGACACTCATTTTAGTCGCGTATTGGTCATTTCATTTTTTTTTCCAGACTGCTCTCATTCGCCGTATCGATTACAATTTATATATCAAGTCACTCCTTTACCACAGTCTTTACAATTCAGATCTTTACAATTCAGACATCGTCTTTTTACAACCATAAATCAGAAATACTCAACAAATATACCAAAATGTTATTCTCTACTTCGAGCATCGTCGCGGGAATGAGCTTGCTCTCCCTTGCACTCGCTGCCCCTTCGGTTCCAGGGTTAGTATCACATTTGTATCCCATCTCTCTATCTTTTCTAACTTGGTGAATCAGTGCGAGTACACTTGAGAAGCGTGGGTTCTCATGTGCTAGCCCTGTCGCAGGCCTCACCGCTGCAGACTGCAAACACATGTCTACTATCGGAATGGCGGGTATGGGAACAAACGCAAAGGCTGCAAATGGCGGAGTCTGGATTGGTAGCCAAGGACCCAACGCATTTACTTTCAAAAATAGCGCACCCGAAGCTGTCACTGTCATCATCTGGACCCAATCTTCAGGCGACTATCAAAGCTCCTTCATGAACGCCAGAAAGCCCCAAGTTTCATATTCATTGGCCGCGGGGCAAACCATCACAGTATCCATGGCCAACGGAATATCTGGTGGCTGGGCTGGTCTCTACAACCAAAAGACAACCTTGAGCCAGTATGGTCAAGTCAACAATACATGGGGAGAGTTCACAACCGGTTCCTACGCTACATTCGACGTTTCTCGAGAAATCAACATGGGTGGAAATTCCATGTCCATCGAGGTCAGCGGCTGCACTTCAAACATGTCCAAGTGTGTGTATACGTGCAACAACGGAAACACCTGCGGTAATGCGGGTACTTATTCTTTGACCAACTGTGCTGCTGGAAGTCAAAAGCATGCGACGTATGGTCTTTCTGGTAGTGACCCATCGGGTGGGTGCCAGGGCTTTAACAATGGTGGGAATGTGACTGTTACTTTCTCAGACTAGTTGTATCATATTTTCGGTGGGGTGGTGGGATTCTCTATGGCTATATATGGAGTTACTGGTGTTTAGATGTGGAGGGGTTTTCGTGTATCGTCATTTTGGAGTTTGAGTCAGGATGTATTTTACATTCGAAAAGATTCTGGTAATCTTTGGAATGTAAATTTACTGATGACTGTATTTAAACAAAACAAATTCGGACTACCAAATAAAATCTTTCTTGATATATGATTGTGTGAATGAACAACTTCGTGAATTTCGAAGGCTCATAAAAATTCGTAAAATTATATTTGCATTACCTAGGTATATACAATGTTCCGAATTAAATATTCACAAGCCATCCACAAGCGCCCCTAACTTCTCAATCATCATAAATGCATACATAACCTAACTCCCCTCCCCTCCATCTTGATTTTTCCAACTCATCATAAACGCATACATATCCTAACTCCCCTCCCCTCCATCTTGATTTTTCCAACTTCCAGAATAATGATGCGTAACCAAATACTCTCCCTCATCCTTGGGCATACCATTTTGCCACGCCGCCATCGCACCACCAGGTAAAATCAACACATCCCCCAACAAAACCGGCTTCTTAATCTTCGTGTAAGAGATATCTCTATCATCCAACAAATCATCCATCATCTCCCCCAAACTCTTCAATATCGCATCTGTCATGGCCTTTGGTCCTGTAACCTTAATCACATCACTAATCATTTTCATTGTAAAATCTCGTAATTGAACATCGTGATTCGCAGCCTCTTTTTGAATTTTCGCTAGCGCTTCCTTGATGATGACTTCCAAGTGTCTGGTGCCGGGCTTTGCCATAATGGTCCAGGAATTAAATTGGTCGTGGGTGATTCCGTCGTTGCGCCAGCCCCAGTCAAATTCCATGCCGACGACCATGTTTATCTCTTCGTCTTTGAATTCATGAGGAATCCAGTTATCGACAGGAACGAGACACTCGGCATCGAGATCGGACCAGACGCCGCCTTCGGCATAGAGAATGAGGTAGCGGATGAGATCGGCGCGGAGAATGGGGACGGTGATGGTGAAGTATGCGTAGAGGATTTCGGGGTGGTCGGCAAAGTGTTCAAGGACGAATGTGTCGGCGGTGGCATCGGTCAGGATTTCTTGACGGTAGGTGGGGTTTTTATTGGCCCATGTTTGTACCCATTGCATGGTTTGCGCATTGACACCTTTAGGGCCTGCTTTGTGCCAAATCTTCTTGGGGAACTCGTGCGGAGTGGCATAGGGTGTGAACATAGATTCGGGTGTTGCGGATGCAGTTGCTGTGACATACGATGTTGCGGTGACGACTTCAACATATGTGGATGTAGTTGTGGTCGGGGGAGGTGAAGATTTGTCGAAGTAGGCGGCGACTTGTTGCATACCAGTGTTGGGATCAAAGACTATGGTTCTCCCGTCGAAGTATGGTTGTGATGGGACTAATCGCCACAGGCAGAATATTATAAAGGTGATACCACAAGCGATGGCGACCATGCGCGAAAATATTACTGAGCGACCCATGGTGAAAAACTGATCAATATGCACTCAATGAAAGGTAAGTTAGAGAAAACACTTTGATAAACGTGGAAAATTTCGCAAGGTCGAAATCCTTATTATTCAAAATTTTGCAGTGAGTGATATGAAGAACGGGAGGAACGAATGTGGATAGGGAGGAGAAAGTGACGGGTAAAAGAATATAAGCTATATAAAGGAATTCATTGCATCACTCAGAAAAGTGTTTTTTCCCGTAAAGCTGTCAGTACTTTTTGATACTAGTACTACTAACCAAGAGGCGTACCCAATTTTCGATTTGGTAAGATCTTACGTCAATAGTGTCGATGAGAAAGTTTATGTTTCCATTGCTCTCTTATCCCATGATTCAGGTTATAATATAGGAAATAGATTCTAGAGAAAGAGGAGAGCTGCATCATTATTTTGTAAGTATCTAGACTCGCAAATAATAAGCAGTTGTTTCAAATGTGACATTTCTCTGTCCAAAATCAATATTGGCTCACCATATCATTGTCGGGAGAAAGTGACCAAGACGCTCGTAGCATTAACTATAATAACAATTAACTAGCACTTCAATCCAAAGACCAAGCATTAATCTTGAACTATTCGACAAATTTGACCTGTGCGCGCTGTCAACAATCCGGGGTGACATAATCCTCCACTTGTTCTGGCTATCGGAAGTTTTTGGGCCACTCAGATGCTTCAAGATACGAAAGTTGTTTGTTGCCAAGAAATCGTGGAGTTTCCCAGGAAACTAGGATACGTTATCATCCGTCAAAAAGATACGTAAATAACTAAAATTGAGCTGCAAAGAGCAAGCATATGGTAAGAATAACTCCCCATGCCAGCACAGTTACTCTATACTCCCGCAATACTGATCTTCAATCTTGTAGCTACGGTCCGTATGAGGTTGATTTTGAATCGGTACCGTGATAAGTTTTCGCTCTTATGTTAACCTTATTGATAAAATGTCAGACCCTTGAGGTTTACATGAAGCTCTCAAGTCTGATGGATATTGAATTGAGAGGGAGAATCCCAAAATATAACTTTGACATCATCGCCACACTAGTAGTGGAACGATCAAAACATGGATGCTGGACTTTTACTACCCGGTAATCAAAGAGCGATAGTCTACGGAAAACTTTAAATCCATCAATTTTGATCTGCTCAGAAGTAAAGAATACAGGCATCAGATGCTCACAGCGTATTTTGATACTAAAATACATCATGTAGCAATTTGCGTAAAACAAAAATAAGTGACATGCTGAGCGATATGGAAAGGAATACATTTATCCCTCGCCAGATGGTATTGGGCTAGCAAAAGATGAGTTGGGGGAAGGGGTGAAGGTATAATCCAGAGTTGCCACTCAAGGCGGGGAATCCAAAACTAGAGAACACTCTTGAGCTTTATGACGCCTAGAGCTTTATGACGCCTAGTATCATACAAACACTTGTTTGTGGATGATCTGGCTTAGAAAGGCGACGTTTTGCCCTTTCCAGATCTTTGTTGACAAAATCCAGCACTGTTGGGACACACATGTTTCTTGTTTTTTAAAACGAGAAGAATTACTGATCATGAGCAAAAGTATTGATTACATAAGCGAAGTATGATATTACACCGCTTTCAGTTCAGGAAAAACATCTCTGCCGCCTGTACGAAGTACAATCGGCATAATTCGCACCTCTACGTTACTTGCAATTGTTCACAAGCAAACCTACTACTATGTTTCCGGCATACGATCCATGGCCATCTACAAAGTAACCAGATAGGACTCTATCCGAAATCCTGTGACTATATATGCCAATATTGCGACTCTTTTGTCGAAATCCAGTCCGTGCCTTCTCGCAACCTGATTGGGAATGTGAACGCGCCATGATTGGGAATGTGAACGCGCCATGATTGGGAGGAATTGCGATACCCCATTACCCTTTTTCCAGCGAGCAGACGAAACTCGACCTTCAGTCAAAGCTATTAGCATATCGTGAAAGATCTATATCAAAGTTTGCCGATCTGTGGAGGAATTATACCTGCGCGATGGACATTGGTGGTTGAACATAGCGGGTCATATCCGCTGGCTATCATGAAATGATTCTTCCTCAACGCTATCAGGCCAAAGCCATACTTATTAAGAGTGGATGCCATCCGTTTCGGGCGGAGAAAAAGCAGAATTTTCATCTAGGTCGATTTTGCTCTCGATGCTTTGATGGCGGACCCGCTTGAGGACCTTTCGCTGGTCTCTTTTTGGGTGTCTTTGACTGCTGAGGCATTTCACGGAATCTTCGAGCAATACCTTTGGGGCCAAGGCTGCAGCTGTCAGCAAACCAATACCAAGAGAAAACTCTATGTAACTTACACAAATCGAGGCTGTACTCCGGCTTGTAGACATGCCTCGAAAACATCTTTTGGAAGAGGATTGCCTTGGTGATTATCCACCAACCATTTGTTACATAAAGCTCGAAAAATCTCCAAGTCGGCATCCCAGAAGTCCAGCCTATACCAAGGTTCTTTTCTGTCTTCTAGATAAATTTCAGTAGCATTGAAGAAGGACGCATGCTGTTCTTTGGAAACTGCCACTTGCATAGGGGCTGGTTGGGCAGGTAAGTTCTTGGGCCATCCAGCACTAAGTAAACGGAGAATGCAATGGTATGGAGTCGGCAATTTTCCGTTCTTCATACGGATTCTACACTGTTAGCAATGAAAGTTTACGGCATAGATTTGTGGGTCTTACTGAAACAATTCTCTACGCTCGGTACAATTCAAGAGAAAATCTCTCCACTCCTCTGCGCTCAAGGCCAACCCACCGTTTCTAAGTATGTACTGGCGGAGTGTATGTTCTGGCATTCTAAACTTCATCGTATCAATGGCCAGCTCTCTCCTCTGGCCTATTAAGTAGTGTTTGATCTCATCATAGCGATGACAAGGTGGAACTTCTTCATCATCCTCATCCTCACCTCCATCATCCTCATCCTCATCCTCATCCTCATACTCATCCTCTTCTAACTTGACTCGTGAAAGTGGTGGCCAACCTGAGATAGGGAAACTAGCCTCCAGGTTTCCGTGGGCTATCAATGCTTCTCTAATTTGATACGCCCGCAGCTTATGGTTGTTGCGTAACCAATACGCAACAATTTGAATTTCAGTCATGGGCTGGCCTCCTACCATCGTCGCGTCTACTTCTATATTTTCAAACCCAACAGCAGGTGGTGCAGGAGGTAGACCATCTGATCTATTGAAGGTTCTTTTCCCATATAGTTTTGGGATATGGGTACTTCTCGCTCCAAACCTATGTTCATATTTTTAGCGAATTGATCTTTTCTAGCATTTCGGCAACAACCCACACCATTCTGTATGTATTCCACCACGCTGGGTCTTGAATATCTATAAAGTAACTTAAAGTTACTGGCCATACATGCGTGACAAAATAGTCTTGTGGCTTCCTGATAAGAATGAGAGGATGTGTAGTTAATGATTCAGTTAAGCATTTATCGAATTCGCCCCTGTATTGGTTAGCCTTCCATCGCGAAAGAGAGATGCAAGAATACAAGGCCCTACAGGTGAAACCCCATTGGTGGAATACCACGGCAAGGTACGCTTGCTTCTCGGATAAATTCTTGAGCGATACCGCCAAATATCTGTCAAACAAATCAGCCTTGTGGAACGAAGATGAAGCCTGGACACGGAGCAATCCTACAAAGCTTTCCATTGAAAAGCCTCTTTTCTAAATCAGCACATGTTGATAAAGCGAGAAATCTGATCAGGGATATGATCAGAGAAAATACATACAATTCAGATGTTCTTTGATGCTCGAACCACGGTTCTAAATTCTGTCCAATCACATCCGCACCCTCGGTTCGTAACCCCCATTTCCGCAAACAATCCCAGAAAGCATGCTATTTCCAGTCAGCACCAATTAGTCGAGTCACTGTCTATGTAAGCATGCATCTATTGGTAAAACTTACACAAAGCTCATGCAGTAAAGTAACAGCAAATCGATAGAAAACTATCATCCGCTCCGCTTCCGTTATCTTCTCATTAAACAGTGGCTCCAATAGTTCAAAAGCCATGAATATACCAATTCCTTTCTTCGTAACTATATCTAGTGCCCCATTTGTATTTGCATACTCGAAATCATCTGGCAATCCAGATCTAGCATCTGTATGCCCGCTGGCTAAACCTAAAACCACATCATCCCGAAACCTCTCAAGAATTGCTTGAACACGTCTCTGCTCATTAGGGTGGGCCGACACTTGTGGGGGCCGCAGTTTAAATTTTCGATATCCTCGCTTCCCGCGTAGTTCGGGGGGCAAATCTATCCCTTCAACCTCTTCCATATCCCCAAAGAATAATGCATCGAACCTGAAACTGTCAGCCTCTATTTCCTGCTGCAACACAAAGTACCTTACCATGGCCAGGTATACAGATTCCCCAGAAACATGCTTGTCAACTGCAATGCTGGCTTCATCATATTCCATACTTGATCATTTTCAAACTGTCATCTCAGCTTATTAGCATGTATTCAATTCGTCGAGAGTTTCCTCATCTTACAGCATCCCAATACCCTTCCCGTCCATTTCCGAGCGGATACTTGGCCAATTGAGCAGGCAGCTGCCGTGTCCATTTCGATCTCTGTATAATGGGATGAATAGGACAGGTGAATCTTCCGGTAGCTGTCAATTGCGAATATGGTGCAAATGCATCATGGATATGGATCTCTTGTGCTGTGAAACCTATTTATTCACATCCAATTAATCTCAATTTCCTTTCATATTTCAGAATTGAGAAAGAGGGGACGGTGAGAAGAGCGAGGAAAGACATACCGCTAAATCTTTCAGATTGATACCATTTTAAGTCTTGATGAGCTTTATGTTTATAATAATTTTCATATGGTGGTGGTGTGATGGGTGTGATACCGCTTTTGAGTAATCCAGGGAGACGGTGTAGAGCTTTGTGGTCTTCTCCTGTAGGGTGGGTGTGGGATTCTGCGAGTGGCGTGTACTTTGACGGTGATGGAAAATCCATTGCGGGTTGCTATTAATGTTCTGGATGCACAGGTTCTCGTATTGAACGTTTAGATACGGAGTTTATGGTTCATGTTGTTGGCATATGAATTAGTATTTGGGAAATTTATTGTGTGGTGCAATTGGATGGAGTTCATTGAATTTGTTTTTTACGTTCTTTGTTGAGTACAGTCTACTCGAGGAAATCTTTCACTATTGGGTTTCCTTTGTATAGTGTGGAAGATTCTTTGTCCTGGATACTTCATTCCTTTTTTGGTTTGTGATAATTATGATGATTGGTCGCATTCTGGTACTATTGGCTTGACCAGGATACCTAGGTAGACCTTTACAATCAAATCTACTCTTTCTTACCCTGCTGCATTATCTTCCTGCAATGCTGCATATCTATCCCATTCGGTGGGCCAATATTCTATTGGCTGACCTATCATGTAAGAGTTTTTGAGACATTCTTCGCAATATTTACCACGAGGTTGCTCGTGAACGACATCTGTGGGATCTCTCTAGAACGAAAAAACAGATGGTAGACCAAGTATCGATACTGTGCTAACTTCTTATCCTGTCCGTAATGAAAAGCGTGATCGAGATACATGTACGCCCGTTTACTATCTTTGGGAATTGTATCTCTGAGATGAAGGCTCCGCAGATGTGGTGCTCCTTGATAGCGCCGTTCGATAAATTCGGCGGCGATAAACAAGTCGGTCTCACCTAGCCTTACATATTAGCATTCTGATTTGAACATATACAATTCTTGAGGACTGACCGAATGGATTTAAACGAACAGAAGCCTTCCATTTTTGAGTCGGATTCAAATCGATTGGCTGCGCTATCGTTTCCAGGTCCGGGCTCGATGGCAGGTATTTGGTCATATTCCAAATTTCCAAACCAACAAGTTGTTTTGTAATAAGTTGCCTTGCGAGACGTGTTGTCTGTATTCCAGGTTATAGTCACCGGGTCACTATCAATTCCTCACCGCTGGTATTGTCGTTATTCCAAATTGGGAATGTAATCTAGAGACCTTGCGTGGGGATGCAATGGTCTTTAGATAATCTTAACTAATCCTCCTGCTTTATAGACTTCAGGAAGTTAGCGAAAAAGATATCTTTCTTGTTATTGAGATCCTTAAGCATTGGTTCCCAGCTTTCTACCTTTTCTCGGTCATATTTTGCTACTGTATCGTCGTATTTTTTCACGAGTTCGTTGATCTTTTTCTTGGAGAGACCATACTTTTTTAGCTTTTTCCAGCAATATTCATCGAGATCCTTTTGCTTTTTAACCCAGTCGGCAACAAAAGCTGTGAGCTTGGTTGATTCATATAAGGTGTATTCGCGCACAACACAAGATGGGAGTATGGAAAGTTCATCATCTGTCAACAGTGTATCAGTTTTGGATGGCGCACGTGGCAGCGGCACTCCATTTACGGCGAATGACATATTGTAATTTGTAGACTACAATGTTCCAAGATCTTGACACCGAGAGTAACTTTGACTATTCGTGCACTCCTTGCCGAAATCACAATTCAAGCAAAGAGGGTTTAAAGGAGTTGTTGTTGACCTTTTACTTTGATACAGAATGAATGGTATGGAATTTACTTGCAAACTTACATGAGGCTTTGCAATACATCCCTTTAATGAGAGGATAATTCAGGCGGGTCTATGGTTGGGGACGTCAGCTCGCTTGCCGTTAGTTCAGGTTCTCATAATGCTCATAAGTATGAGGGGCATAATATATTAGGACTAGAGTACTTCGGAGTAGGCGACCTACTAATGTCTAAACTCACTTATAGAAAAACACAAGAAGCTGATTATGAAATCATCCATTGAGCGACGCAGGGTATATGAAATAGGTTTAGTGTGTTTTCTTATATGTAAGTGCAGGTGAGTTTAGACGGTAGGGCTAGGGTACCCCACACCTGTCAATGTGGGTATGGGGCCCTTTTGACCAGCTGGATCCACTTGTGGGGGGACAATAACAAGATTGAGAGACATGGAAGCGGAGGAAATGTCTCTTTTTGTATTCCATTAAGCTGTAATTGACATGGTCGGAAATTGCTTGACCTGTTTAAGTATGTTTCGGAGCGCAGCGTAGAAAACATAAGGCGTCGGATTCTCCGTAACTTTTGTATGGCGTAAATTAGGTAGGTTATGTGTTGGTTGTATTCTTATAACCTAGAAATCCATTTGTGTGTGGATCATGTGATCAAGTGATAATTATTCCTTTGTTAGGCAACTCGCTCCGAAACAACTCGCGAGCATGCTCGCCCCCCAATCCCTGCGTACATACATTCAACATACTCTTTCAAAGTGCTGAAGGGGATCAACGTGAGCTCCACCACTACCCCTGCATCTATTGTCTAAGAGCATTGTCTGATATTCGTCACATGCCTATTCTTAAATCCCAGCTCGTGAATTCGCTCCACCAATCTCGGCTGTAAGGTATTGGTTTTGGACATACATGATAGAGCTGCTGCCCGAATCTATATCGAAGAATACGCTCCATCCAGGGTATCATATCTGTAAAAGTTTAGATTCATGGAGGAGGATTGACTGATGCTAGTCGAAGACTCGGAGCTCGTGTAGTCCATCCATAAAATTTCTGCTGTCACAGTTTTATCATGCCCGCAACGCCCTACGTGTTTATCTTGAACTGAGAGCTACTCTGGTTCGCGGTCTTTAGCACTTGTTGATCATAGCTGGCACTAACACCAACATTTGCCGCAGATTTACCCACAGAAACTGCCATTCTCGCGCTGAAATGCTCCGACGTAATATTTTTAGATGCGCTACGACCTTCAATGTCGCGAGATGCGCTGCTATCTAGCTCTATCTGGCATTCGGAAAAGAACATGGCGTGCGCAGTAAACGGGGCAGCCATTTTCCATGGACCCTCTGTAAGTTCAACTGCCCCTGAATCAAACCCACTTGCAATGGGCTTTTGCTCTCGTTGCCATGTGATGAATATGGGAAGGTGTTAGCGACTCGAGGGATGCTATATTGGGAGGGGTCGTCCATGTTCGATTTGTCCATTATAACTTTTCCCTTCCGAGCTGGATTAGCATAGAAACGTCTCGATCTTTGTAACGAGCATTCAATGATAGACAGGGCAGCCACTCCATCAGATAGAAGACTAGCATGTTACCCCGGCTCTTTAGTGTCAGAAAGCTGCGTTCTGCACTCAAACAAACACCAAATATATTGACAGCTGAAAATCTATACTTACCCCTCCAACTGATATTAGCCCCACATCTGGGCGGAAAATCTGCCAGACCCATGGCTTTTATTGATTTGCAATTGTAGTATAAGTGGAAAATGATCATGCACGGGCCATCTCCAATGATACAAACTTCCATGCACAACTGAACATTGCCTTAAGAGTAGGAGTGATAAAGTATGCATCTGGGAGTTTCACCAAATACGTAGTAGTGGGGTATATTGCCCCAAGATCCTGTATCCATGGCACAGACTATCACCTACCGGCCTGCAGCCGATCAATAAAGGGGCCAGAATTCCAGCAGCTTGATATAGAAAATGTCAAATCGTGAAAAAGTGACGACTCTACTCGAACTACGATTTGCTGCCTAGTCTCACGGTTTCGGTTGATACCATTTGATTTCTACTCAGGGCCGGGCAGCTAGTTGCAGGTCAAGATGTCCAATAATCCAGACTGTAACCCAACGGCACAAGGGTTTGATTGTTGGATTTGTTTGCAATATTCAAAATTTGGATCTGATCTGCTACTTCAAACTTATGGACACCCTTGACGATGAATTTGAGATCCCCATACGACACTATCCCTTGTATATCACCTCAAGCAAGATGATGCTCGAGCAGACCCCAACGTCTACGCACAATGGGAAATCAAAAACACCGTGATGTGGTAGTACAGACGCAAATCGCTTGGATTTGGAAAGGGTTACACGATGCGAGAAGGCAAGATCCAGACGCACCATCTTCTCGGCGATAGAAACGATCCACGCGAACCGCGCAAGCTTAACGCTGAGATGGCCGTCACCGACGAATCCTTCAATCTGAACATGAAGCCCGACTCGATCAGGAAAGAAGATCTCTATATGGAGCAGGCCAAAAATAGCAAAAATGAATTCGACAATTGGGCTGCAGGAGAAGCACACAGATTAAGTTGGTACAGTGAATGGCCTAAAGTCTCCGTTGTTTCTTTCGGAATAGGATTTCTGCGAACTACTAATTTGCTTATGCCTGGGAGGCATGTAATTGATATAAATGAGGGGATTGGTTTGAGAATACCAAAAGACTTAGTGCTGGATGGTGATGTGGAGAAGGAGAATTAGAAAAGATAGGCTGGTTCCGCATTTTTAAGAGTTGCGGGAATCGCCTAACTCCTGGTCATTTCATATCCAACACGTTGGATTCTTCACCCTATCAATCAAAACTTCAAAAGATATACATGAATATGGCATAATCTTTTTGAAACTCAAGCTCATATGTGTTAGACTTCCCTCCTAGCCCAACACTCGACGTATTCAATTCCATGTCCCATTAGCCGGACCAAATCTTCCACTTTCAGGTAATGGAAGCCATGGAAGGCCATTTCCATCTGCTGTGTTGAGGTAAACTGTATTGCCTGGTTTTGGTCAGTATCTCTTTGCAAAAACATATACATAAATGATCAAAGTCAACTTACCCCACCAATCCGGAAAATGAGCTCCAGGATATGTGATGCAGAAGAATATTATAATTGCCGAGAGGGCTAGACCTGTATCTAGTGCAGCTGCTAATACGTAATTGTATTTGGCTTCCATCCGTCAGTATCGACTTCTTCGAGAGAAAGAATAGGCTGATACTCACACCACCACGCGAACCATTTCGCCTTAATCCACCAATTGAATGTCAAATTAACCAATGCCCAACTACTGTAGTTGATCCCTGTGGCAGGTGGCACATTATACGTCCCGACGAAAATCAACGGCCAATTAATAAGTCGTATCCATTTTCGTTCTTCTCCGGTAGTCTTCCTCCAATATTTCCATATGAGCCAAGTAGTAATCGGCATAAGTGCACCGATCCAGAAGAAGTGCAAGAGACCGGAATAAATCTTGCCGATAGAATACAGGCGGCCAGGGCCAATTGCACCCCAAATGACAGATGATGAAAAGGTTGTACGGCCGTTTGGACATGTAAAGCCGTTTGATTGATCTTCCGAGCAGATATCTTTCACGTTACCAAGCATCCATAGAGTTACGCCGACTTGGGTAAGGGCTCCGAGAATCTGATTATCGAAATTACCAATCCGTGGTCAATGTTAGATATGCGGATAGACTTACAGTTGCACTGCCTTGTGCGAAGAATAGAATTCGGGGCGGAACCTTTAGGTAATGGCCTAGCTTCATGTCTTGCGCGAAATAAAGGCCTTGGCCCACTACATCGGTAGAGATAATTTTGAAAATTATATCTGTAGTTCGTGAGTCATATAGTCTGGTAAAAACTGGGAAATTTACATACTCGCCAACGGTCGGCCTGTGAACATGTATCCGCCAATGAACTCGGCAAGAACGTTTAGTTGATTAGCATTCACGTTTGCTATCCCCTGGATAATACCACACGGGATCATATAAAATGCTGGGATCACTGCTGCAACCAAGACAGCCCACCAAGGTAAAGTCGTATCATAAACTTCGACCATTACGATACCTAGTATAAGGATTATTATTGTGATAGTCCCATACCAATACCAAGGAGTTCCAGGATAGAGGCGCATCAAACGAGCATGGATATCCAGTTTGGTACGACCAGCGAGTGCATCACGGATTTGGGTACCATGCCAGAGATAGATATGAACGGGAACAGCGGTGATGGCAGCAAAAGATATACCATATATGAAAGCGAAAGTAGCTGGAAGAAATGGAGGTGAATATTCGGCATATGCAGTTGTATTCAACGTATTAGCTGGAGTCATGATCCGAGCAACGTCATAGACAGATGCGGTATTATCGTAGACATCGGCTGTACAAAGCGGGAGATAGGCTGTGTTCCAAACATTTGAATAGCTGTGGTATGAGAGTCAATCTCAAGATAGATTGGGGTGGTCTTTTAAAACCTACTAGATGCCGGGGGTGACAATCCAGAAAAAAATAATAAAGCCACCAAATACATTCATGGCTATGAGTTTTTCGTTAGTTGTTTCAAACAAAATACATAAATCAAAGATACAACATACCTGCCCATGCCGGAGAAAGCAGAGGATTTGTGTTATATGCAACCTGTGACCAATCAAAAGTGATAGGACTCAATCCAAGACCTGTAACCATTCCAAAAAGATGATTTACGATCAAGTTGTTTGGGGCAATCCAACAAACCCATGTAAAGTATGAAAGAGCCACAAATATCAATCCAGGGAAAAAATACCAAACTCCCGCTCCAACCATAACATACATGAAAAATCGTAGACGACTGAGTTTCCAACCATCGGCCATGGCATTTGCTCGTGAATGTAGCGTAGAAAGAAGAGCACAATTAGATAGCACCCCTGGCCAAATTATGGAAGCAGGTTCTACCAACCAAGGTGACGATAACCCTGCGACTCCGAAGCCCATCATCTGACAACAAATCACAACCAGGACCGAGAAACCGGGCTTCAAATCAAAGTTGTAAAATCCCTTCGCGGCTTGAATGATATTAGTTGAGTCTGCGCTCCCATACCCAAAACTTACGTTACTCATGATGGTTATTACAGTATGTTCTTTGATATTGAAATGACGGTCGGGATTGATGCACCATTTTCCTAGAGATCCTAGGTTGAGGGTGTAGAGGGGTAGAGTCTTTGCTAAGAGTACTCCGAAAGGCATTGCTAGAAGTTCAGCAACGAGTGCCACAATGTGAACTGAGGGATAACGGAGACTGAAAAACTGGTTTATGCCAGAACCAATCATAGTGAAGGCAAAACCTATAATCCACATCCTCAGGGTGTTGACGGGAATGGCTTGGTCGTCAACATCTGGAACTACAGCTCTGACTAGGAGGTTGTTAGGGTTGTCATCAACATGAGAACATAAACGCGTGTTGACCTTCGGGGTATGGCGATGTATCGCCTTCTATATCCTCCAATCCTTCATCATTGAGGATTTTCCCAACGTCGACCTCCAGTTCTTGCATGTGTTGTGTTTCTACATTGATCTCGGCATTTTGGTCCTTTTCACTCTTCTCATTTAAGTCTCTTCTTGCGTTTGCTGATATTTCCGATGTCATTTTGAGAGTATCAAAGTCAAAACTGGTGTGTATTGTACGTGATGGAATGAGGATATGTCTAGGCGTTTTAAAGCCAATAGTCCTGGACCAACATTGCGGTTAAGATAAACGATACTTCGTTACCTATCAACCAACAAGACCTGGTCAATTTCTATTACTGATATATCGATAAGGACTTTCATATCGAGATAAAGAGAATGAGAGGTCGAACTGATACCAGTGTGTACAGTACTAGATAGATATCAATCGGGTATCGTTTGCCGTTTTGCCGTGGGGTATTTCATGCATGGGATTGTCAAGGGAACGATAAGAACTGTACACCTTCCTCGTTGGTGTACAATGATCTTCGATACCATGACTGGGTAAGAGAGGGGGGCAAAAGACGCGTCCAACACATCGTGATTCTTGATCGAATCTTGTGAGATGGTCAATAATGTTTGGTTGGTCGGGGCTTTGAGAGGATTTTGAACCTGCATTCAACGGCAATGGGCAAAACGTGCTAGACATTGAAGGTAAAGCTACGGAATTCCATAGAAACTAGAAGAAGGCTGAGTAGAGAACGAACTCATGGAGGTTGTGCTTCTTCTGACGTGGTTCTTACGGGAATCGATTATCGTTGAAGATATGGTGCAAACCAATCTCGGTCTGAATTGAAGGACCACCAGACGTGGAGCTGTCAGTCCCGACCGCCTTCTACTTTTGTACAACCGGCAGAACCATCATACCTTATGTGCTTATCTACCAACTATTTTCCGTAACTTTACCCCAAGAGTTGAAAAATCGCAAACTTCAGACCCAGTCCTGGAGTCCTTGGATGCAAAATAACCTCCAATCATCAATTGGCATTTCTACTGTGATATGTAGATATCCGCGAGTGGAGTCCATGTTTATCGCTTTAACCTGAAACCATCATCTGTGATGACCACCTTCTCGCGTCGTCATGTAACATCGAAGGTGATTATACCAATATCATCTGATAAAGGAGGATGTATTAAAATGCCCTACAGTGAGAGAGTTTTCGAAAAGATGTGGACATCCTTTTTTCGATCACGATGAACGTCAAAGTAACAGTAGATTGCCTTTCCTTATTTGTCGAGGGAAAACAGACTATACTAGTAGGGCTGAGAACTTCGAAGCTTTGGGGAAGCAGACGTCCCAAATTATATTCATTTTACGGTATCGAAATACTTGACAAAGTTTTACCGGATACGATGATCTGGTGGGAGCTGGGAATCGATTCCATATGACAAATACTCACACGAGTATGGAACAGATCTCTTTCACAATGTTTTCGCAATTGTCTTGGGTACATTACTGATGTGGATTATGATTCAAAATCAACGCAAGATATGCAATAAGATAATCAAGATAATCATTCCGACAGGTATTTCGAAACAATATAAGGGCGATTCGAATCATGATTTCGTCGTCAGGAATTAGCCTAAGATATCATGCCTTCGCACATTGGCCCTCTCTAACTTCAACTCCTAGCTTTTACGGCTTCCAGAATGCTATACTTTAACTCCGGATCATACCTGTACACTTGAAAGAAGTTTCATTCCCACATCCCCCAATAACTCCGCCAGTGTGGTATTGTTTTCTCGGCCGAACCGGGGAAGGTCATCAATGTGAAATCTAGCTGCATTGAAAAAGAAGATACGCCTGTGTCTGGAATGACTAGTTCGTCGATCAACAGAAAGGATTGCGGGGATAAGGCATCTCGAATCTTCCGTAGGACCTTTTTTGCTTCCTTTTCTGGAAGACTGTAAAAACACTGGCGGATGTAGTATACATTCGCACCTAGAAAAAATTGAGAAGGTTTCTCGAGTGTGCCACGCATTCTAGCTTCAATGCTCACAAGCCTGGATCAGTTGCTTTGCATAATAGTTTTAGGCTATCATATCAATATTCTCGTATGTACTTGGGGGCACCAGCTAGGGTTTCTGGAAGATCTTGATATTGATGACGCGCACGTAAAAGCGTTCCGCGGTTGTCTTGATGAAAGCGGCGCACTGATAACCATATCCACCGCCAATATCGAGAGGGGGGCTGGCATCTCCCTTTTCTGCCGGAAAAGCGAGTAAGCGGGTGGATTCGTTGGCAGAAAAGGATGATTGTCCAACTTCAGTCTTGCTCTTGAAGCGAACTTCGCTATAGGGGGCTGTGCGTGGCCACTATTTATTAATAGCGCTTTTAGTAGTCTTTGATGACCGTAAATGAAGAGAAAAGGTCAAGCGCCAGGATCTGGGGATGATAGTAGTGAGTATTACGCGACAGCAAGCAGGCAGGTGCACATTTTGTAAGGGGGCACAATGACGGACTAGATGTCACCAGTAGTGTAATCCCTCGTTATATCGGGAGATCCGATGAGAGGCATGGCGGAAATGAGACGCGTCAGCGCAGAGGCGATCTGATTTTTCATGTGTTAATTTAGACAGCATTTTATAATCCAGGAATTAGGTTAAGCGTGTAAATAACTTGCCAATAAATAACTTGCCAAAGCCCCAACATAAAAACTAACACTAATGCCACTTTCTGCCCAATAAGACAATTACAACTTTCAGATCTTTGGCAGCGGCAACACTCATATTATTGAATCTGTGAAGATGTTTAAAAGGCGCTCACCCACAAAGATGCGCCTCCAGAGGAGAAGGATGGAAAGTTTTATGGTGGCCAAGGAGAGAATGTGCAAGAGTTGCATAACATAGAGAAGTATGAACACTTCTTCCACTTTGTAGTTAAATACCGCTTCGAAACAACGGCCTATTCCATACTTAACGGCTTTTGAGCCAAAATTCGTCAATAAGTCTTCCATTCTAAACTGTCATGTTCGCTTGAATTTGAGAGGGCCCAGATTTACCAAATATGCAAGTAGCACATCGAACAACAAAATCCGGCTGTTCCTCTGAGAGCCCCATTAGCCAGAAAACCTTCCTTCGAAAACTAAGTTTCATCGACCAACACCGTCCATTCTCCATTCTGCTACTTAAAATTCATTTTCCGGCAATCATTTATCTTCTTCAATGCTTACTCTCCATTGTCTTCCGTTCTGGCTTTCCTTACGGATCCAGTTTAGTATAGTTTAATGTGTTGAACCTACGGCTTGATTAGTTCTTATTGCATCTCTATATCAATTTTCTGCTTCTATGATTGAGTTATCATATTTGCATCCTGCATTAGGTACTGTTGTATCGTACGTTTGTCTCCCTGTCTCAAAACAGCGGACTTTGATAAGACAAACAGTTCCTCTACATTACCAACTCTTCTTCCGCAACGAAAAGAAATGTCTCAAGCCCCAAAGTGCGGCAATATTATGAAAGAGTCATGCGAGATACATGTATCCCAATAGCATGCTAAAAAAAGATAACAGAGATTAAAGACTTAATAGCAATACATAAAAAACCAATAAAAATTACCAACAACAAAATGATTTGGAAGTAGATTAAATAAAACAATAATAATTCGATAATAAATACAAATTCAGAATCTCAAAAAGCCTATGTATATCAATTGAACCTGTAATCACGTAACAATAAACTAAGCTATTCTAAGTATATTGAAAACACGTGCTTTCCCACAATATAGGCTTTCTATTTTGCAAGCAGGTACGAAGTACTACTTCTAGTGAGATGGAAGGAAAGTAATTGTTGACCGTTAATTCGTATATATAATACTAATGAAAATTTGATGAAACTGCTGCCTCAAAAATTCCAGTAATACATTTGTCATGAACCATACTTTCTTCCACACTCCCATATATATCAACGTACCTCCATTTCATCATGATTCATCTACCAAAACTCTCCAAACTTACTTGGTCCCTTCTCACCCACCCGCCTAAGCCCAATAATTACCCCCCGTCTTAACACGCAACTCATTCCCATGAGCTTCCAGAACCCCCTCATCAAAAACTACCGCTCTCTTCGCAGGAATCGGCTGTCCACTCGCCGTATTGTTTCCCGTTCCATTAGAATACCCAACATACTCCCCCAAACTCGGCGGCAAATCACTAACCTGCGTTCCCCAAGTACTCTCCTTTGCTCCAAGCACCAAAACCAACTCCTTCCCCTCCGTAAAAAAACTATGATCGATCCAATTTTTAGTATACGGTTCACCGTTTAGTGTTGCGGATTGAATATAAATATTCTTATACTTCGGATCGAAATTGACGTTTCTAATCGTAGCGGTTTTGTTTGTTAGGGGGGAGGTGATGGATGCAGATTCAAAATAGGGGGGGATGATTAGGTAGACGTCTTGGCCGGGGTTGGGGAAGAGTCCTATCATGCTGAAAGCGACGAAAGAGCCCATGGCTCCAGAATCGTCGTTACCGGGGAGGCCATCGTTTGTTGGGGCAAAATAGGAGGGGATGTAGAAGTGGGAGCGAAGGGCTGAGAGAGCGGGCCGCCCTGCATAGTGATATTGGTAGACAGTGAGGAAGGCGGGTTCGTTACCGATGTAGGTTATGTTTCTATCGTGGAGGTAATCGAGACGTTTGATAAACGCTTCGGGTCCGCCGAAGGTGGTGATGAGACTTGCTTGATCGTGAGGTACGAAGCTGAGGGTGGGAGTTAGTTTGTGCATATTGAAGTTGTGACAGAAATCGAGATGAAGCTAAGAGAACATACAAAGAATATTCCCAAATACTACTTTCAAAGGTCTCAGCGCCCGAGTTCTGCAATGAGCAGACACTATTGGGATTGGTGTCTATATTGCTGCATTTCAGAGGGTCTTGAAGTCCCCATGTTTGATTGAGATATTTTGGCTGAAAGAATCCTTTGAACCCTGTATTAGTGCCGTTTGAAAGATACGACGTCTGTGCAGCATTATAGAGGTTTTTCCAGTTCTCGCTACGTCCGAGATACTTTTGGACATCTGATTCGTGGCCTCCTAGACCAGAGCCTATGCTGGCGATTACAAAGTCATTGTAACTATACTCTAGTGTTCTGGAGACACTTCGCGTCATGGTACCAAAACCCTTGTAGTCAACTATGTGGCATCAGTTGGAGATCATTAATGAAAGGAGGAATGTCTTTTTGGGGATTTTGGAGTGAATGACGTACAATCCTGGACAGGTATATACCCAAGGGCTTTCCAAGAGTCAAGACCACCACGACCCTCATTTGACCAATCGTAAGGTTCAACTTCCGCATCTTTAACTACAGCTTCATAGCCGAGATCCCAATCGATACCGTCGGTAATGCCTTTTATATAAACATCCGCGAGGATATTATCTGCATTGGATCCGCCTTGAGTGTAGCCTTTACAAAGACTCATACGGCAGTCAGGAAGCCATCCCTCATGAACATCTGGAGTGAGTTTTAGCTTGTCATGTGTACGATAGATGCAGGAGAATACCAACATGTATCGATTAGTGAGCGCACCATTCTGGCTACAGTAGAAGGATCTAATACCGTCAGGAATGGTGTTTGGGAGCGGAACAGATCCCAGATGCTGAAAAGAGATTAGTGATGCTTCCAAATTCGATGAATGATACATACCAGTAGAAAGAGTCAAAGTAAGGTTCATCACTCTCCCATAGTGGATTCTCGCCGGTATAGTCCTGAGGATTAACCATAGTTCTATATACCCCACTATAGAAGTTCTTCAAGAGGGAGACATCAACTCCCTTCGTCGAAACTTTGATAGGTGAGATCTTCTCACGCCAAGTGGTCTCTGCTGCAGTCTGTACAGCAGCAAAGTCAAAGTTCGGAATCTCTGCTTCGGCATTGGCACATGCTTGATCACTGCTAATATAGCTGACACCAACACGCGCCAATATTCCATCGCCAGGTGACTGAAAACGAACAAATGCGCCTCCTGGAAGAGGGTACCCATTGATTGAACGAGAGATTTTGAGATCTTTGACATCAGTACTAGCACGACTGTTGACGAAAATACCACTATCTCGAATTGCAGCACCCGAGAAATCTGCACAGAAGTAAAGAACGTAATTTCCACTACCAAAACTTGGCAAGAATTTACCATTTCCAGTCATCCTACCAGTAGTTGCATCAACAGAAACGCTGGCATTATCTTGACGGGAGTCTGATAAATCCGTCAAATCCATCAAAATCAAGGGGCTGGAAGCATTTCCATTTGAAGTAGAGGGGAACTTGAATCTGAAGAGTGATGTATGTTGAGTCGTCGTCATATCCACAGCGACACCACTCGATAATGTGAGACCGAAGTATCCCGGGGATGCTTTGACCGAGCTCGATACGAAAGGAGTTGCTCTTTGTTTCTTTGGATAAGTACACCCATCTACAACATCTCCTTTGCATCCCGCATAAGGAAATAAGGCAAAGTTTCCTAACGATGGAGAACCCCCAGTTCCAGAATCGTGCAAGCTAGAAAATCCGGTAACATTACTTCCATCAGTAGTGAAGCCACCCTGATTACTGTCAGAATTGGTATCGGCAACGGCTTTTGCCATTCCTAGAAAGTAGTTAGTAAAGAGACCCAGTCCAGGTAATGGAAAATTCATTCATCCAATCGAAATGATTGTCACTATTCTTCTGAGACTTTTGATATACCCCCAGAGAGCAACCTCGTGAATCGCTTACCGTAAGGGAGTGTTGCACCAGGAAAGACATTGCCTTTGAGATATTGTCAGCAGGAAGAAGAGAAAGAGATGACATCGAATAACCGAACCTCCATTACTACTTCCAATCAATTGATCAACATAATCGAGTACATCATACGAAGATGAGTTAGTCGTAACATTCTGGCCCACAACCACACACCAAATGGTAAACAGCACTGGCAAGTAAAGACTATTAACGAAAGCCATTCCAAGCGAAAAGAGAGTAAATCAGCAAAAGTGACGCAGAAACTGTCGTCGTAAGGAAATCAGGATAAACAGAACCTGGAGTATATAAGATCTACTCTGCCGTCCCATATTACCCCTGAAAGATTGGGTTGCAGAACTAGTACACATGCATTTGCCCTTACCCGAAGACCTTGCATATCAGTTCCAATTGAGGAAGCTCCCAAACCCTAATCATACGTTGCAAGAACTTTCCTGACCGGCAAGTGAGTCGCGAATGCTGCATAATTGCACATGAGATACAAAGTTAAGATTAACAGATAGAACTACTATATGTGCTATGCAGGGGAATCCATTTAAGTGGTAGGTGCGACAAATGAAATGCTTTGCTCAATATATCTTCATCACGATAAAAAGCTCCGTCCCCACGCTCCTCATGCAGGTCCATGCAGGTCCCCGCAGTCATCTACCGGGTATTTCGGAATATCATCCTTGATAAGAACCAATATATCATGCCCAGGTGAGGTAAATTCTTGTCCATCTGATGATAATTAAATGTTTGTCTTTGTCTCCTGACACGGTGAGCTTTTCTTGCCTTTGAGACTGTGAGCCCATGAGCCTGTGAGCCTGTATCCTAAATTCTTTCCATGGATACCTGCAAATCGTAACAGCCCAGTCGAATTACCGGTTCGAGAGACTAGAACTCATTTCTCGCTTGCAGGAAATGATGCAGAGACGATTTAATGAGAACCATTATTGTATTACGTTGTACTATATACCCCTACGGAGGCAGAATAACAGGATTATCCTGCTCTAAACATTAAAATATATTAAATCAAAGATTAAGATTAAAGTTTAAGATTTTGTTAATATCGGAATAACAATTATACTAAAAAACCTAGTAATTAAATTAAAAACTAAAAACTAATCCTTTTTCGAATAATCGAAAAGTTTTCCTTTCTTTTTTCATTTTTATTTTCTTTTTAATTTTTTAATTCTTCAATTTTTTAATTTTTTAATTTTTTAAAAATAAATAATATGTGATATATAATATAAAAGTAAATAGTTTTAAAAATAAATAATTTCAAATAATATACTAATAAGTTTTTTTGCTTTTTCTATTTATTTTCCCCTTTTATTTTACCTTTTCTTTTTTTATTTTAATAATAATATTATAATATATTTTTAATTTTAATAATAGTGATATAATAATATATATATATAAAACCAATTGGAAAGATTGGAAGGTTTAAAAAAAACTAAAGAAATAAAAAATATATATAACAAAAAGCAGATTTTATTACTATTTTAATATTTATTATTATTTTAATACAATTTTGTCGCGTAGTATAATCATTTAAGTAAGAGTATAGGAAAAAGCAAATAGTAAGAATGTATATTGCTAAAGTCTATTAAAGATTCTACAAATTCTTTAGCAGATATATATATATATTAAGTATTAATTATTATCCTATATAATAATAGAATTATACTACTTTCGGTAAGGAAAATGTGTATTTTTATTAAAGATTAATAAAATAATATAATCAATTTATATTATATAAATAATATAACTAGTTTAGTATAGTTTTATAATAATATTCTGGTTTTTATAATACACCCTTTAAATTAATGTATTAATTTATATTAATAAAAAATTATAATTAATATTAAATAAAAGAAATAATATATAATATAAGATTGAAAGATTTAAAAGTTGCTTTTAATTGTTTTGTTAAGTAAGTTAAATAATTAACAAAAAATGGTTGATTATAAAAAGCTTATACGTTGTTTTAAAAAAGAATATTTATTAATTATGTTTTTTATTATAGTCTATTAATTTAAAGTTATAAAAAAGTATAATCGCGGCGACGTGTATATATATTATTACTAAATAAAAAAAAGTTATATTAGAAAATATATTGATAGTATTAAGACTAATTTTAGTTTATAGAAATGATTTAAATAATTAGTATTAATTAAATAATTTATTAAACAATATAAACAATTAAGGTAAATATATAAAATTGTAAAAAAGAAAGTATAAAAATAAAATATAAAAAGATTATAAATCTCCTACTATATTAATCTTATTCTTTATATTATTTTTTATTTTATTTTTAATATTATTATTTATTATATTTATTAATTATAAAAATTAAAAAGCTTTAATTAGTAATATCATTAAGAGTTAAATTATTTATAAAACTAATATTGCCATTTGTTATACTAATTCCAATACTTCTCCTATTAATGGTTTTTTCAAATCTAATACTTACAACTTTAATTTTTTTGATTCTTTTAAACCAAAATTTTTTATTTAATCACCTTTTCTTTTACCATTTTTTGTTTCTATTAAACTTAATCTTTTTAAATATAATTACAATTAATCTTAATTTTCAAAACCTAATTCTAATGCTTTTATACTTTTGCCTTAGCCTATTAATTAAGCTTTACTTCTTACTTATATAAATCTAAACTATTCTTTTTTTAATTAATTAATAAATTTATTTTCTTATACTCCCTAATAAACCGTTATAAAAACTTTTATATTTAATTAATTCAAACTTAATTTTATTCGCTCTTTTAGTTATACTTTTTTTCTAATAATATTTGTAATAAATTAATTAATTATTTTTTTTAAATATATTTTGCTAATTTTTATATTTTGTAAATTAATTTTATTAATAATAATAATAATTAAAAATATAAAGAAAAAGTATTTTCTTTTATTAAATTTAAATTATATAATAATAATAAAAAAATAAAACTTTCGTTTTTTAACAAAATATAAAGTAAGGTTATACTTGGTCTTTTTTTGGTTTTCCTTTTTCCAAAAAACAATCGCGATTTTGTATATATAATTTTTTAAATAAACATTTATATTTAAATTATATAAAGTTTATATTTAATAAATATAATAATAATTTTTGTTTTAGAAACTCTATTTTTGTTAATTTTTTATAATATTTTAATTATTATACTTATCTTTATCTTTTATATTTAAAGAATATATTTTCTATTATTAATTTTATTAAAAAAGCTTTTTTTAATTATAATAAAAAAATAAATTAATTTTTTTATATTCTTGATTATATTAATAAACTTTTTATAATATATTATAAAAAACTTTTTAATATAATTTAAATTATAATAAATTCTATCCTTTAGATTATATTTAATAATTTGCTAATTAATATTTTAAGATTTTACAAAGTTTTAAGGTATACTTTATATTCTTTTTTATAAAAAAAAAGAAAAGGAATAGGAAAAGAAGAATAAAAAAAAGGCTTTATTTATAATAAAATAAATGAATATTTGTTATATAACTATGGCGCGTCATGCGGCGATTTCTGCTCAATACGATTTTAGGGTCTGATATACTATTGGCTGATCTTAAATTATATCATCTAATGTATAAAATTTCTGTCTGATAATGTATTATCGTCTTATAAAAAAGCTATATTATCGTCTAATGTTTTTAAACTTTTTGATTTTTTAATATTATAATATTATACTAGGTATTATACTATTATATGATTTATATAATTTATATAATTTATATAATTTATATAATTTATATTATTATTAGCTTATCA
>NGKG01000002.1:1857281-1894576 GCA_002162505.1 Myriosclerotinia scirpicola
TTAGTATTATTAGTATTATTAGTATTATTAGTATTATTAGTATTATTAGTATTATTAATATTATTAGTATTATTAGTATTATTAGTATTATTAGTATTATTAGTATTATTAATATTATTAATAAATATTAAAAAAAAACATTAGACGATACTAGTATTTTTTCAGACGAAACCTATTATTAGACGATATAAAATTTAACTATTCTCTAATCAACTATACTCTGAAAACGTATTGAGCAGAAATCGCCGCATGACGCGCCATACTAAATATAAGGAATTGGAGAGAAAAAAAGTTAAGCGGGTTAAAAAAAAGAAAATGAAAAAGAAAAGGAAAAATATATTAAAAAAAATAAAGGATTTATTATTGAAAAATTTATTAAATAATTTTTTTAAGTAAACAAAAAAACTTATAAAATTTAAAAAATAGCAAAAAGAGTTTTAAGCTTATATAAACAATAAATTGTTTTTATATAAAGGTGAAAAGAAAAGGAAGAATTTCTATAAATATAATTAGTACTTTATTTATATTTATAATGAAAACTTAATCTTTTTATTAATTATCTAAAAATATATTATAATATTTTTTTAATTGATTTTTTTGATCTTGAAATATATGTTTTAATAGTTTAGAAAACTACAAAAATATTTAAACTTTTATTTAATAAGATTTTTTGTTAAATTATTAATAAGTATATTATTAATAAACAAGTAAATCATTTTAAAACTTCCTTTTGTGTATTTCTATTTTAACTATATATTTTATATATTTATATATTTATATACTTTAGTTTTATAAAAATATATTTGTTTTCTCTTATTACTAAACGGATTATTTAAATATTATTATAATATATTGTTATTGATTTCTTAATTATAAAATCAATTTTTTTTAAAAATCTTAATATTATAATAGTTTTTTTAACTATATATTCAACATTAAGCATTTCTGCTTTAATAATTAAAGTAGTTATTGTATTTTATTATAATACTTTCTATAAAATTAAATCTTTAAAAAACAATATAATATATTTTTAAAATAATTATTTAATATTATAATCATTTAGAAAAAAAGTATTAAAAAAAACAAAAAATTAAGCTATATAGTATAAATTATATTCTATAACTAAATATCTTATACTCTATAAATAATATATATAATAATCTATTGTTTTTATATAATTAAAAAAAAGGTTAATTAAATATCGATTTAATATTGATATTACAAAAGTTACATTAGTTTTTATAATAATAACTATATACAAGATTAATTTAATCTTTTTTTAATATATTTTTATAAAAAATAATACTGTTTGTTTTATATTTTTAATAAATATAATTATAAATAAAGGGATTGTTATACTTTTATATATATATTTAAACTTTTTAGTGATCTTTTTAATATAAATGTTATATACCAATTATAACTTATTTAATTTTTAATTACAAAAAATGCATATTTTAAAGAACTATTTAATATCTTTAAGATTGTATAGTTTATATATAACTTTTAATTCTTTAATAATACAAGTAATATATAATTTGTATAATTTGTAATATATAATTTGAATATTATTAATAAAGAATAGTAAAAACATTTTGCAATTTATATTTAAATAGATATAAAGTTTTTTTTTACATTAATTTATTTTTAAATTGATTAGGGTTTTAACAAAATCTTTGAATTATATTATTAATGAGTTATAAAATTGTCACGAAAACCAGGGTATTATCGTGAGGCTATGCCGAGCCGGTTATATTACCCATGCGGCATGGGTTGATCACACCGCTCTACTGGTCCCCAGTAGAGCCGCGTGTTCTCCCCACCGAAGGTGGTGTGATTCCACTGCCGTATAGGGTAGTGATCAACGCTCAGCACCTGTATATATCCGCCGGAGGATCCGTAGGATCCCCGGCAAGCTCTAGCAATATACATTCTTACCACTTGCTTTTTCCCGTACTCTTGCTTAGGTGATTATACTGCGTGACAAAAATCTATAAAAAGCCTAATTCAAAATAATGATTTTTTTTGGCTTTTTGTATTTAGGTGGTATTAAGTATATTATTAATACTTTAAAAGGATTATGTAAAGTATTTACAAAAACATTAATTATATTGAATTACTTAATTTTAAGATTATAATAAATAATTATAATTATAACAAATCGAAAAAAACGAAAGATTAAAATTACAATATAAATCATATTGAAGTTCCTAATTAGTTTCACGTGGAATAGCTTGAAAATAGGTAAGGGTAGGTTTAGTAGCACTTGATTGATTGATTGAAGAGGACAAAAAAGTTAGGCTCTCTTGTACAAGCCTATATGTTTGATTCAAACAAAGAAAGACACTAGATTTAATTAGGCTTAACCTCCATACGATACGATTGCTGACTATTTCCAACATATCTCTTAATCAGTGATATAAATAGCGTATGAATATAGTAAACAGAATTCTTTCTTTTTTGAATACCCCTTACTATTATTTATTTCTCTTTATTTAGTACACCTCCTTGTTATTAATTAGAATGTCCTAAGCTTTTAATATATAAATCTGTTTATCCTAAAGCTTTTTTATATGTAACATTTCAACGAATTTAGCATATTTAATAAGTAAAAGTGCTTTTGTTAGTTTATTTGTAACTTGTTAGTCTATTAAAACAAATTATAAATTTATATAACTTTGTACAATTTACTTTCAAATGTAATAGTATTTAATTGCTATATGTTTGGTCCTCTAATAGATTTCGAGATTTTTAGTAAGAGCTAGATTGCCCTAATTGTCCCCAATAATCCTAATCTTTTTAGATTTTGAAATAATATATCCAACTGCTTTTAATTCAGTTAAAAATTGCTGAATTTATAAAGCTTCCTAAAAAGCTTTATATAAACTATAATACTTTGATTTTGTTGAATTTAAAGCTATAGTTGATTATTTCTTAGATTGTATAGAAATTACTTCTTTACATATAAAAAAAATATATTTGGAAGTATTTCTTCTAAAAAAAAGGTTTCTGGTATAATTTAAATCTAAATAACCTTCAACAATATTATTGCTATTTCCATCATAAACTACAGCGTAATTAACAGTTCTAGTTAAATATCTAAAAACACGGTTGTAATGCTTTATATAGGTTTTTGAAGGATTAGTTAGAAATCGATAGAGTAGGCTTACCGTATGAGTGATATCGGCTTTGGTATATAGAAAATCAAAAGATCCGATTTTAAACTAATATAATGCAATAAATTGTTTATCTACAACTTTATTATTTGGAATTATATTTTTTGTTGCTTTAAAAGCTATTGGAGTAATCTCAATCTTACAATGTTCAAATCCAAATTTGAGGAGAATTTTTCGAATATATAAATCCTAATAAAAAGTAATTGTTTTATTAGTTTTATTTTGATTAATTCTAATATTTAAAAAATAGAAAGCGGGGCTTAGGTTCTTTATCTTGAATACCTCTACAAAATCAACTTTGAAAGTTGTATATTCCTCCATTCCTCCCACAATTAGAAAGTTGTCAACATAAATTACAACGATAACTTTTGTAATATTATTAATATAAATACAATTATCAATCTCTAATAGAATAAAACCAAATTGAAAGAAAACGATTCTTAGTGTTTTTTGTTATTATCTTAGTGTTTGTTTTAACCCGTATAAAGCTTTTAGTAATAGGTATACTTAGATGACTCTATTTTTGTTTTTTTTGGATTGTTCGAATTTCACTTTGTCCTGCTCCTAATATAATGGCATCTTTATATAAACTGGTAAGTCCCCTAGCATGATGGTATTAAGGAATATTGTAATTACATCTATCTGTTATAATTCAAAATCATACTTAACTACTAACACTACAATCATTTTCCATAAAGGGTTTTTGTATACTCCTACAAATGTTTAATTGAAATCTTTCCCATATCGTTATTTAAAGCTATAAACTATTTATTTAATCTTATATTTAATTATTTGCCCTTCTTTATTGTATTTATGTTGAAAAACATGCTTGGTTTGTAAGATTTTAGTATTGGTGATATTGGATTTTTTAACTAGTTTGAATATCCCATTATCCAATATAAACTGGTATTTGGTTTTGATGGATTTTATTCAATGCTTTTTATTTAATGACTTTATTGCTTTGTTAAACGTTTTAAAATCATCTCCAGAGTTGCTAAATGCTGTAATATAAATATTAAAAGCAATAGTATATTTTTATCTAAATATCCTAGTTTAAGATTCTTAAATCTTACTTTTATTCTTGGATCCCTTTAAATGTCCTCAACCACGTTTTGGTTCAAAAATAACTTCTAGAATATTATTGACGTTGGTTTGATCGAATATATCTTCGTTTTCCGAATTAGTATATTTATTAGTTGCTTTTGGTGATCCATTAATTTCTGTAATTAGTTTATCGGGTTAAATGTAAGTGAAACTATTTATGGGTGTTAAATTATTATTTTTAATACTATTTTTGGTGCTTTGACAACCATCATTATTTTTAATTGAATTAATAATAAAGCCTAACTCATTAAACTGAATATTTAACGATTTGATTATTTTATTTCTAGTTCAAATTGGGATATATACTTTGTATATATAATTGCTTTCAAAACCTATTAATATTCTTTTTTTAGCTTTAGGGGTAAATTTGTTGTTAATAACTTTTCTTTTTTTGGGAATATGAATATATGCAATGCTTTTTAATATTTTTAAATAAAAGATATTTGGGTAGTTATCAATATTAGGTTTAATATAATTTATATAGGCTTTGTATAATATGATTCCTTTAGGAAATACACGAATCGTCGTGCGATTTATAATATAAGTTATTCTTTTAATAAGTTTTAGTTAGAGTATAAAGGGAATACCCATCTCAATAAAAATAGAATATAGTTTCTCCAGAATTAAGCAAATTAAGTGTTTTGAAATGCTATCTTAATCAAAAGCGAAGGGAATAGTTAATTCTAAGAATAAACCTGATTGTTTAATTATACGATTAAATTCAATAATTCCACCATATTCGTTTCCTTTGTTTAATCTTTATAATTTAATTGTAACTTTATATTAAGTTTGTATGCATTTATCCATTAAATAAACTGTTTGTTTCGCACCACCTTTCTCTTTGTAAATAAAAACAATATGTTTCTTAATAGCTTCGTCTATAAACAGGGTTGCTTATTTAAAACCATTTATTCTGATTAAATAAATCTTAACCACATCCACGTTTATTCTTTTAAATAGTTTCGTAGCATAATATTTAATATCTTTACAACAAATGCAATACGATTTTCTTAGTTTATATGGCTTGTATATGTTTTCCTTTTTGTTAATAATTAAATCCTTTTTTAGAAGTTTTTTAATTACCTTTTAAGTATTTTTGATATTTTAAAATAATAAATGCTCAAAACGGTAATGCTAAACCTTTGTAGATTTCGATATTAAATTTATTACAAATAAAAAAATAATTGGAAAAACATTAAAAACTTTAGGTTTATTAATCAATTGAATACGAAAGTATCGATCAACTTGAAAGATCATTTGAGATTCTGCATTTATTACTATTTTCAAACTATTCTCACTTGTACTAGGTTTTGTATATATATTTATATTTTAAAGTTTTAACTTAAAAAATAGTTTAATTAAAAGATCTTTAAAATGAAGATAATTAATTAATATAATTGGATTTGCTATATTATCGAGTATTTTACATTGGAGTATAATTGTGTTTTTTCTATTTAGGATGATTTTGTTATTTATAAACATTAACACCACATTTTTAGTCTTTTTTTTTGAAAAAGATTTATAGATTTTAAAGTTATTTCAATCCCATATGCAATAAAAAGATACTTTTGTATCGAATAGCCAAATGCATCGTATATAATCCTTTCATTCTTTATCCTTATCAATTTGTAGAGAAAAAGGATTTAAGTTAATGCCGGTAAGTAGTAGCTTTAATACATTTCTTGTTGAAGTTAAGGGTACTAAAAACTTATTAAAGCAAACTAGAAATAATAAAAAAGTACTGTGTTTGTTAATACCAAAGTTCTTTCCCTTCCTATTGTTATTATTATTGTTTTTAGTATTCTTAAAAATCTTCTTTTATTTCTTTTATTTCAAATACTTTTTGCCCAAATTATTGTTTTCCCAAGCCTTTTTGTTCTTCGTGTTTTTTGAATTAAGAAAGTATTGATTAATATGTATCTTTCCCACATTAAGTTTATTACAATAATTACATTTCATTAAACCTCCACCATTAAAGTTGCCATTGCTTTTTTTGCTACTTTTATTATTATTGCTTTTTTATCCCGTACCGCAAGTTTTGTTTTCAAATATAGTAGAGCTAGTTTCAAAAACTCCTTTATTTCTTTTTATCTTATCAACAAAGTTGTTAATTAACTTGTAAAGATCGACAACATCCTTACCGTTTCGGGCCAAAGATAAATACCTATCAGCCCATACCAAAAAATACTTGAAGGTTTTGGTAAGGAATTAAACATAATGATTTATATTTAAAAATGTGATACCAAGATCACTAAGTCGTACTATACTCGACTTGTATTCCGTAATAAATTTGTTTATAGAATTGTAGTTATGTAGCTCTAGGCTTAGGAATCGTACCCATTTATTGGCATAAAAGTAATATTTCGAATTGTAATAATAGTTTTTAAACAACTTAATTATCTTTTTGGCGTTGTTATATCTTTTGATTACAAGGCTAGGAGTGTTTTGTATTGAGTTTCGGATATAGAATCTTATTTTTGAGTTTATTGTATTTTAATAATTCTATATAGTTAGTACTTTTTTAGTATTGATTTCCTTTCTCTTTTTTGTTTTTTGGGTATAAAGATCAATTGGTTTCTCCACATTGTCTTGTAAACAATTTGCTAATTTGTTTATATCTACTATATCCATTATATTCTTCAACCAAGTATTGAAATTTTCAGCTTTTCTAAAGTATAATTGTACTTGTAAAATTAAATTATTGGATGCTATAATCGATATTGATCTAATTCTATTACTTGTTTCTACCATCATAGTTGATATTGAATTGGCTTTATTATTTTTTGCCATCATTGATATCAATATTAAAGCAGTTGATATGATTTTAAATAATATTCCTTTTTTAGAGTTTGAATCAGAAACCCCTTTATCTATTAAAACTAATTCTTTAATATTCAACTTCTTCTTTTCTTTTTTTTGTATTTATTAATCTTTTTATCGATTTGGATTTTCTATAAAATCACGTTTATCGTAATATATCGTTGAGTTCAATAAAATGCTAAAGATTCCCTTTTAAGTTTACGTTTTCAGGTTTATAACCTATTAAAGTTCTTAATTAGTTTTATATAAAATAGCTTGAAAATAAGTAAGGGTAAGTTCAATAGTATTTGATTGATTGATTAAAAAGGACAAAAAAGTTAAGCTCTCTTGTACAAGCTTATATGCTTGATTTAAACAAAGAAAGACATTAGACCTAATTAGGCCTAACCTCCATACGATACGATTGCTGACTATTTCCAACAAATCATTTTTATAATATTTTTAATTTAAGGATTGCTTTATATTACAAATTTTAATTTATATTTAATTATATTACTTTACTTATTATTCTTATATCCAAAAACCTATTTTAATAAAATTGGCTTAATAATTATTAATTTATAGTTCCAATTAATTTTTTGTTATATTTTACAAATATGTAGATTATTAATTTTTATATTATAATCTTTTTTAAAATAAGCTTTTATTAAATACTTTTCCAAATTGTAATATTTAATTAAAGTAGGGCCTATTACTAATTAATAGATTTTTGGGAAAGGTAATTTTGTATCATCCTTTTTAAATTTAATTACAATTATAATAATTAAATAAATTATAATAAATTTATATAACTTTTTATTTCTCTTTATATTAAGTTAATTAGGCTAGAATATAGAATAAAAATTATTAAATTATTAAATATTATAAGAATTTGATCTTTAAACTAATATTATTCTAATAAACAAGTTTGTCAAAAATTGCCTTAAATATTATTATCTATATTATAATACTTGCCTTAATAATTTCTATAAATTATTTAAAAATAGTTTTTTATAAAATTAATACTTTAAAAACAAATAGAATTAATATTTTAATAAATCCAAATTTATAAATTTTAAAAGCTAAATTGCTATTATTTAAAATTGCTTAAATGATTAATCAAAGTTATAAAATAAAATATATTTATTCTAATAATTTATAATCATTCTTATTCTATAAAATAATTATTTAAAAGTTAATAGTTCCTTTATTTTGTATACTTTCTTATTATTTAAATAAATAGTTTTACTAATCTTTTTAATTAAATTCAAACAATTTATACTAATATAATCCTTATAATCGTCTTTATCTTTTAAATCGAAAAACGCTTAAATATTGTTTTTATTTATAATCTGTGGTATAAATAGTTTTACTATATTAGTATTTATTATACTTATTGTATTATTAAATAATACTATAAAATTATTATTTGTAGTTTATATAGAATTACTATTACCTTTATTATTTAAACTTAAATTATTCAATAAATTTAGCTTACTTAAGTTACTATTCTTACTTTTTAATTTAGGCAAAACCTATTTAATTCAAAATTATTATAAATATACTAAATAAAAATAATATTTGAAAAGCCGTTATATATAAAAAATAATTTATTATTTTTATTTTCTAAAATTATCCTATCTAAATTAATTATATTTTTAATATTAAGAAAATAAACAATATATTTTAATTTCCTAATTAGTTAATATTATTTTTAAAATTAATATTATAAATAAATTGTTTATTAAATGTTATATTTTAAATAACGATAATTTTATTAAATTTAAAAATCTATATTTTATAAATCTTTGTATTAAATATGTATCTTATTAAATAGTTAATATAAACTTAATTATAGATTTTATATTACTTTTTTTTATATTCGTTTTTCTTTCCTTATCTAATAAATATATATAACAACTATATTAATAAATTCTGCTTTAATCAAAATAAAGATTATTAATAACTTTTCAAATAAATATAAAATTATATTATTTAAAATATTGAAAAAACTATACATTAAATATTTTATTAAAGTATTTATAGCTTTTTGATTTGAATAAATTAATATTATATAAATAAGTAATAGTATAAACTATTTTTATTTATATTTTATTAGGTAATTGAATATTGTTTTTTATTTTTATTTATTTAGTAATAATCTTTTAGTTAACTTATTCAAAATTATTATTAAGTTTATAAATATAAAAAAGAAAAAGTTTAAGTTTAATACCCTTTTGCTTTATTTATTTCTTAAAAAAAGTGTATTTAATGATTGCAATGATTAATATATTGTTGTCTTACTTGATCATTATAATTAGTAATCTGTATTTATATTAAACTCAAGATATAAAGTTTCGAATTGTTTTAAAAACCTTATATTAAATTTTAATAATCAATATAAATAAAAAAATCTTATTATTATATATCTCCTTAATTACAAATAACTACAAATCATTATTATAACTATATAGAAAATCAAAAAGATTTTATTAAATCTTAAAAAAAGAATAAAAAAAAAGTTGATTATTTAATACTTTTAAAATAATTTGCTTTACATAAACAAATAAGCAATTAATATATTTCTTTTAAATAATACTTATAATCTTAATATTTCTAATTATATAAATTAAATACTTCAATATATTTCTATTAAAATGATTTATATGTTTATATTATAATTCGCTTAAATTTGATTTTAGAATTGATAGGTTTTTTGATTAGTAAAACAATTTATTTATTTTTTGTAATATAATAAAATACATCAAAACTAAATTGTTTATAAAAATTGAGTATAAAAAGCTTGAATAAAAAGAAGAGGTCTTGATTTTTAATAGTACAAGATTAAACATATATATAAGATTAACAATAACTATACTTTTTTGTATATTTCTAACTCTCAAAATATAATCAAATCTATAAAGCTAAACTCTTTAATCTTTTAAATAAATCTTTAAAACAATATTAATATAAAAACTAAAAACAAGTATAATATCAATTAATACTAGGTTCTTTGTTTTTAATCCTTACTTTCTATAGAATATATTTTTAAAAATACAAGTATTTTTATTGATCACTAGAATAATACTAGTACTAGTTTCAACTATATTAGTATATCAATTAGATAGTTTATATTTTCTATTATTTAGGAAAGAAACATTGTTAATCAAATGTATAATATTATAGTTGTTTAAAAAAATTGAATAAATAAAGTAATATTTCTTAATAACAAATATTAAAAAAAATATACTTTTAAAATCGTTTTTTTTATTATATTAAAAGTTAATTATATAAATATTGATTTTACTAAAAAATATATTTTAAAATAAAAAGATAATTTTTTATTTTTAAAATATAAGTACTTTTTTAAATTATTTGAATTTAAAAGTATTAAATTTATTAATAATTTTTTGTTTTTTTAAATTAAATATAATTTTGCTTAATTGATTTTTGTATTTGCTTGTAAATACAAATTCTATTAATCTATATTTTTTTAGTACTTATAAGTAAAAATTTTTATTAAAATATATATATTTGTAGTTTTTTTTAAAAAGATTCGATAATTTTTTTTGCTTTTTTAATTTAATTTTGTTAAAATTAATAATCAAATAAATACTTTTAAGTTTAATATTAAAGGTTTTTTCTTAAATTAATTTTTTTATATAAATGCTATATTGATTTAAAATAAATGTTGGAGTTTCTAATAGTTAGGTTTTATTAATTTTATTAAATTCAAAACTAATTTAATCCAAAAGTATTTTAATTTTAATTACTTTAATAAAATTCCTAGTAGCAAAAATATCTTGTATTTTTAAAATGTTATAAGCTTTAGCCTTTACATATATTAAACTTTATTCTATATACTATTTAAAAAGATTAATATAACCAAAAGTTGTTTATTAAAATATATTTCAATATTTCTTTAAAACAATTATTAATATATTTTTGTTTATAAAAGTAAACTTTATTTTTAAATATATAATAATATTTTAAAAAATATTATTATTCTGTTGTTAAAAATTGATCTTTATTAGGTAAATAAAATTGATTGTTTTTTCGATTTATTAATAAACTTTTTTATATACTTTATATATTGTTTTATATCAATTAAGGGATTTTTGGTATTTGCATTCAAAATATCTATATTCCTTATAGATTTCTTTAAAAAAAGTAAAAGTTAATTCAAATAAAGCAATATATAGCTTATCTGTTTTACTTTTTACTTTCTATTTAATATATATAGAATTAAAGAAGTTGTATTTAAATTATTTGTTTTAATCTTTTTGTATATATACTTCATCAAAAGTAAGAGCATTAAATAATTTAATAGTAAATCAATTAATAAATAGTTTTTGATTTATAAAAATCAATTTAATCTTAAAGTTGATTTTTACCCAGATATTATTATAATAGTATTTGTTTTTGAATATTAAATACTATTTGGTTTATTAATTGCTATTGGAATCACCGGGGTGATAAAGATCAACAAATAGTACTATATAACTTCATATAATATTTCTTGCTTATTGAATTAGAATATAAAAATAAAAAACCTATATAAATCAATACTGAAACACTAATGCTGTATAGTTATTATTAACCTAATTTGTTCTGTACAATCATATAATTCTTAACACTAACAACTCTTTAAAAGTTGAATAGAATTGTTTTTGCCGCCGCTCCTCCTATATCCTCCTCTCCTCCATTGTTTTTTTTCTCTTTTATTGTCTTCTTTTTTCCTATTATCTCCTCTCCTCCCTCATCCCTGTATATCTTTTTTAACCCATTCCATAACCTTAATCTTAATAAAGTTATTATCAATTAAATTCTTAAAAGTCTAACAAGCTTTAGATTTAATTATAGTATTAACTAAATTAGATTTTTTATTGATTTATTTTATCTCCACAATCTCTCATCTTTTATATAACTAACGAAAGGCTATTATATTAATTATTAATCTCTTCTTATAAATTATTCCTAATTTTGTAAGATAGTTGTAAAATAACTTAAAATTTATATAGATAACCAATAAGATATTAAATTCCAAAAAAATATTGTTGATTGTGTCCTTAATTGCTGTACTAATATCAAAACCAAAAATCATACCGTAAAGTTTTGATGTAAGTATACTTTTTGTAATTTTTTTGCATTTAACAAATAACCAATAAATAATATTAACATTATTATATTTGTTTATAAAAATAATAACATATCTAATTTGAAAAAATAAATCACAATTATTAACAAAAAATACATCTATAAATATAATTAATTTGAATAATTTTGTATTAAATAATATAAATTTAATATTTTTTGTAAAATTATTAATTTACTACTAAATACATTTATTAAGGAACTTGATATCTTTTTCCTTAAAATCCATAATCTAAACAATATACAAAAAATCAAAAGATACTTTTAATTAGCATATTGTTGTAATATATACCCCTTTTATATATTGAACAATATATTAATCCTTCAAAGTTACTGATTTCCATAGTTTTTTTCGAGTTTTTAGTATATCTAATAGCTCTATCTTAATAAGTTTTATATTATAACATTAATCTTTTTAATTAAAATAAATAATACTATTTTTTATAATAATTATTTTATTATTAAATTTGATAAATGTTTTTGGTGTTAGAATTTTTTGATCTTTAACCAAAAATTTTGCTTTTTTAAACTTTTCTTACTCTTTATTAGCAAATGCTTTATTAGTAATAATAAATATATTATCTATCTACAAACCAACCATTCCAAATGCTTTGTTGTTTTTAATTATATATAATAAATATGGGTTGTATATAAATTGTATCATTTTGAGAGTATTAATATAATACTTGTGGTATATATTAAACTAGTGGTTTCCAACCTCCAACACTCCATATAATAATCGAATAATATAAAAAATATAATCTTTTAATATATTCATTTTTTATAATAAGCAAATATAGAACAATTTAATCAAATCTAAATCAAATTAAATATATATTTACTTAATATCCCTAACAAACATATTAATATTTTTATTTTAAGTTTTTAAGATGGCTATTAATGTTAGTATAATTTGTTGATTGATTTTTTAAATAGTAAATAATTATATAAAAATCGTCTTCTTATCCTTATCTTTAAATACTTATATAATTAATCTTAATTTAAAAAAAGCTTTTTTAATACTTTGATTTTTAATTTTATTAATAAATTATAAGTTAAAGATTTTAATATTTGTTAATATATTTTTTTCTTTAATAATTTTAAATATACTATTTTTCATTAGATTATTGATTTCTTTTTGTTTAGATTCTGTATAAGTTGATAAAGTAACTATATATATTTGTGGAGTTGATATAAATGCTTTATTATAACTAGTTTTTCCCTCAATATTAATATAATAAAGATATTGTTCAATTTGAAAATAAATAGTTATACCAAAAGATATCTATGCGTTTTTTGTGTTGCTACATAAATAGCATTTTTGTTTTAGTTCAGGAATTGTTATAGATATAGTTAATACTCTCATATATAGTAATTTGATGTATAAATTTGATATAGATTAAACTACTTTTAAAGCAAATAGAATATCTTCTTGGATTAGTAAAACATCCTCTTGAATTAGTAAAATCGCTAAAAATAATTTAATTATTGTTAAACAAAAATTTGTTAGATTATTTAGTAATTAAATCTTGTAAGTTTTATTATTAATATTAATTAATTTAAATAAGCCGGTTTATTTTTTAGTATGGTTATTGCCCTCTTATTATACTAAAATGTTTAAATTGAAAGGCAAATTATATACAGAAGTAGTATTTAAATTGTTTTGTTATACCAATACATTTAATATTTGTTTTTTTGCCTTAATCTTATTAATCTCGTTTATAATCTTTTTAATAATTATAGATCTTTGTTTAGTTAATAATACAAATGAATTCATCTTATTTATTCGAAGGTATATTCTAAATACTAATAAAGTTAAAACTAGGTTATTTAGATTAACTGAATTATTTACAGCTTTTATAGTTATTTAGAGTTTTATCTTTTTTGAAAGATTTAAACCCTCTATTTCCTTGTTAATAATATTATATGTATGTTAAAGAATATAATAATATTTTTTAACTATTTTAATAAACTAGTATACTTTCATTAGTATTGCTTTTATACCAATAGCTATAAAGTTGGTATATTATACAAATTCCTTATTTATAAAGTTTTTCTCTTTATTATATATAATATAATCCAGGGGTTTTATATAAATATCTATTTAGTATATCTTTAACTTCTCCTATATATATTTTGTAGAGATATTATTAAACTATTAAACTACTTAAAACCTAATACCTTTATTAATTATATAAAGAATTAACTTATTGTTAATGTACATTATATCAACAATAATAAAATAGTTGAAATTGATATCATCCTGAAGATTAAATTTAAATCTACCAGGTGATTTTCCGTACTTTTAGCAATATTTACAAAATTTGGTGAGATTTTGAAGGTCTTTTTATACAATATTATTATATCCTACCCGTTAAAAAACGCAATAAAATCTGTAGGTAAATAAATGGCTGAATTGTTGATATAGTTATTATAACTTTGCTTCTATTAAGTAGCATTTATTTAAATTAATGGATTCTTATATAAATTGTTAAATATTGATTTTTTAAAGTAAAAACTTATAACCAAATTTACGAATAATTAGATATTAAATGGTTTTTAAAATAAATGTATTATTAAAATTATTAAAATAAATCCTAAATCTATTTATATCTGTAAGGGATAATAAAAATAATATGTTTACTTTAATTATATAAAATTCAATTTATTTAAATGATAATTGGATTCAAATTAAATCAATTAATAAAATAGATTCTATTTCAAATATTATTTGAGTAATATCTATTTTTAATTTATTAATCTTAATAGCTTTGTTGGCAATCTTTTTGTATATTAGGAATTATCCGTATCCTATAATAAAGTATGTAATAGTATTGTTATCAATTATAATATTGTAAAATTCCTTATTATTATAGCGGCTAAAAAAGATTTCATCTTTTTTGCTAACTATAGTATACAAGAATACTTTATTGTATAAATCCATTATAATCTTTTAACCATTAATTAGACCGTATAAAATAATATATTAATTAATCCTTAATTTTTTATTCTTGGAATTATATTGTTCAAAAAATATATTAATTTTATTGTTAATATCTAGATCGTTTTTATTATTGCTAATTAATTTTAAGGGAATTCTTTTATACTTTTAAAAATATTGATTAAAGGTTTTATCAAAATTTCGATAAATTTTAGTATACTTTTTTTTGTATTTTCTTTTAGATTTGTTTTATTTCTCCTTACTATATTTAGTTGATTAATAATTTATTTTTTTGTATATAAAGTATCTTTTGTTATTCTTTGTAAATAAATATCATTATTGATATTTTTATTTATAATTATTTTAATTTATATAATATTATTGGTTAACTAGAAAAGCATTTTAAATTTTCTCAGTATTTGCTTTTTCTCATATTAATATTGAAGATTATAAATCTTTTAAAAGTCCTATTATATCTTTAATTGATTTATAACAAGTAATTAAATATACTTTAATAAATTAGTATATATTAATGATTTTCTAATATAGAAAATCGCAATTGTAAAAGTTATTTGAAAATCCCTTTTATAAATAACACAATTCCATAATCATAATTTAAAAGTAATTATTTATTGATTTCTTTTTGCTTTTAATTATTATATTTTTAAATATAATTGTTTTTTATTTTTATAATATATTTTATTGGTATTTGTTTTTTTTAAATATTATAATTATTATGTTATATAGTCTATTCAAAGTTTTTAGTAGATTATTTAAATTTAAATAATAAAAGTTAAGTGTAGTATTGGTTAGTATTATAAAAAAAGTTTTAATATAATTTTCAATTTTTATATTAATTTTTTGATAATTATTTTTAAAAACAAAAAATTTATAATTAAAATTATTATCCTAATTAAAGTATTTATTAAACTTTTTATAAATTTTCACAAAATTAATTATATTTTATTTTATAATACTAACACACGATGTTTGTATTCAAAATTAACGATCACTATATCCTTAATTATAATTACATCGTTATCCTTAATTATTATTTTTATAACCGTTACCATTAAAACTATTATTACCATTAAAATTATCAGAATTATCCCTATCCAGATTATTGGGAGTATATCTTTTATTTTTTATAATATTAATTAGGTTATTAAAAATATTTTTATTATATTAATGCTTTTATTATTAATTTTATTATAATTTTTATTAATATTGCTATAATTCTTATTGATGTTATACTCTTTATGTTTATATATAATTACAGGGGTTATTTTGTTATCCTCCTATTTATTTAAAAAATACAAATTGAAATGATTTTGGTATTAGAGTTTTTGGAAAGGGGTTAAACAAAACCTTCCCTGGGTGTTTCTAAGTTGATTATTATTATAATTATACAAGGTTCTTTAATAATATATTAAAAGGAGTTGTTATTTGTATTGTAAATAAATCAAATCCATTTATAATTTTTTTCAAAATGATGCCTTTATATTTATTACTTCATTGTTTTTCTTTGTTGGGTTAAACTTAAACTTAATATTTATATATTTTATTAAATATATTAGGGGATTTAAATCTAAAGTTTGGGTTTTTTAAAACCTACTGAATTTATTTATTTTTTTATAAATAATATTTTTTATGGTTTTATTTCACATCTGATAAAGCAACATTCATTAACTTTATCATCTTCTTACTATCCTTCTTTATATACAAACTATATAAACAGAGTTTATTGTGTAACTTGTATAATAGGAATATTCCAGCCATTATAAAAATTTTGGCTAAGAAATTTGAGAATGATACTATAAAATCTAATTATAGATTATAGTTATACAACTTTCTTTTTTTATACTAATAAACCTTATACTTGCAGAATCTTTTGATATACGTTTTGTTATTGATTTTTGCGCTAATGTTTTTCATATATTTTGCTTTAAATACTTTGTACATTTTGTCCTCTACTATCGAAAATCCAACCATCAATTACATCAGAAATGTTAGTTGAAATTGTTTATTAACTGTTTATACAGTATATAATAGACTAGCCATAATCTTTATTTCCAATTAATTGTAGTTGCTGCTACGCAATCAACTTGAATTAGTTAAACACTAAAATACACTAAACATTAATACTTTAAGACTTCTTGCTCTTTATATTCTAATTGTAAAACAGTAAAACGTTTACCTAATTATCTACCAAAATGCGCGAAAAAAATAGATTATTAATTAGGATTTTATAGTAAAAAGATTATATTATGGTATCTATTAGGGTTTATTGAAATAAACAATATTCCATAAAAGTTTGCAGATATATATAGATGTTTTTATAAGTTTTTTTTAACTTTTTAACAAAATCAAAAGGTTTTATAGTTTTATAATTTTTGTACAAAATATAAAATGTTTTTTAATTATAAAATGTTTGATTTGAGTTGTTTATATAAATAGATATAGTTAAATACACAAAGATATATATTAATTACAATAACTGTATATAAATGCTTTATAATTTTAAATCTTTAAAAACAAATATTAATTACAATAACTATATACAAGATTTATATAATTCTTTAGTATACAAAGGCAAGTATTAATTATAATAACTATATATAAAAGTTTATATCTCTTCAAATAGAATCTAACCAAATCCCTAAACTACTTAATAATTCTAAGTTCTTAATTTGTAATATTATTAATTAATATTGGAATTATTGGGGTAATAAAGATTAATAAATAGTATTATATAATTTTATATAATATTTCTTATTTATTAATGTTAGAATCACAAGCAAGGAATTAAACTAGTATTATGGTTGGAGGGCATATTGCACTAAAACTTTTCCTTATTATTCTTAAAATTAAGAAGGGAACCCTTATATACTAGGGAACCCTAGCTTCTCGCTTAGGTTTCGAAGCCTTAGCGCCGGATATTACGTTCTATGTTCGAAGGTTCGTAACAATTGAATTAGAATATAGGAGTGAGAAATTTATATAGGTTGATGCCAAGGCGCTAGTGCCATACGGCTATTACTAACCTAATCTGTCCTGTACGGTCATACAATTCCCGACAATTGCTAATATTGAAAAAGATTAAAATAATAAAAGATATATTATTTAATAAAGTAATTATTAAAAAAATAGTTTTGAAATAAAATAAAATGATTTGTATTAAGTTTTTATAATATATTTTAAAATTTTATAAAGTAAATAAATAAATATAAATAAAGTATTTTTTGAAAAAATAATTGATATTAATATAAATAGAATAGTATATAATATTTAAATACAAACTAGGTTTATAACTATTGCACAATATAATTATTTAAATAAAAGTATAAGAAAAAGCAAGTAGTAAGAATATATATTGCTAAAGCTTACCAAGAATCCTATAGATCCTCTAGCGGATATATATATATACTAAGCATTGATCATTACCTTATACAGTAATAGAATTATACCACCTTCAATAAAAAGAACGCACATCTCTACTAGAGACCAGTAAAGCGGTGTGATCAACTTATGCCGTATGGGTAATATAATCGGCTCAGCATAGCCTCACGATAATACCCTGGTTTTCGTGACAAATTTCAATTATAATCTCAATACAATCTTAATCTCAAAGTACAACACGCTAGCAAAACGCATCCAGAATTCTATTATTATAATAAGATTATCCTATTACTATAACAGGATAGGTATAACAGGATTTTTCTGTTATTTTGTTTTTATAAGGTACGGAGGTACATGCCCTAATTTTTGTTACACCGCCCAAATCTGTAGGGATTAATTTGTATGGGCAGAATGTTTTGATTGGTGGCAGAACAGAGGCGGTATAACAAAAATTAGGGCATGTACCTCCGTAAGTAGATGTAACTTACTTGTGCGCTGCTGTTGTAATCAAAATCCACGTTCTTGTGTCTGTACTCACCGCTCAGCCACGCATTATCGTTCTTATCTGCCGTTGTATTTAATGTAATACTGGATGTTGTGTTTAGATGACGCGGAGGTGAGAAATATAGAATGATATGAAAAGGTTAATCCCGACGGCAAAATCTCGGTCAATCCCCCAATAATGAAGGTCAAGCGAATGCATTCTCACGTGTGGCTTTTCAGTATCCTTCCACACAGAATTCTAAGGGTAACCTTAAGTTATATAATCAATTCATTGAAAACAAAAGCTAATGTTGAACAAATACTCCATCCTAATGCCATGCAACCAAATCTATATAAAGCGCTACCGCTATGCTTGACCTGAAAATGGAAACTACCGTCTATCCAGAAATTCTAACGCCTTATACAATTCACAAATGGACATGATATAATACACTAATCAAGCGCTCCACTGTCTTATCCACAAAGTCATCCAATCCTGAGTGACCGGTCCCAATTCTCCCAAAGTATGACTCTTCGCGACCGTCTTCTCCGTCTCCAAAGTTGGCAATGGAAAACCCTGAGCCATACCCTCATAGAATTCCAACAATTTAATTCCACGATTCTCCTTAATCTCCCCTCGTTCAGCGGAGGCTCGAAGACGAGCTACCCATTCAGACCATTCGACGGGTTCACATTCAGGGCCGATGTTCTTGATGAGGGCGGGATAGATATCGGACCATGTGATACTTGTTGGATTGACGAGATGGAAAAAAGGGGTAGAGGGGTACTCTGTGGAGTGTTTGGAAGGATTGCTGAGATCGGTAAGATCGAGGATGACGTTTGAGAGGACGTCGACGGGGATCCAGTCGATGCGGTTCATTACTGCTAGATTCTTGGGTACACATTTCATGTATTGGGATGTGGAAACAATCTATGGTGAATGGTTAATGACGTAATTTTTGGGGGATTAGCTGAGAGACTTACGGTTGGGAACCATTCTTGAATATTCCATCTACCCTTCTCCTTCTTGACAGGACCAGCTACTTGGCCAACACGTAGTATTTGAGTACGAACACCACCGACCTTGTTGGCTTCTGCCAAAAGAACTTCAGAGATAAGCTTCGAGCCACCATAACCCATAGCTGCCGCATTCCAATCGTCAATAATGACTTCCGGAATTGGTTTCTCCCAAATCTTTCCTTGCGTGGCACCGATGGAAGAAATGAAAGACAAGATAGCGTTATGTTTGCTCTCAGCAGCAAAATCAATGAGATTGCGTACACCACGAATATGAGGCTCAAAGGAAGCCAGACTCAAGTTGAAGTCGACTTGCCATTGGTTGTGAATGACGTGAGTAGCGTTGTTCAATAACTCATCGTACTTCTCCTGGTCGAGACCAAAGTGTGGTTGTGACATATCTGTCTTGAAGAATCGGACCTTACTGAAATCTGTCTTGAGACCATGGCTATCGCTCGCACCTCTTTGTCTTTCCTCTCCATTGATAGCTCGGTTAAGAGCGTAGATTCTCGAGATATGAGGTAATGCAACCAAGTCATCTAGCATGTAACTGCCCATGGACCCAGTGCTTCCTGTCAAGATAACGGAAATCTCGGCATTCGGATCAGAGGTGGAATTCCCGGAAATCTTGGTTGGCAAATCCTTGGCGTATTTCTCAAACATTTGCTGCCTCTCATCAAAGGTTGTCTTGAAACCATCTTCTTGATTCTCGGATGGTTGAGCCATTTTGTAGAGAACAGAGGCCAGAGACTTAACAGTCGGATTGTTGTAAATAGTACTGGCCTGCAACTTATCAGAATCAACACCGTCCTTCTTCAAGGCCGATCGTAATTGTCGCAACAGAGTAAACACGAGCAAAGAATCAAATGATCCACTCGCAAAAATGTCCTCGTCGATACTGAGATCCTTCATATCTGCGATCTTAGCAACCAAATCCTTCAATGTAGAAGTCAATGATTCCAGAGAACCAGTTTCGAGACCACTATCATCACCGCCTTCGGTATTGGAAAACAGTTCTTCGATTTCAGGTGCATAGAGCTTAACTGTTGCTGCACGTTGAACAGTTCCTTTTGAAGCACGTAAGAATGGCTTTCCTGGTTTGGCGAAGGCCACAAAGCCATCCTTGATGTGACCATGGGTTGGCGAATCCTTGTTTGCAGAGTCGATGAAAGGTTGTATACGAGCAATCAAGTCCTTTTTGATCTCTTCGGTCACTTCTACCGGTTGAACTAACTCGATGATAACCGCAGGCTGGAAGCGAGCTTGCCCAACAATGATTGCCGAGCGTACATCGGGGTGTTCGTTGATGGTCTGCTCCATGGTGACGGGATTCAGCTTCTCGCCGTTCGAAAACACAATGATATCATCAGCTCTTCCGCGGTAGAGCCAAAGATCTGGTTTTGTAGGGTGCTTTTGATATAAATCTTTCGTAGAGATCTCATTGAGCTCGGGGAAAGTGTGGAACATTCCTTGCAACATGTGCATTTTTGGGTCTCGAACCACAATCATCTCATAAAGATTTTCTCCTCTTTCAACGAAATTGAGACCATTATTGGCATGGAAGTGGAAGTATCTCCAATCCTCTCTTCCTGTCCAGAGGAGTGCGAAAATGCCCGCTTCAGTGCTTCCAATCAAATTCTGAAGAATCGTGACCTTGGTAAGGATATCACCAGCCTGTTGTCCGACTGGTCCACCACCAAAGCAAATGAACTTGATGTTTTTCTTCTGCAGCAAATCCAAGCTTGAGGGAGAGTGTGCGATCTCTTCAACTGTTGATGGAGCAAGGAACAAGCCATTAATATTAGCGTGTTCCACCATGTCTTCCACTAGATGTGCGGTTACAGGAACTGATGGGGATGCTAGTACAATTTCGATTCCTCGATATATTGCGGTGACTAGACCGATGTAAATGCCAGCGGCATGGAAAGCAGGAAAGCTTGAAAAGGCTCTAGCTCCTGGCCATATGTTCGAATGAAGTTCTTCTCCGTCTTCGCACTTCACCAAATGCTGTGCATCAATTACGGCAGCCAAAGCATGTCGTATAACAATAGGCTTGGGAAGACCTGTTGATCCGGATGTGTGTAGGACAAGAAGAGGCTCAGTAGAGGCCTCTGCCCATGTTTTGTTGTAAGCATAATGTGGAACGGGGGTTTCATCGATAAAAAAGTCGAGTTCTGGACAATCGAGAACGGTCATAGGGTGGAGTTTAAGGACGTCACTGATATTTCCAGTACCTTGACTGGGTAGTAGCCAGATGTTGCATTCGGCCTTTTTTATGACATTGAGATGCCCCTCAACACTATTCCTAGGAGAATTGAGGAGGATCTTGTAGCCAGCTTTGACGAGTGCCAAGGTAAGAATTTGATATCTCAGATCCCCTTTAATATAGTTAGCGGACTGCGTGAGGGCAATCGCATAAAGGTTCAAGACTCACCTGGACCGATATATCCTATAGATGGAAAGTTCTTTCCCTTTCCAAGCAACTTTTCAATCCACCAAGCGGCTCGGTTAACTGAATTTGCTAGGCGTTTGTTTGATACTTCAATGAAACCGTCTGCTGCTTTTGTGGTTTTTGTAAAAGAATATATAAGACGATCAGGATTGTTTACAGCCTCTTCGTCGACTAAGGTTGGTAGCAATCGCTGTCCGTAAGCTGGAGTTTGTGTTTGAACTGAGCCCATATTGATATGATAATGTATAGCAGGCAAGCAATGAATTATCAAATTTGTATAGTATATTAAAAAAGTTGAAAAGATTGTATGAAATATATTGCAAAAAGATGATATGAATAATGATGATGATGAAGGGGAAGAAAGATTCTGATACTTGGAATTGAGATGCAACTTATATCTTTAAAGCCCGTATAAATAGGAGACTTTGCAGCCATTTCATGAATGAATGAACGACGACATCTCTTATACCTCCATTAACACCCACCCTACCAAAGATTGAAGTGCATCTTCAATATTTGGTTATGTTACAGATAGCTGCCCAGGTGGGCGGATATGTCGGAACATGCCAGGATCCATACAAAACTCAACAAAATCACTCACTACTATACAGCGGGAGCAAATGTACCGCTGGTCAAAATGATTGATTCATTAACTCACCGATCCTTTTTGAGCCAGCATCAGCCCTGAATGATGATGTGAAAGATCAAATGGGTGGGGGCTGTCAGATGGATTTACCTTCTTCTATGAAACATGTGAGGTTATCGAATGGTTTGGATAGCCATGTAATCTGTGCAGAGTGTACGAAGTACACGAAGGACTTACGCCGGCAACCATTATTTTGGAGAATCAAAAGAATCTATACTGATTCACGTGATATACCTAACGAATTTCATTAGGAGTGAGAGTAAAATATTATTTCAAGAGGGATAGTGTCTTCTCTCCTTGTCGAATATACCATACATTACCAACCTACCTTCCGTTTAGTAATCTTTTAGATCTTGTAGCTTTTAGACATCAAATAATGTTGCATCATTTCATTCGCACATTTCGGAAGCTCGGAAGTTATTCGGTTGCCGATGCTGCGACTTTCGTACAAATCATCTTGCTTTCCAAGGTTCAGTTGGCTGACTCACTGAGGCTTGAGCATACCGGTAGATTGAATCCCAGGGATCGTCGTTCATAAAGGTCTTTATGTGAACTCTAATTCAGGAAAGAAGTGAGACAACCAAGAATAATCAATATGAGCGGGAAAAAATAAACGTTGTTTCGATCAAGAGCGGAAAGGTCGGCAATACACACAATGTGAGTTACACCGTTGGACAAGTAGATGCAAATATCTGCCAAAGCATAGGCTAGCTATATTGACGCAATACGATGACACGAACCCCTATGACGGCTTCATTGGAGAAACCGTAGATAATCTGTACTGTACTGGGTTAGCCTACACACTATTGCCATCTCTGATTTTGAACAAATGTCATTTGTTTAACAAACTCCTCTAGTTCTTGTGCCAGTATATCAATTTTCCTCAAATACCACCCCCCCCCCNCCCCTTGAATAAAGGTTAAATTTTTTGCTTTACTCCCAGCCCAAAATTTAACCTTTATTCAGGGGGGGGATAGTAAAAGACAACATCCCTTTCCTATCATTTGCCGATACAACCGAGAACGCCGTTCAAATTAGAGAAGGCTTCTTTTTTATCCCTAATGCTGCAGCATGGTCCTTTTTCTTCTTTACAACTCTTTTGAAGCTTGGAGGTGGCATTGTTAATGCTTCTTCTTTAGTAATCTTTGGCGCTGGCCCTGCACCTGCGTCATCAGCATCGTCCTCTATAATCTCTTCCATAGCCTCTTGTCTCCTCATGAACGCCCTTCGAGCAGCCTCTTCGTCTTCCCTTTCCTGCCTTTCACGTTCCGAGTCAACATTTTCTCGGGCCACTGTAACTTCAGTTCCATCCTTTCCGACCCGTTCATTCCTTGCGTTTCTTGTGCGAATTTCATCCAAAGCATCAGCTACAGCCATTTCGGTTTTAGCCTCGGCAGTTTTATCTTCCAGTTCCTGCATCGCATCTCGCTCTAGTTCTTCTCTTTCCAAACGATCCAGTCTCTCTTCATCACTCTCCTGAAGACCACCTCCATTTACACGCCATGGTTCGGTATTTCTTTTCGCGCCACGCTCACATTGATAATCCATGTTTTTGGGATCCGTCTTGAAGGTGATTTCGCCGGAACATCTCGTACATTTGATGTAAAACCTATAAATGGAAATCGCTAGGTATTTCTCTTCTGTAGTCTCTTTGCGCGCGTTGAACTTTCGACCTTTGTAAATATATTCTCCACAAGCAGTACATTTCATTGGAAATGGTGCCATCAAACGAACTGTCTGTACTTTTGGACCAGCTTGCTTTGGAGCGCGAGAGCGAACAATCTTCGAAGGATCGAAGTCGGGTGGATAATATTTGGTGAGAACTTTTCGCTCAGACATCTTGAGTTAAGTTGCTGTAATTAATCCGATCGCGATCGTAATAGTAGGTTTGCAGATGCTTGAAGTGATTGATGCTGATCTGATCGCAAAGTTGGTGAGTGGAACAAGTTTATAGAACCAACCTGGAAGGCGGCGAGGTTCTGATAAGGCTAGCATAATTATGTAATCCTTTATCGCCTGCTGGTGGCCGAGGTGGCCTCGTAGAAATCGTAGATAAAGATCTCAGCCTCGCATCACCCCACGCGACTGCCGTTCTGTTTGAAAACAAACAATAAACTTGTCTCCCTTCATTGCCCTTTTCACGTTGACCACAATACCCTTGAGATTTTATATGGGCGCAACCTACGATAGGGGATATGGAGAAATTCTTGAGAGATTGGCGGCAGGATGCCATGAACAAACATCAATACGACTCGGCAATATTCATAGGGGATAAATTGCTAGCCATAACAAGTACAATCATTCTCATGTTTCTTCTAGTTAAATGTTGGTTCTAATATTCTTATAGAGAGCGATAAAGATGCTTTCTGGCTTGCGCAAGTTCATTTCTCCACAGGGAATTATACCAGGGCACAAAGCTTTCTCACGAAGCAAGACCTAATAGCTCGAAATCCGTCCTGTCGATACCTTGCCGGTCATTGTCTAATAAAGCAATCTCGATTTGAGGAAGCGTTGAATATACTCGGCGAAAAGAATCCTACACATTTGATATCAGCTTCTGGGCATAACAGAAAGAAATTACAGCATACGAGAGGGCATGCCCGGAATGGCTCAACAACCCAAAGCAGTCGGCATAGGCATGACGACATAGCAAAGGATGAAGCCGCAAATATCAAATTTGAAGCTGCAATGTGCTTTCTGCGAGGCCTTTGCTATGCCAAGCAAAATGCTTTTGACAGGGCAAAAGAATGTTATAAGGATGCTGTACGAATAGATGTGCAATGCTTTGAAGCATTCGAGCAGCTCATGAAGAACTGTTTGATGTCTCCAGAAGAGGAATGGCAATTCCTAGAATCCCTGGACTTTGATACTATATCCGTTACGGACGATACTTCATCCTCTCAAGAAGCGGCTGAATTCACAAAAATGCTTTATACCACTCGACTCTCGAAATACAAAAACCCCGCGGCTTTTACAACGGCGACGGAAACGTTATCGACACATTATAATCTTGCTACAAACCCCGATCTTTTATTATCTAAAGCGGACCTGTTCTTCACACAATGCAGGTTTAAGGATGCTTTAGCTATTACAAATTCTGTTCTTGAGGAAGACAAATACAATTTTAGTATATACCCCTTACATTTGGCGTGTCTATACGAACTACAACTCAAGAATGCCCTTTTCTTAGTAAGTCGCATCGTTTTCTATCTACCCAAGATTCTTGGGCCTTTTCGGTTGTTCATTCACAGCTCGCGGTCATGACTTTCAAGTTTGACACTGGCGCATTTCCTTTAAGTGAATGAATGTTTAAGCCTTGACTTTTCTATAAAAATAATTTAGATGTCAAATTTATGCCATAGATGCTAATATTACATTAACAGGTATCACACGACCTAGCGGACAATCATCCGGAAGAGCCATGTACGTGGCTTGCTGTGGGTATATATTATTTGGCCATAAACAAAGTCGCCGAAGCTCGACGTTATTTTAGCAAAGCCAGTATGATGGATCCTCATTTTGGACCTGCTTGGATTGGATTCGCCCATACGTTTGCAGCAGAAGGAGAACATGATCAAGCAATCTCAGCATACTCTACAGCGGCACGACTTTTCATGGGCACTCATCTTCCTCAATTATTTCTAGGCATGCAAAATCACATGCTAAATAATATGACTCTCGCCGATGAATTCTTAAAAACCGCATACGAACTTTGTAAAACCGATCCATTACTTTTAAATGAAATGGGAGTGGTATTTTACCACCAGGAACGACTCGAAGATGCCGTCTTGATCCTAAGAAAAGCCCTCGAGATTGCCGAGGAAATTGATAGCGACCCACAAGCTTGGATATCCACTCGTTCAAACCTCGGACATGCATATCGACGTCTTCATCAGTGGGATGCCGCCTTGGCAGAATTTGACGAGGTGCTTCGACAGGGTGGAAAAGACCCGGCTATATTTTGCGCAAAAGGTTTAGTGTTAATGGAACAGAGGAAACCCTTTGAAGCGGTTCTGGTGTTCCATGAAGCACTTGCTATTTCGCCTCAAGATGCCATTGCGACGGAGTTGCTTAATAAGGCATTGGAGGAAACGGCTATTCATGGGATTAATGGGAGTAGGATTTTTGATGAGGAGGAGGATGAAATTGAGAGGGAATTAACCATGAGGAAGGATGAGGTGATGGCGAGTTTGAGGCCGAGTAAAATGAAGGGGAAGGGGAAGTCAAGGAGTAGGGTTGTGGTTAATGAGGTTAGTGCGATGGATCTCAGTGATGGGGATTAAGCGTTGACTTAGGGAGAAATAGGGAAAGTCATGCACGAATTGAAGTTTTCGATAAGTCGAAATGATAGGCATTTGGGCAGGGCGATTGGCTTTTATGCATCCGGTGGAGTTAATGTTCTTTTGGGGGGGGGCGTATATTGGTGGCGATAAGGGAAATTGGGACAATAGGGGGATAAATGGTAAAGAATGGGTAAGGAATGCATTATAAATGGCGTGTGGCATTTAGAACTTACCCAATACCTACCTATTACTCATCTGCTAATGAGAGATGACTTTTACGATGAGATTGGATGTTTCTTGGTGGAGCATCCTTTCTTTTCATTCGTCATTATATATCCTATCTTTCATTCTCATTCCTGCAATGCGATGTCTCCGATGGATTTGTTACTACTCTTATAAATTTTATCATTTTACTCTTCCGCTTTACTCGAGACTCTAATTCCTTCACATTTGCAAATTGGTAGGAGAGATCTAGACTCTCCGGGTTTAATAATGTGTCGCTTGGTTTTATAACCTTTCTGGATACAATCTATAACTGTTTTATGGGAACGTTGACTTTTTTGAGGGTTATGGTTGTTTGGGCTAGGGTTGGGGTTGGGGTTGAGGGTTGGGATCGAGGGAAGTTGGATTACTACTAGAGTAAAAAGGGGGGAGACGAGGAGAGAGTAAAAGGGAAAAGAAAATGAGGAGAGAGTATGATATGAAACTCAGATAAATCTCGGGAGATTTCTCGCGCTCTACTTTTCTTTAATAGCATTCTTTACTCTTCTTACTCGTTCTTAATCGTGTTTCTCTCTTGTATAAAGACGAATAATATGACATAAAGACGAATAATATGACTTACTCATCTATATCATGAATAGGAGGCCTTAGGGTGGAGGCCTTGGGGGTGGAGGAGGAAGGAGGTGGGGACGGATGTTGGGGAAGGCGTGGGGGGTGATGAGTCTGATGAGAGGGGGGATGATGCGGTTATGCGGTTCTGGGATAAGGGCGGGATGAGGGAATGAGGGGATGAGGGCGGGATGAATTGGTCGGAAAGCATGTTGAATGGAGGATCTCGAGGAGGGAATTTCACTTACTCGCTAGGTGTACCGTGCTTGACAGGAACATGTTGTTCGCTTTCAATAAGAGAATCGTAAACAGCACCAAGGTGAATAGACTAGGCCCTTGAGTTCCACCTACGTAGACAGGAGTGAGGGGATTGCCCTGGCCAAAGCAACCTGCCTTTTGAGTAATTGGCACGATCTGGGGGGAAATGAAATACGGAATGGGAATATCTTACAACATCAGTACCCCCAGAGATATTCGCCAAATGCACATCTCTCGAAAACCCAACATCACCAAACCACTCAATAAACTAATCCGATAAAATCATCCCCGTACTTATCACAGTATGTAAATGTGGAAAGATGCGCCAACCCCTCCTGCACAATCACATTTTTCATCATTTCCCGCATTCATCTCGAGATGTACCAATATGTGCCACTTTCAAGTCTCCATGTTGCATCAAAGTAGTGAGATCGGGTTGGAACTTGGAAGGAACTTCCATCGTAAAGCACGCCTCGATATCCTATTCGTAGGTTGGCTATAGAGATACAATATATTATTCATCTCGTGCTGGTGTATTGGGAACTATACAATGGGTCAGGTTTCCATGTGCGGTATTCATTCTTTGGCTGCGCTGAGAGTGGCGCCTACGATGGAGTGTACGATCGATGCATTTGGGGGTTCTGGTTGTACTGGAGGAGTAGGCTATGAAGAATGGATAGTTGAAATCTTTTTTTGGGGAAAGTGAGGGTTTGAGTTGTGGATTTGGTGAGATGGATGGATAGGGTTTGAGTGAGAGGGATGTTGGTGATATCTGCGGGTTGGTGGAATCTAGGTGTTGAGACTAGTCCTTTGAATTTTTTGATATTCTTCATCCCATGAACAATATTAGCCATATTTTCTCGTAGATTGACGGTTTTTCGGTATGCATTGCTCAATCATCAATGAGTATGTACTTATATATGTCAACTCTCGCACCTCAAGCTTGATCTCAAGATCCACACATACCTTTGGCTTCACTTGTACCGCGCGTTGCAAAATAACCTGAGCTCCCATATCAGTCAAACTACCACAGAAAGAAGCACCCAACGCTGTAACAACCAAGAAAACTCCCAAAATATCAAAAGAACTACTAGCAAAAACTAAAACCCTATCACCCATCCCCACTCCATTCTCCTTCATCGCACTAGCTAATATTCCTACAATACTCCTTTCCTCAAATTTCCTCAACAAATCTCACATTTTTCACTAGCTCCCTCTTGCACTTCCGATAAAGCAATTTTATCATCTTCTTTCCCAATACTTACATGTTCAAATAGTGGAGTGCTGGGTATACGCGTGTATATACGTGTATAAAAGATGTTTTCGGCAAAAATTCATATATACACCTGCAAACCAACGGGGTATGGAATTTATAGGGGCAGTTTCATCAATCAGTTTTGTATGAGCTGTATATTAGATTGAGGGATTGAGATGCTTAGTCTCAGAATTGAGCTCGTTGAGTGGTTACTATTGTTAAAGGTCCTACTCGAGTAGAAGTTTTGTAGATGTTGGTTCATTCAATATCAAAGAATTGCATGATAGTTTGGGAGACTCACATCGATTTGAATATTATATTTGCGATTTATTTCTTGCATCAATTTATACATGGCAGTGTTTTTGGGATTTGGATGTTCTCAGAGCTTTCTGAGTAGCTTTGAGGAATCCGCCTTCTTGTCTATGGATCGAGTACTTTCATGGGATATTTTGACACTCTGACGAGACTCACTTGAAGGAAATAGAAATATGTTCAGCCAAAATCGACTTTGCAAAAGTATTTCTTCGAGACTTGATTATCTCAAGCTTTCTACCTATCTAGATTTAGATTATTGCGGATGTAGTTCCGGGGAAGGATGTTCCCTTCCTCTTCCCCACGTTTTCCCCATTGCCGACCCCAGAAATGTGGGGGAAGTTAAATTTACATGCGTCGCTACGGAGTATAAATCTGGGGAATACATACCTAGGCTACCTACCGCATGTTATAGAATTATCCGCCGCATTCAAAAATTAATAACGACTGAAGATCTCAATGGCATAGAAGATAAAGTCAAGATGTCCTACCCCCCAATGACAACCTCTCCTCTATCATCTAATCTCCAACCCAAACCCTACAATCTAGAACTACCAATAAGCAGAAAAGATATTCGCATTCGCGTTCTCATTCCTCTTGTATATTTCTTAAAAACTCTACTGCTAAACATCACATTCGCCATCTCACACACATATCATATATCACATACCATACCATACGCCAGCCCCCTTATACCCCGCCCATCCAAACTTCCCCAATCAAACCAAAACCAAAGTCAAAACAGTAACAAATTACAATTTACAATTTACAACCCCAAAGAAACTCAATGCAAATCCGCTACGAGTAAAACACCCAATAACATACCTACCTAGTATCTACGACCTCAAGCTCCAGCCCCAACTCCACCTCAAAATTCTCCCTTGCTCATTCCCTATCTTCCATAATATTCACTCGTTTTTTTCTCAATCTCTCTTGAGTCCTCATTTATCTATTTAGTCAATGGGAAATTTGATATATCATATAAGAAGTAAGAAGTAAGAAGAAACGAAAGAATTAAAGATTAGAGACTACCTAGGTAGAGATTAGAGAATCTTATACCACCACCAAAAAAGGAAGGGGGTGGACCCGGTGGAGGAGGGTAAGCTTTTTTACTATTATTATTATTATTTTTTCTCTTTTGTTAGGTAGTGAGTGTACTATCGAGATCCATGGATGTATGTATATACCTCGCTCAGCTTTTTTCATAATGCGAATGAATACATCCAATCCAGACTATACAATAGAATAGTGATTATCTAATAATTACATTCGGATTTCACATCAATCTAGAGATGAGAATTTATACAAGTAATTAGTTGTATTACCTGCTATTAGTGTTCATATATTAATCACAAGATATAAAAAACAGTTCCAAGAAAACGAAGGGAAGGATTTAACCTTCCTAATCATTCAGATACGAATGAGAAGATATTCAGGTATTCCCGCGTCATTGTAATTATCCCATTACATTCAAGTTCACATCACATTCACATCAAATCATAGCCAAAAATTCTTTTGCAGAAGTGATTGCTTGTATTCATTCTCCTCTATGTATATATTCATAAAGCTGATTCCTGCTTCCCGAGGCCATATCTATGACATTGACACCGGGTATCCAGATACCCTTTTGCTTTCCTTTTGCTGATTCCCATTCCCATTCCCATACCCATGCCACCTTGCACCCAATCCATTCCATTCCATGCACCATTCATAAAATCATGACCATGACCAGAACCAAAGTCCCATTCACCCCACCTCACAAACCCCTACTGTCCATGAAAAAGACCAGCCAAAAACGAACGCAGAAGAAGTATCACTCACTAATATCACAAGAAGTAGAAGAAGAAGAAAAAAAAGAAGAAAAGTAGTAGAAAGAAAGTAAAATTGTATGTACAAAAAGGTAAAAGAATGTTTCCCAACCACTCTATTTCACGTGGAAGAAAAGACAAATGCAACGCTTGCTAGATGTGTAAAATGCAAATGCAAATGCTGATGCTTTAAAAAAATGCCTCCTCCCCGATTCAAAAACGTCCTGCGAGCTTGAATTTCCAGATTCGGTTCAGAGAATGGGTGATGGAAAGAAGGCGTGAATGCTTAGGTAGAAGAGAGAAATTGGTGATGGAACAAAGGCGTGAATGTGAAAGCTTCGAGAGAAACTTAAACAAACATCTCAGCTCCCAATCCTCTTCGCGCAAAGTGGCGCATGAGACCCTTACCGCCTCGCTTGGCAATAACCAGACTCATTGTTTGACCGCTGGTACAGGTAGTACCGGAAGCCATGGACATAACAACACTCCATTGACCACTAGCACATCGTTGGAAAGCGGAGCTGCTGATACAGTTGTACATTCCTTCGGATGTGCAGGCGCCGGTGAGGGCTCCTGACGATGAAGAAGAAGATGTAGAACCGGTTCCAGCTGGGGCTGCGGCGCTGGTGGCAGTGGTTGGGACACTGGCTGCTGTTGTAGCGACAGCTGGGACGCTGACTGCTGTTGTAGCGACAGTTGGGGCAACTCCTGTGGGAGAGCTAGCAGAACTAGCAGAGGTAGCAGATGTAGCGACTGTGATAAAGACACCTCCAGGAATAGAAGAAGCTGTTGCAATACCAGCCGAAGCCTTAGAAGTAACAGACGCAGCTCCTCCAGTACCAGTTGCTTTTGGAGAGCCACCACTTGCAGCGACACAATTACCGGTTGGGGTAGAAGTGGCAGTTGAAGTAGCACCTCCATCGAATTCAACAGAATCACCTGGGTTAGGGAAGACGACATCGAAAGATTCAGCAGTTCCACATCCATTTCCGATATTGGCGGTGAACATATCAGGGAGAGCATTGAAAGCGGCTTGATCTCTCTCGACGATGTCGCTGCGTTTGCTGGAACCTCCACTGAGCGTAACGGGTGCACAGTTCATGTACATTTCACGATTTCCGATTTTGTTGAACCAAGTCCAGGCGAGAGTTGCTTTGCCAGATGGAAGGTTGGTGGGGATGGTGAAGTTGTATGTATCTGGATCGATGGCGTTGGCGTTCTCTGGTGCGTTTCCTGCCGTGTTTCTCATGGGGCAACCGCCGATGATTGAGTGGATGACTTTGAATGTGCTCTTGGCAGTTGGGTTCTCATCGTAGGTGATTGAAACTTGGCAAGATCCACCTCCGTGAACGGCACTACCCTTGAATGCGAGGTCGTAAGATCCACCGAGGCTCATGGCGTTTTGAGTGGTGACTTCGTAGACTCCAGATCGTTGCTTGCATGGAAAGTCGGATCCATCGGCGGCCAAAGGAGAGCTGTTGAGAGAGTCTTTTCCATATGGAACTGGGTTGGTCATGATCATGTGAGCATTGCTAACAGTTGAGAGAGCAAATGCTAGGATGGCGACTTTGGAAAACATGATGAAGTTGTGGTTGAAGATTTTAATCGTGCCTGACGTAAAAATCTATGTGATTTGCAGTTATTTCTACTTTGTACTTTGAAAGATCGTTGGTTGTGGTAGAAAGATCGTCTTATAAGTACTTGTAGAAAAATGGATGTGGTTGTTATCTGGAATGAAAAAAAAAGAGCGTGGTCAGTCGGAATGCCCAGGTTTTATAATAATCGAGGAGGTTCTGTTTCTCGAATGTACAATAGAAGACAGAATCACAACAACAGATATATAAACAATACCTATTGTCGTGAATGGAAACAAAGCTAGTAACCGAGAGAATTCACTCTTTTGAATAAGTCTTCAATGAAAAATACTGAAGAAATTGAAATCTTTAACCGAAATCAATTATCTCGGCACAACAACGACGAAACAATAAGGACAAAAGAACAAAGAAAAAATAAAATTACAATTGTCTCTCGAGATTTCGAGGGCATCCGCAATTCAACGAGACCCTTGAAAGATTTGTTTCACGTACCTTTTGGAAAGAATTCAATATGTTCCGAATAAAGTCGATAAAGGAATGGTATTCGTTCTTTCACTGAAAGTGTATCAAGGAATGTGAAGGTATAGAATATTTTCTCTTGTCGCAGACAATAGAGAAATAAAAAAAACACCAAGAGAATGGAAACGAATTTTACAAACAAAAAAAAGGCTCTGGCCTCTTGAAGGAAGGAAGGAAGATACAAGTTTGCTCGTCGGAGAGTTGGTATTGACAGAGAAAAGATTCAAGGTGGGACGGACTTGACCATCTTATATTCCTTTGTCTGTGGGTGAATCACATTTTCCCCAAAGAGGACATGGGTAAAGAGAACTTTCTTCTCGACCCAAGGGGAGAGAAGAGGAACTGCTGCAAGGAAGGTCGGAAACCATGGTTTAATTGGTTATGGTCTACCTAGTACCTCATCACCCTACCTGGTCGAGCAGACGCCCTTTCTACGATGTTCAAGGGTCTTCAGGATCTCAACTCCACTCCATGACATGTGCATGTGGATGTGGATGATCCATTTACCGTATGCAAGATTCTCGCAAGGCTAGAGAGAGGGTGGAAATAAGACATGGCCAGTTGATGTGGCTATGTAGTTGAGGCAAAAATGCATCTGAAGCATCGATAGATTTTAGGATGAATGATGTGGATTGAGAATTTGAGATGTGGATATTCGGCTTTTCGCACAGACGTTGAGGTGATCGAGGGTTTGCAGTGCAAGGGCTGTATAAGCATGATAGGTTCTTATACCTTGCTTCGGTTGATGGCGAAACCCCATGCTGTGCCACCGGAGGGACGATTCTTGAAATTTATTGGCCCCTGAATAGTATTCAAGGGTTTATAGGAAGAGGAAAAGAAATACTGAAGAGTCAGGATTTACAAGACATCAGACCAGTTAAGATTCTTCAATCATGGATTCATGATGAATAGTTTCGTTCATCTTAGACACAAGGGCTCCTGATTGAATCTATGGATTGGATAAACTTCCAAGTTCCAACCGCTTGAGAAGTTGTTTCGTTTGGAGTCAGAACTGGTGGACCAACAAATAGATTTGGACGATAAGTATCGCGCCTATGCAAGAAGGCAAAGAGGCAACCATAAGTCGAATGATTACTAGGTACTGATGATGAAAACGCATACCCAGTCAAACGAATCTTTTCATTCCTGTTCCTGCAGAACAGAACCTTGAATCATCATCATTATCATCCCGATGTAAAAAAAGCCAATCGTCTTGCATACACGCTAAGATTATGAATAACCCCCCCCTTCCGTCTGTTCCCTTGACTAAACAACTTGGCAGGGGCAAACCAATCAAATCATTCTTTGATCTTTTTCTTGAAGAGGTTACCGCCACGGTCGCATACGATGCATAAGGTACACACAGCCCACAAACCCTTTAACACTTGCCCATGATTCTGCCCATCGTTCCTTTTAACCCTTGAACACCCGATCTGTGGGCGCCAAGAATTACATATTTGCTGGGTATCCCGTTTTGACGACTTGGCTCCGCTTCTGTTCGATCAGCATCATTGTGGCGCATGTTGGTTTGACTACCTACTTACCGTGCCTACTACTTATTATAATATCATAGATATATATATCTTCTTTTTTCAAAGATCCATCTCGATTCTCCAAAGATTTCCTCCCCATTCAATACCTACCATCCGATAATTAATTCGAGCACATATACATCGATCATCTTCAACCAACCCTGATTTCAATAATAATACCCCTCATAAGTACATAATCAGCCGACCATGAAACACACAACGTCTCGACACAGACGACCGCGGCGATCTTGCGCTATGTCACTGTCAATGTCAGTACTACCTACCGCACTTAGGAGATCGAATCATCGAATAGCTGTTAGGTATGTAGCTATACTAGCTATAGGAGAACAAACTCGACATGTCGATTATAATACCGAATGTGACATACGGTCTAGACAACCCCAATATCAATCCAACAATCCTAATTCCTACCAGCGATAACTTTAAATAAGTAAGCAAATCGAATCGAGACTTAGGGTGCATATAATAGTTATTAATAAGCCTTACACGCGCTTGCTCAGTGCCCACTAAAGGGTCATTCCTACCTACCTATTATATTCCTTCACGGGTCTCCCATCCTTCTCTACTCCAGGCTCCGTACATAAAAAATGGTTACCTCACTCCGTACCACCACCTGACCTACCATCATAGGTCGCACAAAACCAATATGCAAAGCGCATCTGCATCCTTCATAGATTAGAGATGAAACAAACAAAAAAATCCAAGTACCTCTTAACCCCACCACCTAAGCCATCAAAGAATCTTAATTCGATACCTATTACTTCGTATTCTTCCCCGAATCACGCGTAGATCTGTTCTCCCCCCAAATATATATATATATATATATACTCTTAAACCTTATCCACATACGTTAATTTCATCCAATAACCATACCTAGTGCCAAAAATCACAAACCTCAAACCCCTCGAAACTACATCTCTAGATCTAGATCATAGATGGGACTAGGATGTACGGGAGAGTCCGTGTGCCATGTGCCGTGTGATGGGAAGTGTGAAGGAAGTGGATGAAGGGGCTCGAGGGGGTGGGGTGGAAACATTGCGTGCGTGATATATTTTCCTAATTCCTAGTTTTACTGTGGCTGTGGCGAAGAGAGGGTCTTTGAGTCTTGACTCTTCGGCTTGATAAGAGACTAGGTAGTAGGTAGATGCTGTATACTGGGGGTAGGTAGGTAGGTATTCGTAGTACTGCTGTGGCGAAGTATTCATAAAATACGAAGTAGCTTAACATTCATTACAAGCTTCTCGACTCTCGAGTCATTCGTCCAATGCCAGGAAGGGAACAGATGATTCAACGCATCCATCTTACCGCCGACGAAAATAATACGAGGGATTGAGAATTGGAAATGTACGAATCCAAATGAATGGTTACAAAGTGAGTTAGTTGTGCTTGAAGGGAAAAGCTTGAATTCACGGTAAAAATCATACCTTCCTCATTTGCTTCCAATACCTACGTTTGTACAGAGTATAATACTCGTAGGAAGATTTTATTTCCTCATCACCCTTTCTATCACCCTTTCTATCACCCTTTCTATCACCCTTTCTATCACCCTTTCTATCACCCTTTCTATCACCCTTTCTATCTATATCAATACTACAACCCCCAACCAGATAATCTCTAACTCCATATCTCCATATCTCCATATCTCCATATCTCCATATCTCCATATCTCCATACCTCCATCCCCCTCTCCATACCTCCATCCCCCTCCCC
>NGKG01000002.1:1899071-1914420 GCA_002162505.1 Myriosclerotinia scirpicola
ATTAAAATTCTAATTTAATATATATAATATTATACTATTTAAATTTTATTATATTAAAAAATTTTTAAATAAAACTTAAAATTGATAAAGTTATTTAATATTAAACAAAACGTTTAAAATCTTTGATATTTCTACTATATCTATATATTCAAACTTTTATAATTCTTTCAATTCTTTATAAAAACTAGTAAAACTTTAAATATAATAAACAAATTACTTAAAGTATACTATATTCAAATTTAGTAAATTTATATCAAGTATTTAAAAAGTTATATTAGATTTAGTTTTTGGTGATGCTTCTTTACTAATTTTGCCGAGTATATGTAGTCATATCATCATTCTTCCAACTTTCCTTCTTAACTCTTCTTCAACACGCCATAATTCAAAACTTTCCCATGTTCCGTTAGATGTTGATACTTTATACTTCGTCTTATCGAGTCTTCTACTCCAAATTCGGGTAGGTATCACTTGATATAATAGTGTATCCGGTCGCCCAAGTGGGGGTGTGTGGTTTAGTGGTAGCCAATCAAACAACAGTATTAATCCATTTTCTGTCCCATTCTGGTGTCCCGGTGAGGCGTTTATGGTTCTAAGGTGAGGAGACATTTGTTTGTGGACCACACTTGCCATATTGATCCTTAGGCAAGACCAATACTTGTAATTTGGCACCAACGATAGTCCATTAAGTGTTAGCACAAAACCCTGATTAAGACGTGATCCATTTGACTAGAGCGAGCTAGTGCTTGCGATATGTTAAATCCGCCCTCTTTCCTTCCGTTTGGCTTTGAATTTCTATTCCAAACTCCAAACCCAACATGCACATGAATCTACTTGCACCATACGATCAGTGACCAGAGATGCTGTTCTCAGTCCCTATCCTCGCGACCGTCCTGACTATCTTTGTGTCTTTAAGTCAGGCGGTTGATTCGAACTATGTGCCCCCCCGCGATCTCTCAGTTGAATCGACTGAAGATGATCAATTCTTTGATCACTACGAGACGATAACTCATCTCATGAGCAGTCTTCATGGAAGAATTGGCATTAATGATGATGCCATGTCCGATTATCATCTTGGTAGACAAGAACCTCATGATATCGACCCGAAAGACCTCAAACTCGTATCGGAAAATAAAATCGGGGATTACGACGAAGCAGAATGGATAAAAATTAATGGAGAGGCAATCACCCTTCATTGTGGTAGTGTCAATGCCGCAACTACTGGAAAAGATTGGGCTCTCATGCAACGTTGTCCCGATGAAGAAGTTGCTATTCGGCGATTAATGGCCACATTCAACGAAGAGGGTCATCAATTCGTTGTCTCGAAGGATGTTCTGCATGGGGCATCCGCGATACGTGAAGGTACCCATCGATGCATCAAAATACATTGCCCGACGGGTCCTTTGGCACTCTCGACTCCTACCGCCGCAGTAATCGCCCCAGAAGGAGCAGTCATTGCAACGCAGGTTGGTAGTCATTTTTCACAGCCAACTACATCACAGGATGTCACCGACTGGGTACGGCCGACTGTACAAAAGATTAACAGTAATCTCCAATTCCCAAAGCCAACTGCATCACACGTTGTCACTGACTTGGTACGACCGACTACCTTTTCGACTGTCATTACCGGTCGCACATCGGAAGACCCACTCCCCAAATATCAAGGCGAAAATGAAGGAACCCTCGAGCTGCCAGCTGAAGAAGCTGAAGAACTTCCGGCGGGTCGTTGGCTCACCAAGAGAGCATCTTGGGACCCGTATGAAGCGATACCGAGACCTCAATGTCTGGATCCACCGGATGACTTCACTCTGTCAGGAAAGGTGAGAACAGTTTATCGCAACCCACGCAAGACTTCGTATACCACCATCACATGGCGGGGCTTTACTACTACTTCAACCATTCCTCATGATCCTAATCGTCCACCAGCAAAAGCTTCTGTTGTAACACCAGATTGGGTCACGGCTTCGTTCTTCCAGACGTTCTCTTGCCGTAAGGTTTGGATGGAGTACTTCAATTTGGACCGTTATCAGAAGAGGGATATTGTGGGGAGGGTCTTAGAAGATTTACAAGCGGCTGCTCGTAAGTAATGGCGGAGATGGGGATTGGGTTATAGGGCTAGATATATTAGATATTGGTCAATAGGGTTAGGTATTGGGGATTGATTAATAGGGTTGGGTATGAGTATCAGGGATTGCTAATATCGCTGGGTATTGGCACAGCGAACATTCAGGATACAATGATGTAGTCTGTCATAGAATATTAATGTCTAAAGCGTACGATCAAGCCATACGCTCAGTATGTCTGTCTTAGCTAGGAATGGATCATCGCAATTCTTTCGTCCAAGATTGACATTCAGAGTGACAAAATGATGATCATTGCAAGCTCATGATTATGATGTTGAAAGGTAACAATCGAATAGGTGTGTCGCAACTATTATTACCTTTGTATATATACTCGGTAACCGTAACCTCCTATCCTTCCTTTGATACTTCATTTATCACCGAACGTTGAAGTAAAATGACGTTTTATGTAACTTGATAATGATTGATTACTTGGAAAAGTAATTGTGAAATAAAGATAAATCACAAAAAAATTTAGTTTATAATAATCATCTCGGTATTTCGCTGTATGAATTATTAGTATAAATTATAATTCTTTTTATGATTTATTAATCCTTTAATTGTAGGCTGATACTAGACCCTTTATTCGTTTTACCAATTAATTACTTTATACTTCTAATCTTTAAAAAGGAATAGCTTCTTTCAACTGGATTTTATTCCACGACTAAAAGTTACCTATCAATCAATCCCCTACCTTATGCCACTCAATAGCGCTCATTCCGCTCATCCCACCGAAAGAAAAAAGTTGCCCCGCCATTCACCAAATCCATCCTTGCATCATTTCCATTCACCAACAAATTCAAAGATACCTACCACCTACCTACCTACCTACAATACAGCAAGAAGTACATTGTTTGAATTGACTACAAATCCAATCGCATACAACAGAACTTCAATAACAATACATCTCCAACAAGATGGAGAAGATCACAGAAAAGATTGCGGCATTGCCGCCCGACACCAATTACTTTTCCCTCGAATTCTTCCCACCAAAGACTTCAATGGGATCTTCGAATCTGCGAGCTCGTCTTGATCGAATGTCTCGAGCATTAAGACCTTTGTTTGTGACTGTTACATGGGGAGCTGGAGGATCTACCGCGACGAAATCATTAGAACTCGCAGAGTTGTGCCAGAGGGATCTAGGGCTCACAACGTGTTTACATTTAACATGTACAAACATGAGTCGAGCATTGGTAGATCAAGCATTAGAAGATGCAAAGGCCTTAGGAATCAGAAACATATTGGCTTTGAGAGGCGACCCACCGAGAAGTGATGAATATCGTGCCGTGGATGAAAAGAATGGCGATACCCCAGCAATGGATTGGGAATTTGAGTGGGCGATTGATTTGGTACGATACATAAGAAAACAATATGGAGATTATTTTTGTGTGGGAGTTGCGGCATATCCAGAAGGGCATGCGGATGAAGGACATCCAGAGGGACAGAGTCTTGAACATGATTTGCCATACTTGGTAGAAAAGGTTCAAGCGGGTGCGGACTTTATTATGACACAATTATTCTTCGACGTCGATGCATACGATAGATTTGAACAAAGGCTAAGAGACCACCCAAGTGGATCGTTTAAAACCATCCCAATTATACCTGGTATGATGCCAATACAAAGCTATCAAATGATTAAACGAACTACGAAGCTTAGCCACGCGAAACTTCCTACAAATATTATAACAAGATTGGATGAAGTTCGAGGAGACGACGAGATGGTGAAGAAAGTAGGAGTAGATATTTTGAGCGAAATGGTCGAACATTTGAAGGGTACAAAATCTCAGTATTCGGGTCCTCGAGGTTTCCACTTCTATACTCTTAACTTGGAGAAAGCAGTATCCTTCATCCTAGAACGAACAGATCTCATTCCGGATGCCGAAGTTGTTGCGGCTTTGGAGCCAGAATACACCCCTACAATCCCAGATATCGCAGATTTGATGTCTATCCATAGCGGTTCTCATAAACGTAACTCGAGACGTCGGTCATCTGTTGGATCTGACCCTTACAACCGCATCATAATTACCGCACCCCAAACCTCAAACCCTAGTTATGAGGCCACAGCACAAGAAGCTGGTGTTCCAGCCGAGGCTGTCAATTCTCGTGCCAATACTCTTGCCATCAGTGAAGGAGAAGGCAGTCTCGGTCGGGAAGCGACATGGGATGACTTTCCTAATGGTCGTTGGGGTGATGCTCGTTCTCCTGCTTACGGAGAAATTGATGGATATGGTGTCTCACTTCACATGTCTATCAACCAAGCCATCAAATTATGGGGTCATCCAGGTTCAAGGGCTGATATTACAGACGTCTTTATTCGTCACTTGGAAGGTCAACTCACTGCCATTCCTTGGAGCGAAGAAGGTCTTAACGAAGAAACTAACTCTATCAAAAAACAACTACTCAGTCTCAATAAGAAAGGTTGGTGGACAGTAGCTTCCCAACCCGCAGTCAATGGACTCAAATCCACAGACTCAATATTTGGATGGGGACCCAAGAATGGTTTCGTCTTCCAAAAAGCCTTTGTAGAACTCTTCATCCCCAACTCCGAGTGGGAAACCCTTCACGCTAAACTTACATCCCCTGCTCTCCGCGACACCGTTTCCTTCTACGCCTCGAACGCAAAGGGGGATTTCACATCAAGTGACGACACCGTAGGAAGTACAAATGCAGTTACATGGGGTGCATTCCCCGGTAAAGAAATCATCACTCCTACAATTATCGAAGAAGTTAGTTTTAGGGCTTGGGCCGAAGAAGCTTTTGGTATTTGGGGTGAGTGGGCTAGGGTTTATGGAAAGGATAGTGCAACGAGGAAGGTTATCGATGGGATTAAGGAGGATGTTTGGTTGGTTAATGTTATTCATCATGCTTATGTGGAGGGTGAGGGGTTGTGGGATGTACTTTTGCAGTAGTGGGCGCTAGATTGGCTTGGGTTGTAGTTTAGCTTGGGGTTTGGATACTACGTGCAGTGGTTATCTATGGATGGATGTTATGAATTCAAAATTAAATGATAGGAATGGAGGGAAGGAAGTAAATAGTTGCATTGCAGGTGCGGGTGCGGGTGTTGGGCGTATATAGGGGGATGAATATAAAAATATGGATTACATTTGAAATTTCTAGAGTTTCCTTTCTTGTTCAAATATATTCTATTCTCTTTTACTTCTTTATCAATCATAACCTGAAATACATTTGGTAACTATTTTTATCTATTTCGCTTTAAATTACTATGTTGGATTATTTCAGGGTTTTTAGATATTCATATTGTTTTTATATTTTCTGAGAGCAATCATGAGGAGCTTGGGGCTGGTAGATCGATATAATACCTTTCAATACCACTCATATTACACTTACACTTACACTCACATGCACATTTCACATCTCATACTTTTCATCATATACATATACGTATACGTATACCTCAGCTCACATCACATCATCACATACATCACAGAAACCATATACTAGATCACAAAACATCACACCCTCTCACACCCCCTCACCTCACCTCTCTGCCAAATAGGACACAAAAATCACCCCAAAACCACGGACTCTAAAAGAAAAAAGCAAACGCTTCATTTTATTACGTCTGTCTGTCTGTTTGTCTGCATTCTGTAACGCGTTGGCATATCATTCCTGCATTCCCCCCATTTCCTGCATCTCTCCCATTTCCCCCATTTCCTGCATCCATATCCTCGATAGATCTCAGCTAACAAGCAACAAGTGTGGAAATGGAAAAGTATGGAAAAGGAAAACTAGGTATGGAAAAGATGCGCCCGTTTCCCATTTGTTTGTGAGATTATGATGTTCCTGCGAAAAGAACTCCCAGAGAAATTTTTTCATAGAAAAATGAAGCAAACCAAACTAGGCTAGATTGAACCAAGCGAAGCCAGATTGAACCAAACCAAGCTAGATTGAACCAAACCGAACCAAAGAAATTAATGAAATTAAAGAGAATTAAAGAGTAAATAAGCACCAAAGAAATCATTTCGTGAGTAGAAAATCGCATCCATCGCATCCATCGCAGCAGCATATCATATCATATCCCATCATATCATATCGTCATATCCAGCCCGATATCATATCATATCCCAAATCCCAAATCCTCCAGCCCAAAGTGCATGCAGATTCATCCCAGCTCATATCCCAAACCATGAACTCATGTGCACTTCCATCCATATGCATATTCATGTTCATGATCACGAGCATGATTAGCGAAAGCGAAAGCGAAAGAAACCCAAAGCAACGACTTCTCCGAATGTAAAATCGAGGAAAAGTGGTTTAAATTGTCTGTTCCGTTCCGTTCTGTTCGTTGCGATTGCTGATTCGTGTTTGGTGTCTGGTATAGCAGAGTAAGGTAAAAGGTAAGCAAGGCGAAGAAAGATCCGAAATACTGGAGATGAAATAAGCTGAGCTGAGCCGAGTTCCTGGAAAGAAATGAAATGAAATGAATCGAATCGAAACGAGATATCAAAGCTTGCGAGGTGGTGAAATTTTCGCAATGAAAAAGTAAGCAAAGTAAAGAAAGGAAGCAGAAGACCGAAGACCGAAGGTAGGAAGCAGATAGATAGATCCCCGGTTGCAGACAAATCGGAGATGATGGGTATCGAAAAGCGAGGCGAGGTCCGGAAATTAGGAAGTTGAAAATTGAGGGATTCTGAGATGATGAGTGGAGTTGGAGTATCGAAATAACGAATTTCCCAATTGCGTTCTTCATCTGTCGAAAATTCAAGTGAACGAATCCTGCTCCAGCTCCCAATTTTGCAACCCAATCCAGATATGAGAGATGCGGGCATCTAGGACTCATCATCATAAAATTGGTCTTCGTCATCAGAATGAGCAATCAGACCTCCGGTGCCATTTCCGTTGCGAGTACCATTGCCATTTCCATATCCATTTCCGTGAGCAGACAAAGAAAAGCCACCGCCGCCAAGCATATCCTCATCACCATCAACAGCGCGACCATAATCCATGGCGTCTATATCCTCGTCCTTGATGGTGATTTCATCATCGTCTCCCTCATCTTCACTCTCAACGTAACTTTGAACTGCACTCTTGGCAGCGCGGCCTGGTGCGGTTTTCTTCTCGACTCTTCCGCCCTTCACCTTGTTAAGAGTCTCCTTCTTAACTGGAGAGCTCTTTTTAGATGGTGTAGCCATCTGATCCAACTCCGATTCGTCGTCTTGACCCTCCTCGCTGCTGGCGGCAGCCTTCTTCTTCTTCTTGGAGGGAGTGCGGGGAGCACGTTGTTTTTTGGCAGATCCTACGGAGTTATTAGTAAGCGGGCCATTAGTGAGATCCCAGGCGGGTTCTTTGCGCATTCTAATGACTAGTTAGCTTTTACTCTCGAGTGAAGGGAGGGAGATGGGCGAGGTGACAACATACCTTTCGAATCGAGTGGAGATAGCCTTACCTGTTGTACCATCACCGTACTTCTCGGCGGTGGCTGGGAAATGTTAGCATGATATTCCTGGAATAGATGGGTGGTAGCGATGGGTTGATGGAGTGACGATAGGAAATATGGATCGATCTAAAAGCGAGGGGAGAGGGGGAAATTGCATGATCCTTTCTTAGCAGCAGCCCTGATGGGGCGAAATTGATGTTCTAAGGAAGATGCGGTACGGCCATCATCCAACCATTTTGCCATTGCTACAACGTATATTAATATCTCAATCTCATCTCAAGGAGAAATGAAACGTGCTAGTGTTAAGAGGAAATGGGGGTGTGAATGATATGTGGGAAGAAAGGAATTCTCGCATTTGCCACCAATATTGATGGTTTGTGGATCAATGCCAGACTCGAAAGCTTCGCGCTGGCGACGGCCATTGGCTTTGATAGCTCGAAATTGGAACTCTATTCCGCCTGGTGTAGAGTCCTTGCCGAACATGTTGGACATTTCTAAAATTAGGTGAGATTAATTCGGGTTCTGAATGTTGTTTTCGTGAAGGAAAGAAAATGCAGAGTGAAAGAAATTATCAAAGGAAACAATCATATCATAGCACACTTGCCCTGACGACCACCGCGTTTTCTAGGGTCAGGGTTGACAACTACGTTAGAGTCCTTGGGATCTCTGCCGTTGGCAACCGCGTCTCGTTGGATCTTAGCACCAGCTCTGATGCCACGAAATTGCCATGAGATTGAGGTGGCATCTGCATCTGAGCCGAAGTGCTTCGCCATTTCTGTTAACTAACATCAATATTGAGATAAAAGGGCTTGTGAAGTGGGTGGGTGTATGTAAGCGTCAAAAAGAAAGAATTGAGAGAAATCAAAGACCATTGGAATTGAATATGATATTCTTGCAGTCCAGGCCGGCAGCTCTCGCACTGCGAATCTGTTTGACGTGCTTATTGATTGTGGTGGCGAACTGGAACTTCAATCCACCAACAGTGGCATCTGAGCCAAAACACTCTTTGATTTCTGGAACAGAATTAATATGTGCTTGATACGAATATGTGTATTTGTATGTGTGAATTTGCAAAATGAAATGAATCAGAAACTTTAGAGAATGGTAGAACTTCTAACCAGTCTTGCCATTAGTGACAATATCAACAGTAGAAGGATTTTTGCCTGCAGCCAGCATGGCCTGTTGACGTTCGGCGATAACCCTGTAGCGGGTATCGAATTGAAACCGAATACCGCCAGCTGTACAATCTCCCATGAGTTTATCCATTTCTACCGATGATCAGTCATGGCTTCATGTGTATGATGGTAATGAAAATGTGCTATCTGATGTGTAGTGTGATGATTGGGGGAAATTAGTAGCAGATAGACAGAACTTCTGGCCACCTTTGTCTTTCTTTGACATGTCCAAGTCAACATCTTTGGGATCTTGACCAGCTTCACGCATCTTGGTTTGACGACTGCCAAGAACCTTGATGGTCTTGCTGATTTGTTGTTTGATGGCTTCAATGGTAACGTCTGATCCCATAATTGCAACGATCTCTAGTTGATAATGAATCAGTGCTGCTCAAGCGTAACAAAAAGGATTTGTGTGATGCAAGTGATGTGGTAAAATGATGCGAAAAACTGTAGGGTAGCTGTAGACAGAACTTCTGACCACCTTTGGTTTCACCGCCTAACTTTTCAAGGCTGACATCCTTAGAATCTTCACCTGCTTCAAGCATAGAGAGTTGACGACTGCCAAGAACCTTAACAGTGCGTTGAAAGTGATGCTTGAGAGATGAAGGAGTGGTGTCTGATCCCATGATTCTAGCAGTTTCTAGTAATGATTATATCAGTGTAGCTCGAAAATAATGAAATAATGCTGTATGGTATGTGCTGCAGTTGAATGGATTTGCTAGAACTGCAAGCAAATGATTTGCAGAAATTTTGACCACCTTGAGTGCTATTCAATACATCCTTTGGATCTTTCCCGGCGTCAAACAAAGCTGTTTGACGGCGTGAAAGAGATCTGATGTTTGCATTGAAATGTACTTGGACAGCTGCACGAGTGACGTCTGAGCCCATATACTTGGCAACCTCTGAAAATAACATCAGTTTGGTTCAAGAATAAGAAGAATGTGCTTTGCTATATGGAGATGTGATAGTGTTCCGCAAAACTCAAGCAATATGGTTCGAAAACAAGAAAATGTGCTTGGTGTTTTGTGAATGTGTAAAGGAGATCCTAGAAAACATAGACAGAACTCCTGACCAGCCTTATACTTGCGACTACCCAAGCCTGTCAAATCGACATCTTTGCAATCTTCGCCAGCATCACGCATGGCAATCAAGCGTTCACCAAGGGGCTTGAATGTCTCCCGGTATTGAGACGCGATGTGACTAGCTGGCGTCTCTGATCCCATGAGTTGAGAAATCGCTAGCATGGAATTAGTGCAGGCAAATGGGCAAAATTTGTGCTTTTGTGCTGGGGAAGTTCCAAGATAAAAATAACCGTCAACTCATTACCACCCTTGTTCTTGCAAGCAATTTGACCATTCGTATCGCCAACATTCATGTTGATGGGATCTTCTCCCTTATCAACGGCAATGTTAATTAATTTAGCGTCGGACTTCAGACGCTTGAATCTGTTTTCGATTGCAGAGACAGTGCAATCTCCCCCAAATCGAACACTAACGGCTATATGAAGATCAATACAGAATCTGAAAAAACTGCATGCAAAAAAGAGTAATGTGCTGTAACTGCAAAAAGTGAAGACAATAGTTTGTGCCTTGCGATGATACCTTTCTTAACTTTTACACCATCTTCGAATGTGACGGTGGATGGATTAAGACCAGCTTCGACTGCTTTTCGAAGCTGTTCGGAGTTTCGTTGTATGACACGCATGCGGTTCCAAATTTGGTGATAGTTTGATTCATCTCCGTAGAACTTGGAAGTCTCTGGCAAAATCAGGGACCAGTAGAAAGTGAAGAAATTTGCAGGCAGTTGAGGATGGGAAGATGAGAATTTGAGGATATAGGATGAATATGTTCACTAACCTGCGTAATCGAACTTCATGGTTGGGTGAGCGGCGACAATTGCGGCGAGGAGGCGGACTATCATCATCGAGTTAATATGGTTCAAGAAAGGTGATTGTTCTATGGACGTACCTGTAGCATCGTACGTCTTCCAATTTGGCATTTTGGCGGTATTGGAGTTGCTGTGAGAATAGAAGATTAGTATGGTTGTTTGAGTTTGTATGACCGAAGAGTTGGATGTGATATTGTAGTGGTGGGCTGAAGAAGAAGAGTTTAAGGTAAAAGTGTTTGAAAATAGAAGGATTATAGATCGAAGATAGAAGAAGAGGAAGTAAAGATAAGAGAAAGAAAGCGTCAATAATAAAAGAGGTTGATGATATGTGAAGAATAGTGAATCTTGATTGTGCTTAGGTAAAGGTGAAATAGATCGGGAGATCCCAACAGCGCAATCCGCGACAATTGAGAGAAGTATGTATTTTTCGAGATTGACAAAAATAGGATATCGATGGAAAGGGGTGTTGGAGGATAGAAGATGTAGAAGGAAGAACTGTTTGTAGCTTACTTGGTTAGGTCTGGATGTGATGGTGTTGAAGGTGTATGGGTGCGACTTTGTGCGGGCGCGACGAGGTCGATCTGAGAAACCAAGTCAGTATCAATATCTTCAAGATTTAATATTTGAGAATATAAGAATAGAAGAAGAAGAAGAAATGCTTACAATGATCAAAAGTGTTCTTTGATAGATGAAAATAGATAGTTGATCAAGTTAAAGTTGGAGTTGATGAAAGTTGTAAAAGGTTGTTGAGGTTGTTGAGGTTGTAAAGAAAAAGAAGGATGTGCGAAAATGGATTGAGGTTAGGACTTTAAATAAGTGAATCTTCAACAAGTAAAAGTAGCGGGAGGAAAGAGCAGCAATAGAAAAATCTGGTTTAAGTATTCTTCGAAAGCTCTAGACCAAATATTTTCTTATAATTATGATGTGAAAGAGGCTAGAGATTTCAATGTTAGAGATCTACTTTGTGCAGGCTATAATACAACGAAGAACGATGGTTTATATCTCGGAAACTTCATAATCTGTTCTTTACAATAGATATTCCTTTTTAAGTAGTAATTCAACTAATTAGGAATAATAGTTGCGTTTATTTTGATATTTTCCTATATTAGAAATACTTTGAATACATTTGGTTCTCCAGAATGTTTACAAGATATTCACAATCGAATACTTGTCACACGCCAATAGCCTTTTACACGCCAATAGCCTTGTACTCGCACAGACAAAAACCAGATAGATTCTTTCCACAGGCGTAAGCTGCTTGCCTGCAGGAAAAAAAGAACTCGATGGATATTGGTTTTGCTTTTTCTGTTTGTCGTTTGCGGATGACTGCATGATTTGGTGTGACTGATCATCCGTCGCTAATCCCTACAGAATCCCCTACTCGCATACATCATCTCAAAAACAAACGAACAAATGCTTCAGCTATTAGGCAGCTGTAGCGATATATTGAAAGGAATTTTGAAACTGTAAATCTAGGCTTGCTGGGAAAGAATTCAAAGTTCTGAGAGGCTCCAAAGTGATGCTTGATGCCGCAAATTGTTCGCAAAAAAGGAAAAAATAGTGAAACAAAGATTGGAAATAGATTGAACATTTTTGATAATTTTTGAACAATAAAAGGAATAACAAAATTATACTTGCAAGCTGGTTTGGATGAACAGCGACTAACGTCCAATCATTATGTAAAAGTACTGGCAACCCGCAGATGCATTCCTTGATATCAAGACATAATCCAGCTTCGAACTCGTGCTGCTTGAGCAAACAAACGGCAAACACTCGCCGCAAATAACATGTGATGATGAAGCCACAATTTTACACTCTTTCTCTCTAACCCACTCATGCTGTCGTGCATAGAGATTATGTGCACCAAATCGAAGTTTTTACGAAGCCTCTGCACTCGAGACTTCGCCCAAGGTTCCAATAACGGAAGGGTCACGATAAAATTCGTTCCGCTGCTATTTCAATTATAGTAAGGCATCCTCGAGAATACAGTCTCGACCCGGGCGCAAGAGGATGAACCCAGAGGGTTGGAGGGAGTTCTGGTGTTTGCGATGGAGAGGATCACATTTTATACTTCTTCCACAACCGTACTGTTTTTCCGCGGAGCCGGTCTTGATTTCTCATATTCCATCTTCATGACCGCAATTGCATTTTTGGCACAAATTGCAGCATCCCAACTACCCTCTCTTCTAGGTACAATCTCTAGCAGCAATTTTATAGCTTCGTTCCGAGTAGAAATGGCTCCGAACCTCGCCGCCGCTGTTAAAGATGGCACAATACCGGCAGAAAATACGAACCCCTTTTCGAAACTTGGGTGTGCAATGACTGTCCTGCAAAGTTTTACCACCTCCTCAAAATTGGGTCGATATATATGAGCAGGAGTATGGGGGTAAAAAGCCGAATGAAAGCAGCTACGTGTTGTCAACCAGTGTGTTTTCATTGTACAGATAGTTATAAAGTCGGCATCTTCTTCTGCAATGCGCTTGGTCAATGGTTCAAAAGCAACCTGCCACTGATCAAGCTTATTTAAGATATTCTTGAACTCGGCCGTTACTGGAGACCAATCGAGCATTCGTTTGTTCCATATTGCCGAATCCGGCATATCCTGTTCCGCGGGCTCTTGCTCCCCTCCAATAAGTGTTGCCGTCCTCATGAGGAAACCAATCACTTGTCTACTTATTGCCGTGAAGTTGGAGACCGCATCATCGATGCTTGAAAACGTGACCGGAACAGGACTAGGAATATACATTTGAGTCCCACACTAGAACATGGAGGAGTCAGTATTGCCAATTAGGGAAAGAGTTTGGAGAAAAATGAAATGTTTTGGTTATATCAGGAAGGAAAAAGAGGGCATAGGATGAAAAAGAGAAACGGGTTTGAGATTGGGGAACAGAGCTAGATACTAAGGAAAAAGAATTGTATGCAAAGAATATGCTTACAATGATATCTTGTGCTTCAGATATTGTGGGATCGAGAGCAGAAACCAACCCAATATGCGTACTATGGAATGTGGCAAAAATGACATCTTCAATAACATCCGGGGCTGGAGACAATGTTCGATCGGTTATCTGACGCTTCTCGCGATCTTTCATCCACTCCTGAAGTAGTTTTGCGGCGCTTTGAATTTGAGCTACTGCTGACGTTGGGTTTCCGTGAAAATTCTCAAAGGAAAATACGAGAAGTGTGGCAAGTAAAGTCATGCGAATCGGTATGAGTTTTTTCATCCCCCCGAGAGCTTTGCCATATTCTTGTACGGCAAATTTGTAATCATCGTTCATTGTCGTAATCTGACCTTGCTTGCGTGCCTTCATTACCCTACTCAGAGCCCCGATTGCACAAACAGCTTGAAGAAGACAAGGTTCTTGATGACATGCTTGAAGGATAACCCTGTTCCACAATTCGAAATAGAATCCACTGAACACCTGCGTCGTAACATCACTACAGAAAAACTGAAAGTATTGAAAATGTTTAAAGCTTTCGAATTCAACATCAAAGATAGTCCTTATAGGTCCGCGGCTAAGAAGTTGTTGTCCCACACTCTTCGGTAGAATGTTTCTTCTGGTCACAAGTGCTCCTTTCGACTTCGACTTTGGAAATTCACGTGTTAAATAACCACACTTTCGAGAAGTGTCTCTGTAGAATATCTTACAGCGATAGCACTCGGGCTTCCCTTCATCACATTTGATTCGTCGAGCTCTAGGTTTATCAGCGCTTGGAAATTGAAATATAGACTCGTCAGGGAGGCAGACTTGCAGGTTGTACAACCCGAATGAACTTTCGGTAATCCTCTTCTCTTTCGCAGTGTGATTGATTTTTGTTCTCCTGTACCGATATTTCGTTTTACTGGTGATGGAGGCGGGATTACCAAAAACATTTCGCTGAGTCTTTGGAAGGAGGGTTCAAGATGACTGTACACCAAGAATGCAGGGCAGTGTGCTCAAATGTAACACCGTTCTAATCCAATGGCCGAATCAACCGAGATTCAGCTGCTGCTGCATTTTGCCCTGCATTTGACCCTTGACATTTATTGAATAAACCCATGTATCATTATTAGGAGATCGGAATTGAGAATAGCATAGCCTGTAATTATCGATAAGGCGACCCAATAGTAAAATACAATACTAGGTTAGTTTAGGGACATAACTAATAACTGGCCTAATTCAGTGGAAAGTCCCGGTCCCGTTTTATAGAGATAGATACGCCATGGTTCCGACCCAGGGCCAAAATTTACAATTTTCAAATAAGGGTGCTCCAATTATTGAGGACAAAATCAAATTGAGGCTTCAAGATAGTATTTGCGGTGCATTGGATAACTTGTGGATGTAAATAGAGAACAGTTTTAGAGGTCGCTGTACTCGTTTATTGGCATGTTGACCTAACTTCGTGAAGGGTGGAGATATACTTCGTAAAGTATCTTCGAATCCCAATCAACTGTCCGAGACACACAGCCAAAGTAGGGTTGGGGGGATTATATAATTTGGGGCATGATTATATAATTTTATAATATAAGGCTTTTTGAGCGTAATAAAATATTACGCCAAGGTTATGCCAAGGTTTTTTGAACCAATAGAATCGCTAAGATGAATGGAAGTGGAGCTAGTTCAAGGAAGTTTTTAGGTGGGTGGTAAATATTTTTTACTAGTNCAAATTTGCTAAAATTTCTAGGATTATCATGTGATTATACTCTCGATTAGTCATCACGATAAGATTACTCTACTATACTAGATTAGTACTAGTATCTGTCACGTGTAGTATAACGAAATTTGAGCATTATT
>NGKG01000002.1:1914520-1948100 GCA_002162505.1 Myriosclerotinia scirpicola
AAGTTTTTAGGTGGGTGGTAAATATTTTTTACTAGTCCAAATTTGCTAAAATTTCTAGGATTATCATGTGATTATACTCTCGATTAGTCATCACGATAAGATTACTCTACTATACTAGATTAGTACTAGTATCTGTCACGTGTAGTATAACGAAATTTGAGCATTATTACATATATAATTAGGTGACCATTATTACGTTATTACGTATCGGTATATCCCCCATCACTAAGCCAAAGGGTGGATATTACTTTTCCGGATAGCAAACATTTCGAAGTGGTCTCGATGGTCCGGTAGACCCCCCACTTATTGTATGCCCTCCTATTTTTCCCTGCTACTAGAACTATTTTAAAGTCCCGGATCCCCGAGCCTAGGTCGAGCCGTCAGCATCATTTAATCGTACAAGACTTGCTCTCATTTCTACCAGTTGAAGATTAATGGATGTTCAAAATAGCTGAATATTAGACATCGCTATCCCATGAAACTTTCGACGAAAGAATTTCAAACTCTCATCCAAAGTATGAATACCAAAATGCTATTTCAAGGGGCAGAGGAAGAATTGAATGATAGTCGTCGCCAACAGACTAAAAAATCTGGTGTCTTGGCTTTTGAGGTTGGCATAAGGTCATAAATATCCGTTTACAGGACAATTCCCCCAGAATCTTGGGAGATGTGGCACCATAATGACGACGTCAAATGTGGCTCAGTACTGTCTAAGAATCGGACAAGCCTAATAGGTATGGGGAACCTCTTCATTACACGTATTGATTTGCATTAGATTCTCTATCAGCGTTATTCAGGATATAAGATATCATGAGATTCACCCCTGATTTTTTGGTTCGCCAGGTATTTCGGCAAGTATCGAAGAGAGCTTTTTTTCATTCAGCGACAAGACAGCAACAGACCTCCTCACTTCGAGAAATTCCGTCACGGCATAGCTTCAGGTTGGACAGAGTTGGCTTTAAGACCATGACAATCCAGGAATCGGGAGATCCAATTCGAATGCTGGTCCTCGAGACAGATTCGCCACACCCTGAAATCAAAGATAACAAGGGCACATATAGTGAAATCCTCAACTCGTTGTTCAAAGATGCTGGAGAGGAACATGATCCACCATTGAAGATCGAGACAGAAATGCATTATGTTGTCGATGATCCCGAAAATGACCACCATGGACATGTTCCTCTAGTTTCCGACATTGACCCATCGATTAAAGCCATCTTGATCACGGGTAGCATGTATGATGCTCACGGTGATAACCCGTGGATCAAACAGTTAGTGCAGTTTTTGAGAGCTTTGTGGATTGAGCGGAAGGATATGAAATTCAGTGGTGTTTGTTTCGGCCACCAAATACTATCACGGGCCCTGGGGGCAAAAGTGGAACAAGAACCAGCCGGAAAATGGGAATTGGCACACACGGAAATGAATCTGACATCTGTGGGCCAGAGGCTGTTCCAAACGAAGGATAAAACGCTCAGTTTGCACCAGATGCATCAAGATCAAGTGACTACTGTGCCATCGGCGGCGACGACTGATTTGCTATCCAAGGAGGATAATGTGGAGGTTTGGGCCAGTACAGCACATACAAAGATTCAAGGTCTGTATATGAAGGAGAGACTGTTTACCAGTCAGGGACATCTGGCCTTTGATGAACATATGGTACATCGCGAAATTGATATGCGTGTTGAGAGTGGCGGAATCAAGGATAAAGCAGTAGCGGAAGAAGGGAAAGACAGCGCACATCTAAGACACGATGGGCTAGCCGTTGCTGGTGCAATCTTGAGGTTTTTCCACGGGGATGACCGCGACATTCAGTGAAGGATGTGTCGACCAGTATAAACAGACGATATTTCATACAGCGAAACTGCATTGTAAATCTCCTGCTTCTTCTCTCTAGATTTTTCTCGCTATGTTAGACCCATTATAATATTTAAATGCATTATAATATTTAAACATATTTAGAATATTTAGAATATTTAGAATATTTAGAATATTTAGAATATTTAGAATATTTATTAATAAAAACGATAAATTATAAAAGTAAAAAAAGCGATAAATTATAAAAGTAAAAAAAGCGATAAAAGCCATAAAGGCGATTTGAGACTAACCTACTACCTGGCCGAAAGAGACATCTCACCATCACCATCACCATCATCATCATCATCATCATCAGTTGCTTCTCCTCATGCACTATGCCAATAAGTCAAGGCATCAACCCCTTAATTAAGTGATGACAGCGGCTGAATGCAACACAAGATGCTTATTAGCCATATTCCCGCCCCGCGTTTGGGGAGATGAAGGATTTAGAAATTTAATCTACTCACACCACTCTATCGCGTGGTACGAAAAACGATGGAAGGATTTTAGAATCCTGCCTAGGCTGCCGAATTCTACAGCTGTTACCCAAGGAAAAGGCATAACACATCATGACGATAAAGGTGTGCAAGGCTGAAGAATGTGGAAATGAAGGAGACGATCTTGCCCGACGTGAAGCTGATCTTCGAAAACAGTGAGGATATAAAGATGTAGGAATGTAGTATTGTCATATTCCTCCTTCTCATATTCTATTTAGTATCAGATCTTTCATTCCAATCTTCTCTTCATCAAATACTTCCACATTTTAAACCATGTCTCTTTCCAAGATGTTTATTGCCTTCACAGGCATCATTTCTGTAGTTTCCAGCAACCCTCTGGTCCCCAGAGCATCAACAGCTTGCTCCACGTCAAGTGGTCCTGGTTTCTGTCAAAGCACTTCTAGTTCTTGCTCAGGTGGGAAATATATCGCTGGTGCTTGTCCCGGCGCTGCAAACATTCAATGCTGCGTAGCAACATGTTCCAGTGGAAAAGGAGTATGTCAGGCCACATCCGTAGCATGCTCTGGCAGCTCCTTCAGCACTGGCCTTTGCCCTGGACCCTCTGATATCCAAGTACGATTCCCACATCTCCAATATTCCATATACTGACATACACAGTGCTGCATCAAAAGTGGCGGCGATACCACACCACCCTCTACCGGCGCCGGCTCTCTGGGCCTCGATATATCCCAACTCGGGACCCCCGCCTTCTTCGAGTGCGCCAAGAAAAGCAAAAACGTCGTCGCCATTCGCGGATACCAGCAAGCGTGCGGGAGCGGCGGCCTCGTCGACAAAAACTTCGTCGCCTCCTACAAAAACGCCAAAGCTGCCGGCTTCACCCGCATCGACTCCTACATCTTCCCTTGCACGGGCACACCCACCGGCTCGGAGCCCAAATGCAAGAGCGTCGACACCCAACTGGCCGAATACCTCAAAGTAATCTCCGACAACAAAATGGACATCCACACACTCTGGCTCGATATCGAGCCCACTTCCGCCTCGAATTCCCCTTGTAACGCCTGGAATTTAGGCGCGGCAGCTAATGAGAAATTAGCCAAACAATGGGTTGCGGCGATAAAAGCTACGGGGCTGAAATGGGGAATCTATGCGAATGGGAATCAATGGAGCGGCATGTTTGCGAGTAGAAGTACGGATATCGGGAGTGATTTACCGTTGTGGGCTGTACAGGATGATTTTAAGGAGGGGGTAAATACCGTGAGCACTTTTATGGGTGGTTGGAAAAAGGCGGCCGCGAAGCAGTATAATCTTGGTATGTATATTTTTATTCTTGTCTCTTTTTACTGTTTGGAGGGGGGAGCGAGGGGTTTCCCGAGTGCAATACTAATTTGTGTAATAGATACCAAACTTTGTGGCCTCGGTGTGGATTTGGACTCGTTTTTGTGAACGTTTGGAGTGGATGATATTTGGATAGTGATGATGATTATATGATCTATGGTGGACCCTTTGTACTTTTTATATTAGTTTCAATGGGCGTTTTGGCAGTCGCGCACAATTGTTGACCTAGACTCAATACCCCATGAGTATGTGTGCATGTATACAAATACCGAATTGTCGCGCGAAATTGACATACCTTTCAAGTCACAACACCATAGGTATCAAAACTTGGGAGCAAATCTCATAATAGACTATTAAATATGAAGACCTCCCTTGCACCGCTCGCCAGTATACTACTTATACATAAAACGCCAAGGGTATTCCGGAATCCAACGCCATGCCATCATTCAATTTCATCAAGTCATATCATCATAGCTGAAAAATAATATCTATCTATCAATTGACCACCCCATGTTGTTTAAACAATCCCTGCCTCGTTCATTGTCGCTCCTCTATCAGCGCTCTTCTTTGCCGGACTATCGAGTTCTTCAAAATCTCTCGCAGCAATCTTCGCATTCTCCAAGGCACAATTGAAACGTTCCTCGCCAGGTGGAAGAATGGCCGCCAAGTATGTATTGGTTGTAAATTTAACAGCGAACATGCTAAAATTTGGCATCTTCAATTCAAATAGACTGAACTGTTCTGCGGATTTTGGTGTACCGGTATAACGAGAAGTACTTTGTTTGAAATTCTTGATGATATTGGAAAGGCGCTCGAATCGATCAGTGGTAGGATTCGCTTCACCCTCTGGCGATGATGTCCAACTTGAGACAACAAGAAAGGAGGAGCGCTCGAATAGAAGAACTTCCTCAGCTTCAATGATTGTACCAAGTGAAGAGAGATGTCTCTCGATTTCTCCGAGGTTAGGAACTAGATCGTGAATAATTTCCGCCCATGCCTTGTAAAGTGATTGATCCCAGATAGATGTTGCAAATGGTACAATATTGAACGATTCTGACTTGGCTTTAACGAGTGATATTTTTTCGGAGAAGCTATCCTCACGTCCATTCGGAAGAACAAGATCCATTTTATGTATTAAGACGTAAATGCTGGCAGTTGGTGAAAATTGAGTGAGGGCGGTAATGATCGATCGATATGTTAAGAGGTCACGGTCGAAGTCTCGAGATTCGACATCGAAAACGTAAATAAGGACGCCGACACTTGAGAAGACATGCTGACGTTGTTGGGACAAGTAATTTTCCATGAAGGCATCCTGTCTATTGTTTGTTAGCCGTGTTGAAGCATGAGAACGCTGAGACTGCTAGCAGTGTTGGATAAAGATGGCCCCAGAAATTGCTACTAAACTGCGAGCCATACTGGAAGCTAAATTGACATCATGTAACATCTGCCAAAACACGAATGCTACTTCTGGGTGAAACTACCCCGCACCTCTGTTTGTGAAGCTGGAAAACATGGGACGATAGTGTAACTTACCCTCCACAATCCCACAGATTCAGTGTTAAATTTCCCAGAAATTTAACATGGCTGAGATCGACATCAATTGTTGCTCCCAATCGTCTTGTATCCTTTGCGACATAATTGGAAAAGATGATGCTTCTCATGGAACTTTTTCCTGAACCCGATTTCCCCATCAACAGAACCTTCTTCTTTCTTGGTTTCTTGGATTCTGATGGTGAAGATACTGCCGCTGCAGTAGAGTCCTGCTGAAATTGATGGTTCTCCATATTTGGTTGAGGTTGGGGAGAACTACAGAAGAGAGATTGGGAGGTGGAACTTGAAGCTTGAGCTTTTGAATCACTCGCAAGGCGGTGAAAGAAGTCCAAGAAATCCATAGTGGTAGTGGTAGTGGAGTCCGGCAAAACCTTTGTCCGATTGAAGATTGAATCTCAACCAAGAAGTTCTAAGATCTGTAATTATAAGTAGAACTCTGATGACCTTGAGATCTCTCAATGTTTTATTTTCAATAATACAAGTATTGTTTACGAAAGCGATAAGCTGAGAGCTAGACTAGCGCATTTAAAGGATGTGATTGAGGTTCAAGTGAACCTTTTTAATCTCCCTTCGAACATTCGCCAAAAGTCAACAAGGATATCAAATACCTTGATAGACCGTTGGACAGCTGTCCTTCAAGCCTATCAATGCCTATCGATGTCAGCCTTTTCTCTTGAGCATGTGATGTTGATTTGAGCCATGCTGCCTTCAAGTCTCATGTTCTACGGCACAAACTCAATTCAACTCAATGTTACTTCTGGTGGAGCCGCATCTATCTCTTGTTTCGAAGGCTACAATATCGTTGGCTCCTGATTCCGTATTACATGGTTACCTCGCCGATTCAATTCATGGGGGCCATTGAACAATGAAAGTTCTTATTTCTAGCTGACAATGGCAACTCTACAAACACCACGCCCTAAAGGCCACCGTGTTCCAACGATAGGTTGCCTGGATCTCTCAGCGCTGGTAAAATACTTACGCTACTCTACTATCACTTGGTTCTCCCACTTCATAAGTAATACCATGCACATTTCCAAATTCCTGTATCTGTATTTCTACACTTCCTTAATTCTAAAACGCTCATATTTTCTAGTGTCAGTGGCGACATACGGAATGCAACCCTTTTCATTGGGAACAATAGTAGCCCATCATGACGGTGTATCCAATCACCCGGACTGACAGACCAGATCCAGATTTCAAACAAAGATAATGTCTTAAGAATTAAATGAAATGATTAATACCTTTTCGATTTTTTGAACCTCCAAATGATATGAATCGTCTAAACGAGGTTGCTGTCCGCTGAACAGTGAGCTTCAGCCTTCCCCATGAGTGGGGGCTAGATCGAGTTACCTAGTTGATCTGATTTAGGTGGCTATGGCCCGGCCGGTTTATAGTTGAGGCTGCAGGAAGATTCGAGAATGTAGAAAGAGCTCCCATAATTTTTTTTGTAGGTGTAGGTTGGAAAGATACCAAGAAGGAAGGTGTCGTGAGAGCTTGGTATTGAGCTTGGGATTGTTTGGAGTGGGAGTTTAATTTTGAAGTGTATAATTATGAGTATCGATCATGATCCTATAGTAGCTTGCTAATTGTATAGATAAGTTTATCAGAAACACAGCTGGTTTTTGTAGGTAAGAAGGATATCAACTGATGGATTTGATAATAGAAAGGGCGGGGTAGATACTAAGTAAGCCACCCTCCTTGTTAATACTAAGCTAAGCTGGTACACATATGTCCTCAATTCTATTCTCCTCATACTTAGCTATTTGGAAAGAATTGTAAATATTGATTGAAACTCAATTGGATGCTTTGTATGACAACATGCCATTGAGCTTTCGTATGTATTATGATAGCGGTGAGAATCCATTTAAAATCTTCATGAAACTAAATCTGTTGCTGCCATGAGTTTGCAACGACTTTTTCTTGAACTCGAAATGGACTGTGTATTTTAGCAAAGGAGAGCTATTTTCAACCTTTGTTAAAATCGGGGCAACCAACTCTCCAGCATAGTGACGCTTAAGGAGAGACTTTTCATGTGGTGCTCTCCCGTCGTTGAAACTCTCCTGTTCATACTCAATAATTCTTTCCTTCTGATGCACTGGTACCTCCATCATACTAATGAGAGGTCCGCGTTGGGTAATTGTGAGATTTAGGACAAGGGCGTAAATGCCTAAGTAGCCCCTGTCAATGTTATTGAGAGGGCTAAAAGTTATTATAGCCGTCATACCGTTCGGCAGTAATCGATTGACATTCAGTCGTATTCCATCTTTGAGTTTTGCCAAACTCGTCTGTCGAGTATTGGAAAGCCATTCGGATATCACGGAAAAGCCTAATCCTGCAGGTGCTTTGGTTTCTATCCAAATCTCACAAGGCTCACAAGTATCCCCATCCATAGGTTGGCGCTGCCTAACAAATATACTATCCATATGCTCTTCTATTCTCGAAGCCGAAAATTCATCTAGGCACGGAGATTTTGCATCTTTTCTCTGCGATAGTCGACTTCTGTCGAGTTGACGGATGTCAATCGTTTCGATGAATTCGGGGTCAATTCTGGAGAACTCGTTACCGCGATTACGGATGAGATATACTGCCAGTACGTATGGATTGCCAGAATTGGTATTTCCCTCATAGCAACATTGTAGCGGGGCAAGTTTGGTGTCTGATGGATAGGCCAAATTTTCGTGTGCTTGATGCTTAACGTAATCACAAGAGCAGTCAATGAAGGGTGTCGCGAGTGGTAGATCCAACTGTAAGCCCTTATTTGTCATCAGGTATGGTCTCCTTGTTGAGTTTGGATTCCATCTCTGAATCGAGTCGAATGGTTTAGAAATTATATTAGCAGAATCACGAAAGGCAGACGGAGAATGGGCTAGTAATCCTCCTCCCGTCTCACTCGCGTCTCTCCATGCGAATATCGACTCATCATCGGACACAGCCAGTATCTGAAGTTGAAGTCTCATGAAAGCTTTCTTGCCTTCGCCATATAGCGGAGCCATATTAACGTCAAATAGACCTAGGAGGCTGTACGCCTGATCCTCCATCCTAGTTGTTGTTCTTTGCGAAGCCCAAGACATTTTTTGGGCGATTGAAGCGCATCTCCAATTGTCCAAATCTAATATTCCCGTGATAGTGCGAAGATCAGCTTGGAGTTCTTTCTTACTACCAATCAGATTCCAGTTTCGGTCAAAGAAATTCAATGATTCAGGAGCAAGAAGTTCCTGTAGCGTCCATCCCCTAGTAAACCAATCACTATATTTAAATTCTGCCGGTTTAGATGGATCGAGACTACTTTCAACATCACCCAAGTATGCATAGCAAACTTCAGCTTTCTGGTACCATTGAAACATCGAGTTAATTGCTTCCGAGAGTTCAGCGCTACTGGTTTTGTCGATGCAACAACTATCAATCCAAACATGCATCCAACCATCTTGAGCGGCTTGCACGCAGCACCCTTTGATTTTCGCATAGCTTTCAACACTAACACAATTGCCGCCTTGCATATCGTGAAATGTCACTTCTTTCTTGTCCCATCGATGCGAAAGAATGGCATAAGGTGGGATGTGGCCGTCGTAAAATTCCTCAAGACATAGAGTCCTTGTGTTTATCAGGCGCATTCTCGCCTCGGGTTTCAATTTGATATGAAAGCTACATGATCTACCCAATTGAGGAATTGAAGGAGGATGTAGAAAAGAAACTCTTCGGACAGCGGTGTGGACGGCATGCATGATATCAGCCACATCGCTCTAGAAGTGGTGTTGTGAGCCTCTACGACCAATGAAGACGACCAATTCCATGGGCTACGTTATCCGTAAGCAAAGCCTCCACTCTGGTGTGGGCCGTGTGGCTTGTACAATCTAGACTAGAGTGGCGCCAGGTTTCTGGCCATTTGGAGTTCTAGAATCTAAGCATGTTCAACTTCAAGACAATGGGCTGATAGCTTCGCTGCTTTGGGGAGCATGTTGTTCTAAAAAGATTTGTCCAAGATTTCAAAGACTGGGGAGGAAAGATGCTCACATTTGGAGGCTTTACGTATCATTTCAAACACCTGAGCCTAGTTTTGTCACATTATTCAATTTCATATATCGATCTCGATTCTCCAGTCAAAACTTAATTCATTATGTGCCAGAAAAAAGAGGTTAGCTACGACCGCCTGGCCAACTACCTTCTTCGCTGCATAATTGTGTTCTTTTCTAAACTACAAGATCCTTGGTACATGTTCAATCATTGATTTCTATTTCTGGAAGTGTCGGTGACAGAGGGAAAGGGATGGGGAGATTAAGCGATTGTTTCGGAGCGGTTGAAGATTGGATGAAGAATATTTCATATTTTTGTTGTATTGTGTTGTAAGCTTGTATATATCACGGTTTCTTCCCGGAAGAGTCCAAAATTACTTTCAACCAATTGGATGTGGCTGTACAGTTTGTGGAATAATGACGAGGAGAGTTAGGGATTGAAGAAGGAGCTTGCAGATCGGCAGTGTATTGAGAGACGGTGGTGGATTTGGAATTGCAGGTTGTAGGAATGTGATTTATTTCTTCTGATCCATTGTTTGATTGCGCTGCTGATGGATTCTTAATATGGTGGTTATCTATCCCTGCGACGGTGAGTCCTAAGTAGAATCCCAATGTAGTAATAAATAAACGTACGATCATTTTGATCTCACATCTCATATTCACTTTGAGTGGCTTTTCGGAAAACAAGCATGTCACATCTCAAGTTGAATGAAGGAATTGGGTTAAACGTTATTCGATAATTTGACCCAGTAAGCTCTCTACCTATCATAACATCGTTTCCTCATCAAACACGCCTCGAAGCTGGATCTATCATCTTTGGGCATCGCAATAGGTCTTGCTCTCCTCAAAGTCCTCATACTCGCAGTAGCAATGATACTTGTGACAAGTACATGTATTCCTCGTATTGACTGGTTTGAAAACCTCCCACCGTAGAAAGCCCTCCTTCCCAGTGCGAAGATTCTTAACCTTCACCTTGCCCCAGCCCTTTTCACAAGCCTCTATGTATTTGCAACGGTCGCCAATTTCGGTTTCGAGGACAGGACCGAAATCGCTAGGGTAAAAGGCGAAATGCCTCACGGCTAAGATGGCACCAGGCGTTTGTCCAGCAACGGTCAAGGGGTCACAAATTATTGGAGGCAAGTTTGTTCCAATATCAGAGTGCTGGATTGGCTGATTCGAAGGGACAGGTATCTGAAGAGACATCGGAACTGTTGGCGAGTAAGTGTTGGTGAATACATCATTAACCTGTCCCAATTCCTCCATCGTGGGAAAGTCAAAATCCATACCATTCATTTCACTCATATTCTGTCCATCATCAACTGGAATGGGCCTTGAGATCTGCGGTACAGGCAGTGGACGACGTGTAGAATATGCTTGCCAAGTCTCGTAGACACATCGACATCCTCCATTCAAACAACCGCATTTTCCGTCATACGGGACCGGAAGGAGATCCTCCCAATCGATGGTTGCTATCATACCAGTGCGAATACTTTTGACTTCAACCTGACTGACATTATAATGTGCCACAACCTCGACATAATCACCGACTTTTGCAAAGGGTGGGGAGAAACTTGTGACTCTTGGTGCCCTTTTGACGGCAAGAATTGCACCGAGCTGCTGCCCTTCGAATGTTGAGGCATCTTGAAGTTGAATGGCTGGTTTTCGATCTTGTGGTACCTTTACGGATGTCATCGAAACTGGATAGTTGGTAGATTGAGGAGTGTCAAATGGCGTTCTGGGTATGTTATATTCCATTTTCCAAGTGGTGGGAGAATTATCCGAGATTGAGATGTTTTCAAACATGTTCAGAGGTTCAAGGTCTTGAATATTGCTGGAAACTCGTGGGATCTTCGATATTAAGTATGCGTATGCTCGAACTCTCGAGCACTCTGGACATAATTCCTTTTCCCCTCAACCGCGTCACGCGTAAAGCAGCGTGATGTAGCTTTCCGTATATCACGACGCGTTTTCCACGCCACGATACTCCATTAGGACAATGACTCACAGCCTGGACTCAGATTAGCTTTTTCTTCTTCTTGGGCTGCAATTGCAATAAATACTCGGGATTTAGCATAAGTTTCTACACAAAATTGGGAAGCAGACACATAAGCAGACTTGACAGGGAATGATGATAGGCTCTCGGGAGTAGGTAGCCGAATGAACCTTGAGCTCAGACCTCTTTTTGATAGCCTTTAAATTCATCGAACAGTCGAAGTCTGGTCTGCTGCAGTTTGCAGTACCCATGGAGCTTTAAGCGAGTGGCTGGCGATGATGCAAATGGAATGAGTCGCAGATATTCAGGAAAAAGCATCAACTCTAGGCCTCCAATACATTGAGATGTGCTTCCATCTGCCCAATGATCGAACTCCCTTTGGCCTTTGGTTTGCTTCGCCCACAACTCTTCTATACCGCCGTTTCGTTGTCCATTCAACATACATCGCTTTACCAGTACTCACATCGCATATGATTAATATCAGAATCAACATGCAGCCTACCGTTTGGGGGAGGATAGGAGCTTGATTCCCTAATCAGCTCCGTAAATGAGGCTTGAGCGGATCAAATATTGGACTAGTTCGGCTCCTGGGCCGTGCTGCAGGTATTTTATGTCTGTTTCCACTGTTCAGGTGTGTTTGCACCTTGAGAGTGTCATATGCAAACCAGCCTCGTCTTCCCCCCTGTTCTTCTCGTGACTATCTCGATAGTTTTGTTGCACATCTACATCTGCGTTTCGAAAGTAAGGAACGGCTTTGGAAAAAATAGCCGCTATTTTCTCACGACATAATCAAGAATATATCAAATATCAAATAACCACCTTGACAGAGTCTCAAATGAACGTTTTATGATCCAAATTTCATAAGAGAAACAAAACCTCATTCGATGATTTGATTCCCGGCCAAAAACAACGATGAAGCCTCTACAGAGTATATCACGTTTTCACCGGTGCGGTGTTATAGTCTCAATCCATATATGATGCCAACAGTTCGAAGAACTTTCAGTGTCTGAAATCTTAATTATTAGTTCTATATACGCCTCACATGCCTCACACGCCTGATACACCAGAATCAATACCTTACGACAAGCTGAAAGACAGGTAACCTCTTCCACCCGCACAAAGATGACCTCGAGTAATCCAAACAAGTTAACTTCAACTTTACCGATCCAAAGCTTGCGCTTGACACTAAATCAATAATTAGCCTTTACTCAACAATTCCCATTACCAGCTAGACAGGGGAATAACATACCATTTGCCAATATAGCCCCTTCATCCTCAACAACTCCCCATGATCCCCTCTCTCTACCACGTTCCCTCTCTCCCCAAACACAAAAATTACATCCGCATTTTGTACAGTTGCTAACCTATGCGCCACAACAATCATAGTCCTACCCCTCCCTGTCCTCTCAAAAACAGCTTGCACACTCCTCTCAGTCTCAGAATCCAAATTCGATGTCGCTTCATCCAATAACAATAACCTCGGATTCCGAATCAACGCTCGCGCAATAGCAATGCGTTGTTTTTGACCTCCAGATAATGCAACTCCGTGAGCTCCAACAGCGGTATTATAGCCTTCGGGGAGTGATGAGATGAAATCGTGAATTTCGGCGTCGCGGCATGTTTGATGGAGCATGGTGTCTGAGATTTCATCTTCGTCTGGGACTCCGAGGAGTATATTTTTGCGGATGGAACCTTCGAATAAAGAGGGTTCTTGCGCGACTAGGGAGATGGATTTACGGTATTCGTCTAGAGAAATGTCTTTGATGTTTGTGTCTTGATAGAGAATTTGACCGTTTTGTATCTGGTAAAATCGCTCAAGTAAGGATATGATACTCGTTTTTCCGCACCCGGACGGTCCAACAATGGCGGCAAATTGACCCTTCTCGATGGTCATATCTAGTCCATTGAGCACCGGAACGTCACGAGTAGGGTATTTGAACGAGACATTCCTGAGCTCAATCTTCACTCCACGCGAATTTTTCTCTCCATCGTCTGCGTCTGCAAAATCGTAAAGTACCGATTCATGCTTCTTTCTATCTTCAGGTCTCATACCTCGGATTCTGTTTGCTGCTGCAAAAGCTTGGGCGACATTTGGCCCGAAACTTAGAGATTGACCTGCAGTAGTACTGCCTTGTACAACGGCTAGATATACAACTAGGTAGTTAAAAGGTGTGTATTCATGGCTAGCGAGAAGCCGACCACCATACCAGAGGACAAATGCCATGCATAATAACGCAATACTATCGCTCATGGCGAATATAAACGTTGAGAATCTGGCTTTTCTAAAAGCTTTCTTGGTATAATTTCGCAAAAGCTTTTCATATCGCCCGCAAATCTCTGACTCAAGAGTAAGGGCTGAGACAGTACGAAAAGCACCGATAGATTCTGTGGCAAATTTTGAGCTTTCGGCGAATACTTCGTTATTCATCTTTTCGAATTGGGTTTCATATCGAAGTCGAAAAAATCCCGCTGCTAGAATGATGGGCATTGTCGTTACCACCGTCAATAGAGTGAGTTTCCAGCCAAAATAGAATGACATAGCTACAGATCCAAAGATGTTGAACATAGAAATCAGCACGATTGCCATGTTGATTCCAAGCAATTGCTGGAGTTGAGTGGGATCACTCGCCATTCTGGCTGTCAAACTACCTACGGAATTCTCTTCCTCGTCGTAATATGATACGGGCTTTGAGAGTACGTTCTGGAAGTATTCTTGGCGATATGTAGCTGTGATGTTCTAATCCAGTGTTAGTGATTGGAGTGCGCTACGATAAGAAATACTTACAAATGACACCGTGTTAGAAGACCATCCGAGAGCGTAATAACTGAGTCCCACGCCAATGGCCAACAGAGTGAACATGAAGCACCAATAATTAGTTTGAACTTGGAGAAGCTGTCCCCATAAATTGAACAACGAAATGAGTTTCGCGAATAGGAATGCGTGTAATGGGAATGAAGCACCAGCACCTAATGAGCTGATAAACATTACGGCATACCATACCCATCGCGGCTTTTGTTCCCAAAGAAAGAGCATGAAGCTTCCCAGAGGAGTTTTTTGTTTGTTCATTGGAGGCTGCGGCTCAAAGATAGGTGCTTTATCCTCAAGATCAAGGCTAATCTTCTCGAATGTGGGTGAGTCTACGTCTTGTTTCTCGGGATCGTTTGAAGTGATGAATTCTTTGCGAGGAGCTTCACCGTTACCCAACTGTTGAGCATTTGCAAGTGCCCAATATGGACCTTCGGTATCCACCAATAAATGCTCATGAGTCCCTTGCTGTACTACTTGCCCGTTTTTCATTACCACAATGTTGTCTGCCTTGATGACGGTAGATAATCGATGGGCTATTGTGATAGTGGTTCGATTCTTAGAGACTTTATCCAATGCAGCTTGGACAATCCTCTCACTCCTGACATCAATAGCACTCGTCGCTTCATCTAGAATGAGTATTTTCGGCTGCTTGACAATACTCCTTGCAATTGCCAATCTTTGCCGTTGACCACCACTGAGCTTTATCCCAGCGTCTCCTACCATTGTGTTATAGCCCTGTCGAGGTTAGAAGAGTCCATATTTAGGTAGATATTGAATGCATCGGTTGGCTTACCTCAGGAAGTCGCTTGATAAATTCGTCTGCAAATGCCTCCTTACAAGCTCGTCTCACTAATCTTTTCTTCTTTTCATAACTTTCATGCTCCCATTTTGTGCCAATTAACCCATATTCCACATTTCTATAGATAGTGGTATTGAAGAGAAATGGTTCTTGCTGAACAAGGCCTATCTGTGACCTCCACCACTTCAAGTCAATTTCATGTAGCTTTCGGCCTCCGACGGTGATTGTACCATTTCGGAAGAAAAGTGTCTTTTGATCGATTAGTATGATCCCCATTCATTTAATAAAGGACTGGAGCTTACTAGAGCATTATCTGTCAGATTTCCATCAAGCTCATACCATCTCTCTATTAATCCAACAATTGTACTTTTCCCCGAGCCAGAAGCTCCGACGATGGCAGTCAACTTCCCAGCTGGAAATCGAACACTGAGATTATCAAGAACTTTAACATCATGTCTCAGAGGGTATGCAAAGTTGACATTCTCGAGAACGATGTCCTCCCTTGATGAAACCTCTGGAGCCTTGACACCTTCTGTCTTCGGTTGCGGTGCATCAATGATGCTGAAAAGAATACCAGCAGCCGCAGCAGCTTGTGCGGCGGCAGTGATTGGTGCTGCTATACCCCCGATAGACATTACAATAGTCATTATAGATGATAAAACACTGGAGATATGTTAAAATAGTGTACTCAAGTAAAGGCGTTCACGGGTACAAACATGATTATAGTTGCGACGCTGGAAATTTCAGACGCTAGGTATAATTTTATGGCAAACCAGAAGGACATCGCTAAAGTCCTGGTATGCCGGTTAGCAAGAAATTATATGAGCATCGGAAAAGACTCACGCATGAATCGCAAAAAATACTAGGCGCCAGTCAGTACATATGCCTTAAAATTAAATTTTGTGGAGACATACCAGGAGCTTGCTGAATTGCCACCAAAGGAGACATAAGTAAGCCTCGCCGCCGAGATTCCTTCACCCATGCTGCATATCTCTTTGCCATTTTCCCTTCCGCTTCACAAGCAACAACCATTCTGATCGAACTGAAAACTTCACTAGCAATGGAAGATGATACTTGGTCTGCCTCTTCGACTTGCTTAAGCATCTTCACTAACCGTGGGATGGTGAAGGAATAAAATGAAATAATAAATATTAAGCCAGTGCTGGTCACAAGTGTGAGCAGCCAATTATAGTAAAAGGCGACTATGAAAGCCGAGAAGATTAGAGACATGCTTTGGAGAAACATAGATAATTTTTCGGATATACCGAGTTGTAATATATTAGCAGTAATGGTTATGATAGACGCTGTCTGCCCTGATGGTAGGGTATCAAGCACCGAGATAGGTTGACGAAAAAGTGCATTCAGGTATGCTATTCGCATCGATGCGGATATTCGAATGCTTACCATCCGGAAACCCAGCTAAAAGGTTGTTAAAATGTGGATCGGGAGATTCGGGGGTCAATATTTACTCACGACAGCGACATAATCAAGGAGCAGCCTTCCCAGGAACAGGTAGAACATGTAAATTCTAGACAAAATATTAGAATTCACCATCGATCATATCCATACACGGTGCCACCTACACATTTTGATTAATTGCTTGGGTGAAGATCTCTTTCGTTTCCCCAGAATCTGGATTATAAAATCCGCTGAAATCACCAACAAGTTTGCCTAGATAGATAGATTTAGCACCCTAAGAGCCACCATACAAACAACAGGCCATGATTCTTACCAAACACAACATTCATGAGAGGTAATGTAATACCAGTGAATACTGAAGCACCTCCTGCTGCAAGTAGAAGTAATTTGTCATTGTGGGTAGTGTAAGAGAATATTCGCTGTTGAAGACTTTAGTCATGTGAAGTAATCAAATACGAGGAGCTACATACCCGAAAATGAGATAATGCGAGTTTATACTCTGGACTGATATAATTTGTCTTTGTCTTTGGCTGGGGATCAGTAACTTCTGCGTCCCCATTTTCTATTTGAATACCTTCCTCTCCTGCTAGTAAAGGCTCCTCGGCTGAAGCTGACCATTGCTTTGGCGACGTCGGTGAATTGAAGCCATCATAGTGCGGAGATAGAGTTTCCTCCATTAGAGCATCTGTTTGTAATGGGGCTTTATGAAATCGATTTGACCCTTTTCCTATCCCAGATTTCAGCATCGATGAGTTTTGCTTCTCTCCTTCTTCAAAGTCTGGTTTCACATCTGACAACAAAGGTACGTCTGACGGTGATGAATTCGGTTGCAGCGATGACGACGACCAGCAATCAGTGATTCCTGCCATCTTTACTTTCTGGGGAGGAGCAAAGTTTCCTCGTCGATTCTCTCGAAGGTATCACTACTTCCAGAGCAGCCATGTGGCAAATCAAAATAGCCCAATGCTTGTGCTGATGTCTCCATGAAGTTTCTTGTTTCGGACTTGAGCCTCTCTTCCATCATGAACCTGACTTGGTTTCAGGATAAGAAATTACAAATTGATGGTGGAGCTGAGAACAGACTGGACATCCGTGCATATGGAGAACCGTTGGTCTGACCGCGGGCTACTGACGTTATAGCACATGCTCAGTCGGTTGGAATTGAAACGTGAGTTATGACAAAAGATCTTGAAAGTATAATTGTTTTGTCATGAAACTCAATCGATCCAGTCCCGAGACCTGTATCCGGGCCCTCACTATTTGCCAGGAAACCTCCTGGAAAACCAGCCCAGATGATCTATCTTTGTACAATTTTCGCAAAAGAGAAGATCGGCTCGCAATAGGAGTCAAACAAGATCAGGGGCAGATGTTTCCTTCTTTTCCTTGGCGTGCTAAGATGCACACTTAAGAATTATCACATAGCACCTGTCGCCTAATATTCCTATATTTTCAAGATTATGAAATTTCAAGATTTTCTCAGAGTCGCCATCAATTACTCTCGCTTGTCATTTGAAGCATGAAATTTGCATGAAGCAATTGTCAGTATTACTTGGAGCCAAGGCTTGCATAAAGATCTTAGACATTAGCCACTCATGCAAAAACACCCGACCAATATTGTGAAGTCAAAAAAATGTTTGTAAATTCATACGGTTGTAATGAATTTCCGTTGGTTACCATCCCGGCTTAAAATTTGTGTAAAAATTATACTTGCGACGAAGGAAAAAGCGACCGTTCTACGGCCTGGTATTCGACAACTCCAGAGAATGCGTAAGGCCTGCTCACTGCAATGACGCAAGGCCTTCTGTCAAAGACCCAATTAAATACATGATTATATTATCAAACAATTGGCATATGCGCTCCAATCCATGAACTCCCGCAAGGTATCACAACAGTCCAATATTTGAGCCCATTGTGCGTATTATGTTGCCAAGTTCTCGGACTGTCTCTGGATCTCTGGGCAATGTGTGGCCTTTTCCATGATCGAAGAGATATGCGTTGTCCATATCGCACACATTGTAGAGTGAGATGCACCCCGCCAAATATGGATCTAGCGACCCAACTAATTTGAGAGTTAGACAATATTTATGGCACACCAGGCTAAAGTGAGAAGAAGACTTACTAATGTGAATGGTTGGAATAGTGATTGTTAAGTCGGTTTCATCCGCGAGAACAATCCCATCAAATTCTGGTGTCAATGGAGGCCATCCGGCGAAGAATACAGCACACTTGAACATTGGTAGTCTTCCTTCGGTTTCGAATCTCTTTTGCTCGTGTAATAATAGCGTCCCTGCAACAGTGGCTCCCTCTGAGTATCCAATAATTCCATCGAAAGGGCCCTCTTCTTGCATGATATCGTATAAATACTCCATAGCATCTTGTGCACTCTCATCGCCATAAGTTCCATCGGCGTTTGGGACAGGAACGGCACCAACTCCGCCCCTCATCAGTTCTCGCATTTGATCTTCGGCCGTTGCGCCTTTGGGGAAGTTTCGAATGCGGTCGAGAAGGTCACTCCCCCCTTCTTCTGTATTACCGGGCTTTATAAATCGATAATGTGGTCCTGGTCCGAAATAATCTTCATATCCTTCTGGTGGAGAAGCGTCAACGGGACCATGAACGAAGAACAGCTCCGCGGTCTCATCAGAGGCTAGTTCCTTAATCAGAGGAGCTGTTCTAGAAGTAAGCATGGCTCACAAAATATACAAAAGAAGCGACAATACGCACCAAGCTGCACTCTAAATTTCTACATTGATCAGCTTGAATTCAAATCTCCAATCACCAACGGGGCATTGTACTTACATCTGAGCTACCATATGCTCCGCAAAGACAGAGAAACTTCATAGTTGAAGATGTTTAGTATGAAATTTGGCAAGTAATACTTAGAAATTGGATATTAAGAAAACGGTAGAATATGAGGAAGGAAAATGATCAGGATGGAAGTATGAATTTTGGAAGAGAACTCTATGCGCTGTTTATGAGGCTCCTTAAGCTTTTGAGGACAGACGACCCGGACAAGGATATATATTGCTCCATTGCCAAAGACCTCATTCGACTTTCGAAGAGGCACATATTGAAACATTGATAAGACAAACATCTCTTCATTTCACGTCCGCCATCTTGTAACGAGTTTAAGATGTTGTGCACAGACTGAGGAAATTAGGATCTCGACCGAGTCAGATGTTAGTGAGATGCTGCCTTTTGGACAAGTAATTGGATAAAAGACTTTCCACTTGGATCTTAGGTTGTTTCCGTTCCATGGAAACCCCTTGTGCATAAAAGCTTGTTGTAGATTTACAGATCGTATGGGGTTTGAGGATGGGAGGTGGGAGGTGGGAGATGTAAAGGATGAGGTTCGATGCGGCGGTGGCTGGAGAAATGAGAGATCTGCGCCACATCAATCACCGCCACCTAACCTACACGATAGAAGTAAAGGCACTTGTAAAGTTGAGTACCTAGTAATGTTTCGAAATGAGGTTCAGTGCAAACAGCGTCTAGTAAAGAGAAGAAAGATACTCGCAATGACCCAGCTGTCTTTTAGTAGTCGACCTTCATCCTAACAGTTTCCTGAATCAGACAAGGAAGTACTTATAAGCTCCGCTTTGTTTGCATTTCTGTTTCATGCTTCTTGCCCTCTGGGCGCGGTTTATAGTGTAGCTACCTAGTAAGCTTTAGGTTCAGTTGGTTTTCGATGCTTCAATTATCATTTTCAGCAGGCCTATTGGAAGAGGGTGTTGAGCCTATGTGCTAATATCTTCCCCAACCTGGAAATAACCAACCTTGCAAGACAATCAGGGAGTGTGGAGCGACGCAAGTTGAGAATGTGATATGAATGCCCAGCACGCTTTGAGATTCTCGAATCTGGCGCGCTGTCATCTACACCGTCTACCTTTAATCCTCTGGTCAAGATGAATTGTCAGTTATGGGATGAAGGACCGGGATTTGATTAGTGCGATGTGGGCAGCAACATCCGCTTTGAACATGGGATGAAAGCCGTGCGAGCTTTTATCCTTTTACATACCCGACGCTTGACCAGGAACTCAAAGCTCATCTTTCCCATGGTTCTAGCCATCATCTAAAACCCGATATCCCCCAAGTGAAGATTACCATGAACTAAGCCAAATTCTTGTTCGCAAATATATTCAGCGCATATAGCCAGAACGATTTACATGTCCTGGAGATTTTGAATTTTCAATGCTGTTGCAATACAAGCCAGTTTTAATCACAGGAAAACAGAATGACGCCTTCAGCGACGACCTGGATTTCGCCCCAGGAGGGCACAATTGGTGCAGTCGCCGAAACGAAGGTTGAGCAGAACGTCGAGGCTGCTTCAGGAGAGAATAGCGAAGCACCGGAAGTAAAAGCCTTCAAAGACATTTATTCACAAGCTTTCAAAGATGGATACATTTCTGGGTATAGCCAGCCTCAACTTGCGAAGCAGATACCTATAGCAATCGTTGGAATGTCATGTCGTCTACCGGGAAACGTCAGCACCCCAGATGAGTTCTGGGAGCTTTGTTCAAGGGCTCGAAGCGGCTGGTCAGAAATACCAAAAGAGAGGTTTGATACCGCAAGCTTTTATCACCCCAACCCTGGAAAGGCGGGATGTTTCAATGCAGCTGGTGGCAATTTTCTCAAAGAAGATGTAGGGCTATTTGATGCACCATTTTTCAGTCTTACTGCCCAGGAAGCTACTTCCATGGACCCTCAACAACGGATTTTACTGGAATGTACTTTCGAGGCTCTGGAGAGTGCCGGGATTCCTAAACATGAAATTGTTGGGAAAGATGTGGGAGTTTTCATCGGTGGGTCATTTTCCGAGTATGAATCGGCATCGTTTGTGGACACAGATAGTATCCCTATGTACCAAGCTACAGGTAAGTAATTCGCTTTGCACCGACTTATAATGCTACCTACTGACAAACTAGGATGCGCTTTTGCTATGCAATCAAATCGAATTTCTCATTTCTTTGATTTACGAGGGCCTAGTTTTACTATGGACACCGCTTGCTCTTCGAGTTTGGTTGCCTTGCATCAGGCCTGCCAGAGTCTTCGGAATTACGAATGCAAATCAGCGATTGTTGGTGGATGCCATTTGAATATGCTACCCGAAAATTGGATTTCAATGTCAAATTCTCGGTGAGCTTCCACAATCATATGGCTTTTTGGGAATCCCGCCTAACGTTCCTAGGTTATTTTCTGATGAAGGGAGGTCTTTCTCTTTCGACAATCGAGGTACTGGCTATGGGCGCGGTGAGGGCTGTGGTTTGATCGTCTTGAAACCTCTAGAGCAAGCTCTAAAGGATAACGATAACATCAGAGCCGTAATCAGAGGCAGTGGTATCAACCAAGATGGTAAAACTCCTGGAATTACTATGCCTAATGGATCTGCACAAGGTGAGCTCAGAATAAGTTCCAAGTGAATTTTCCTCTCAAATACTGACCGGGGCAGAATCGCTCATGAAATGGGTCTACGAAAGCGCTGGCATCGACCCAAAAGACACTGGCTACGTGGAGGCTCACGGAACCGGTACTAAGGTTGGAGACCCTATAGAAGCTACTGCTTTGTACAATGTTTTTGGGGAAGGCAGGAATGCGAGAAATCCCCTCTTCGTTGGATCTGTGAAGTCGAATATTGGACATCTTGAAGCTGCTTCTGGTTGGTACCATTTGATATTCGCAAATCCATCTAAAAGCTGACACAAACATCGCAGGGATTATATCCGTGATCAAGACAGCTATGATGCTTGAACGAGGTTTTATTCTGCCTAATCACGATTTCAAGACTCCGAACGAGAAGATACCTTTCGCAAAGTGGCATTTGAAGGTATGTTTTAGATAGCTATATGTAGCGGATCAAATCAACGCTGACATGCTATAGGTTCCAATTAGTCAGCGCCCATGGCCTAGACCAAAGCAGTTTGCAAGTGTAAACAATTTTGGATTTGGAGGCACAAATGCCCATGTTGTTCTGGAGCGGGCGCCCTTTATAAATGAGATTGAGCCAGAATCGAGCGAGAAAGCTCTACAAAGTAGAAGACTGATAGTGTTATCCGCAAACGATAAAGGTGCGCTAGAAGCACTCATGAAAAACATTGGTATTTACCTGGAACGGAGACCGGAATTCTTCCAGAATGGTCTAATGAGCAATGTGGCTTACACACTGGGACAGCGAAGATCTCTGTAAGTATTTTTCCACGTATCTACCAGCCCAACAAGCTTGTTCAAAGCTAGATCGGATATGGTATGAGAATAACTAAGGCACAGGTACTAACTTGACTCTATTTAGACTGCAATGGAGAGTTGCGATCCCAGCCACATCATCCTTTGAACTCATACAAGCATTGAATTCAGGGAAGGTCTCACTAATGAGAGAAATCGAACCACTACGGATAGGTTTCATATTTACTGGACAAGGAGCTCAATGGAATGCAATGGGTCGTGAGCTTTACGAGCATTATCCAATCTTCGCTGCATCTCTAGATGCTTGCGATAAATGCCTCATTTCTTTGGGCGCCTCTTTCTCCTTGATCGACGAGCTCAATAAAGACGCCACATCGTCTCTTGTCAATGAAGCCCATATTAGCCAACCTACATGCACAGCAATTCAACTGGCCTTAACTGATTTACTACGAAGCTGGAATGTCACTCCAGCAGCCGTCGCTGGCCATTCCAGCGGCGAAATTGGAGCGGCATACGCGGCTGGCATCCTGCCTCTTGATTCCTGCATGGCAATTGCATACTACAGAGGTCTAGCGACTGTAGGATTACGGGAGAGGTTTCCTGAGCTCCGTGGATCAATGATGGCTGTTGGCTGTAGTAAGGAAGAGATCGAACCACTCATCGATCAACTCAGTGCGAAGACAGTTCGTATAGCTTGCTTCAACAGTCCGTCCAGCTTAACTATCTCGGGAGATGAGCCAGCCATTGACGAGCTTCAAGTCTTAATGGATCAGAAACAAATTTTCAACAGAAAGCTGCAGGTAGATGTGGCATATCACTCTCATCATATGAGTTTGGTCTCAAAAGACTACCGAAGCTGTCTCCAGTCTCTTGCTACACCTAAAACTACAGATGTCAAATTCCATTCGTCATTACTTGGCCATCTAGTCGAAGGGCCGAGGCTTGAGGCCCAATACTGGGTCGATAATCTAACGCAAGCAGTTCGATTCTCTGAAGCTGTGACGGACATGTGTACACCGACTGACGGATACAAAACTGGCGTTAACATGCTTGTTGAGATCGGGCCCCATTCAGCTCTGGCTGGTCCTATCAAGCAGATTCTAAAGACTTGTGGGAACGACGCAATGAAGATTCCTTATGCATCTGCTCTCGTGAGGAATAAAGATGCAGTGGAAACAGCAATTGACTTGGCGTCGACATTATTCACAAAAGGTGCAACTCTTGACCTTGGTGCCATCAATATTACTCCTCCTCTCAATCCCCCTTCATTATTGATCGATATGCCTCGATATCCCTGGAATCACACAACAAAGTATTGGCATGAACCACGTTTAACGCAAAAGCACAAAGGTCGCAAGGCTCAGCGTCATGATCTTCTAGGTACACTGGCTAATTACTCAAATGATCTTGAACCAACATGGAGAAATATTCTCCGAATCGACGATGTTCCATGGCTTCGAGACCACAAAATCCAATCTCTAACCCTTTTCCCCATGTCTGCTTTCATAGGGATAGCAGTAGAGGCTGCATCTCAAAAAGCCGTATCGAACAATGTTCAATTTGATAAATTTGAGCTTCGCGATGTCTTGGTCAGCAAACCACTCATGCTTACCGAAGATCCTGTCGAAATTACCCTCCAACTACGTCCTCGTACACAGGACAATTCTTCTTCAGGTATCTGGGATGAGTTTAAGATTCACTCGTGGGCTGCCAATAAAGGATGGACCTTACATTGCGAGGGATTGATTGGCACAAAATTAGACAATGATTTTGGACTGGAGGTACAATCTGCCATTAGAAAGATTACTGAAGCAGCAACAAGTGTCGTCAACAAATCTGAACTTTACGATTCGCTTTCGAATCTAGGGGTTGCTTACGGACCAAGTTTCCAGGGTATGAATGAATGTCGGGCGTGTGAGCATTCCTCAATGGCCCAGGTTGTGGTTCCAGACACAAAGCAAGAAATGCCTAAAGAGCATCAAGAAGCCATGGTAATACATCCAGCCCTACTCGAACAAGTCATTGAGATGTATTGGCCAATCATTGGTGCGGGCAAGAACTCAATGAATACAGTCTATCTGCCTTCATCTATTGGACAAATGACAATTTCACGAGAAATTACCAAGCTCATGAGCAGTCCCGGTGCATCCCTCCAAGCTTTCTGCGAGGGAACCTTCACATCCAGCCACCCCAAACCCCCCAAACCCACCAAAGTCTCTATGTTTGCGGTTCATGATGATCCTACAAAAGAACCACTCATTACAATACGCGATTTGACAGTCTCTCCAATAGTAGAGACGGATCTAAGTTCGGAGAACGATATGCACAGAGAACTTTGTTACAAATTAGATTGGGAGCCTATACTTCAGTCTTCCACCCCTTTGGAATTCAACGATACTTCAAATGGGGATACTGAATTATCCATTGGGATAACGAATGGCACAACGAATGGAGTTGAAAGTTACGAGTATCCTTCCGAAAGAATTGTCATTGTCTGTGGGAATTCGAAGGAACAAGAAGTCCTCGCATCTAAGCTGGCTGACTCTTTAGAGCATTTGACTGGCCAACGACCCGAGACTGGCGATTTATCTCAAATCGAAACGGCCGAAAAGATATGTCTCTTTATTTCAGAGCTCGATAGGCCATTTTTGTCCACGCTCACGTGTTCTGAGTTTCTTGCATTGCAAAAAGCATTGATTGATTCTCGTGGAGTACTTTGGGTTGTCCGAGGAGCATATCTTAACTCATCTAATCCTACTGCCAATATGGTTACTGGTCTTAGCAGGAGTATTCGGTCTGAGACAATGCTCAAGTTTGCAACCTTAGACTTGGATTCAGAGAGTGTTGACGAGAAGACAATCGACGCTATAGTAAACGTCTTTAAAAGTGTCTTTGGTCCACGAGCTGATGAGAATTGTGAACTGGAATTTATTGAGAGAAAGGGCGTATTTCTTACGCCGCGTATCATTAATGACATTGAAATGAATGAATATGTCCATAATCAAACAAAAGCATCCGCTCTTGAGTTGACACCATTTGGGCAAGGAGATCGACCAATGAAGATGGCTATTTCAGTGCCAGGCAATTTTGAGACTCTTCACTTCATCGATGCATCTCCAGAGGAATCAATCGATGATGACGAGATCGAGGTTGAGGTCAAAGCCATCGGTATGAATTCGATAGATCTCATTAATGTTTTAGGGAATACCGATCGGGATGGATTTGGTATCGAATGCAGTGGTATTGTTACGAAAATCGGTAGCCATGTCACCAACTTCGTCAAAGGTGATCGTATTGCAGGTATCTCGATCTCTGAAGGAGTATACTCTAGTCTGGCTCGTATGAGCGCATCTTTGGCTTTCAAGATCAATCATGATATGTCCTTTGAAGTTGGAGCATCCATACCTGTGGCATTTTGCTCTGCATACTATGGTTTGAATGACATCGGACGGCTACTCCTGGACGACACTGTTTTGATTCATGGAGGATCTAGTGCTTTCGGACAAGCAGCCATCAGTCTCGCTCAAGCTATGGGTGCAAATGTTTTCGTTACTGTTGGTAGCATTGAGAATAGGGATTCACTCAAAGCAAGATATGGCCTTACTGAAAAGGAGATAATCGTAAGCCATAATACTTCATTCGGGCCCAATACTCTTCAGCAAACATACAAAGGCAACTTTGATGTTGTATTGAACTGTGTTTCAATAGATGCGGATACTACGCAAGAAATTTCTGCATGCTTAAACAACTTTGGACGATTCATCAATCTCGGAAAACAAGAAACTCATACAAGGTTCGGAAGCGGAACTAACAGGAGTTTTTCTTCGGTCGATCTGATATCTCTTGGCATCGAAAGGCCAAAGATATTAAGCAACCTCCTTTCGCGGATCTCCAGCTTCTTGACTCAAGGCACCATCAAGGCCACCAGTCACACAAACTTTCCGATCTCGGATATTGAGACAGCATTCAAGACATTACAATCCGCCGACTTTGATGGCAAGTTGATCATCGCCCCGAAGACAGAGGATTTGGTTAAGGTTAGTAAATCTCAAACATATTTAAATATAAAACACTAACGATACTACAGGCCACTCCCGCAGATAAAAGAAGCAAAATACTTCGCCCAGATGCCACATACATTCTCATTGGAGGAACCGGTGGTTTGGGTCGAAGTATGGCTCGATGGATGGTTAGTAAGGGTGCAAAGAATCTTGTTCTTGTGTCCAGAAGTGGCTCCGTAATGGGAAAAGTTAAGGAGTTGGTTGATGATCTTGGAACTGTTGGTGCTAATGTTGTCGTTCGTCGTTGTGACGTTGCAAATAGCGATGCTGTGAACCATCTTATTGCTAATGAGCTTACTGATATGCCTCAAGTGAGAGGTGTAATTCATGGTGCTATGGTTCTTCGAGTAAGTTAAGTAGTCCGATGGTATCTGAACATTGCTAACGTAAGCAGGATGTGTTGTTTGAGAAAATGACATATGAGCAGTATACTGCAGTCATCGAATCGAAAGTACAAGGCGCCTGGAACTTCCACAATGCCCTAAAATCGCAGCAATTAGACTTTTTCGTCGCCATTTCCTCCGCGGCCGGTGCTGTAGGAAACAGAGGTCAAGCTGCATACTCTGCTGCCAATACATTCCTAAATGCTTTCGTTCAGTATCGCCTAGCTCAAGGATTGCCCGCTTCATCCCTCGACTTGACCGCCGTATCCGACGCCGGCTACCTCGCCGAAAATCTAAACGCCGCAGCCGAAGTCAGCAAGAATCTCGGAAGCGACACTATTTGCGAGGCAGAAGTATTAGCACTTCTAGGAGCAGCCATTACCGGCCGTCTAGCCACCACATGCAATAATCACACCATAACCGGAATGCGAATCACCACCCCACCACCATTCTGGACATCGGACGCCAAATTCAAACACCTCCGACTCTCCCACGAAGCCCTCACTCCCTCCTCTTCTCCCTCTTCAGACAACATATCCTTCAACACCGCGCTCAAAAACGCAACTACTCTTGAAGAAGCACAGGAAGCCGTTACGCGCGGATTATTACATATTTTACCGTCAGTGTTAATGTTAGAAGCGGAGGACATGGATGTCACGCGGAGCCTATCGAATTATGCATTGGATTCACTTGTAGCGATTGAAGTGCGAAACTTCATTGCGAGGGAATTTGAGGCGAATTTGCAGGTTTTGGAACTTTTGAGTAGTGGGAGTATTGAGATGTTGGCGAGGGGGATTTGTGGGAAGAGTAAATTGTGTAATTTTTAGGTTGTGGGATGGGAATGGGATGGGGATGGATGAGGGAGGTGGCGTTTATGGTGTATAGGAGGATGGATGGATGTGTAGAACTTACCTGGCTGGTTGAGTGGAACATTTGTAAGGATGGGATTTAATATTTCTTGTTTTCATTTTTAGTTGTACTCTATACTATATGGTATCAAACTGATAAAATACCTTGCTATCTCATTATACACGCCTTGTGAATCACATAATAATAGTCTAGACCAACTTAAACCTCTAGAACGTTTGAACATCCCAATTGCTTCAATAGCACAACGTCGTCTCAATTGATATGGAATTATCCTCAAACGCCGTGGAGATACTTCGTATTCAAAGTTGATTTTCTTCGGTGTATACAAATTCTCGACTTTGAGATTTACTGTATGATACCATGTATATATATCTGCCTAATTAGTAGGTGATATTGTAGATTCACCATGTGGAAACATTATCTGTTGGCGATATCGTCGTCGTGATGTGTGCTGACTGCCCATCTGCGTATATTATATTAGATGAGAAGAAAGGTTTGAATTTGTAAGAGCTTTGGTCTTCGGCTTTGAGACTTTGTTTGGGTTTGTAAGTTTCAGTGTGAAGATATAAGTACTCGTGTATTGCTTGTTTGACTGCGAGTTAGGAAGTGTTCGTGCCTCTTATCGAGATTATTGGTAATGTTTCTTGGAGCTTTTCAACCCCACCTTTATCCACAGATCACAGATCCCTCTGTTGGTTCTACAGAATAAGTACATAGATATGTATTCGTTCCCATCAAAAGTACTAGGGGCTGTAACTCAGTGGTAGAGTGCCTCGTTTGCAACTTCAAGACGTCAAAAAACGTTCTTGATAATGCTCGATGAAGTCCAGGGTTCGACTCCCTGCCGCTCCAATCTTTTTGTACATCGTATTGATATCTATATTTTCTATTCTCGATCTTATCTGCAAGAACAAAGTTTTTTTTTTCTTACTGATGAATTTGACTTGAAGCGAGTGGGAATAGGGGGCGCTGCTTTTGCGGATAAAGAATGAACGGATTTGCTCGTTCTCTTCGTTCTGTTTTTACACGATGCTATCTATGAATTACATAATTTTAATCAATTCAATATGTCTTGGCTTTATCAACGTCATGAAGATTTGCATTTGTTGATTTATAATCTTTAATAACGGTTGCATCAGTGTCATTATCATTATAATGTTAGGCCGATTGGTGCCTGACGGCTAAGGCCACTACTATCTCGAACTAGGTAGTCAGCAGTGGCAGTATTATTGCCCCGCTTACTTTTAGAATCTACATCTCTTTCATCATACACGATCTTACCAATCAGGTTAAAAAAAACATCGAAAAGTGGTTTTTATCCATCTGTACGGAAATCTTCAGATCTCTACAGAATCTGTCATCCTCTTCAAATCAGACTATCATTTCCCGAATACCCCACTAACCTCGGTGATATCTTGGAGAAGTAAAGCACTACCTACTACCTAGGTATGTTCCAAGCTATCTAGCAAGCCACATATTATTGCTAGGACCATCATGATGAACAATCAAGTCCAGAAGTTTTTTTCCTGCTTCTTGCACGATGGCGCGATATGCCCACCACCTTCCATGGAAGCTATAAAGGTATGTGAGTTTTTCCTCTTGTCTTTCCATTCCGTTTCATTCGAGTCAATTGAACCTACAACGACAAATTTATACATCTACCAACTACTCGATAATACTCAACAAACATGTCTTCAACTCTCTTCACTCCCCTCAAGGTAGGAGCCGATGAGCTCCAACATCGAATTGCAATGGCACCTCTCACTCGATTCCGTGCCGATGATCATCACGTCCCTCTTCCATTTGTTGCCGAATACTACTCACAACGTGCTTCTGTCCCTGGCACACTCCTCGTTTCCGAAGGTACCTTTATTGCACCCCAAGCCGCTGGTTATGCCAATCCTCCCGGTATCTGGAGCCAAGATCAAATCGCCGGGTGGAAAAAGGTTACCTCTGCCGTGCACGCAAAGAAATCATATATTTGGATGCAATTGTGGGCATTGGGAAGAGCTGCAGACCCAACCTCATTAGAGCAGGAAGGTGGATACAAAGTCAAGTCTGCGAGCGATATTTCATTCGAAGGAGGAGCCAAACCAGAAGCATTGACCGAGGCCGAAATTAAGGAATATATCGGATTATATGCACAGGCTGCTAAGAATGCAATTGAAGCTGGATTCGATGGTGTTGAAATCCACGGCGCAAATGGATATTTGATCGATCAATTTTTTCAAGATGTATCAAACAAACGTACCGATTCTTGGGGAGGCAGTGTCGAGAACCGTGCTCGTTTCGGACTTGAGATTTCAAAGGCCGTGGTTGCTGCTGTTGGTGCTGAAAAGACTGCTATTAGATTGAGTCCATATTCTCCTTTCCAAGGAATGAAGATGGCTGATCCCATTCCGCAATTCTCCTACATTACCCAGGAGCTCAAGAAATTGAACCTCGCATACCTCCACGTTGTGGAATCACGAATCACTGGTAACGCAGATATTGAACAAACCGAAAAGGTTGACTTCTTGATCGATATCTGGGCTGGCACTAGTCCAATTCTTCTCGCCGGAGGATTCACTGCAGAATCCGCACAAAAGGTTGTCGATCAGGAATATAAAGGAAAGGATATCGTGATTGTATTTGGAAGATACTTTATCACCAACCCAGATCTTCCATTTAGAGTTAAGGAGGGTATTGAGTTTACACCATATGATAGAAATTTCTTTTATAACAAGAAAGAGGAGGAGGGATATACCACTTATGCTTTTAGCAAGGAGTTTGAGGCTCAGCGAAAGGCTATTGAAGCTTCTGCATAAATTAGATAGAAATATATATGTATATATAAAGGGTGTGTTAGATAGATAGATTTTTATGAATAATGAAATAGACTTTGTTTTGCACAATACCCAGTACAATTTTTGTGATTACTCGTGGTTGGATATATGTTATTGGTAGTTGAGACAGTATCCCCTAGAATGCGTAATAAGGACGCCAGTTAGTACATTCGCTTAACCAGGGTCTTGTTGACCAATTAGAAGACAAGAAATCTTAGAAATTTGTAGAGATTTTATCTTTATTTTATAATAGAAATTTGATTTAATATAATTATTATATTTAAATTTTGTTTTTAATAATAGCTACTATTTTGAAATAATATATATCATTTTTTAATATAATACTAAATAGTTATAGTTTTAAAATCATTTATTAAAAAATAGGTATTCGAAAACGACTCAAAATCATGATCTAACCAATCAAACTTTATCATTCAAGGTATATCGCACAGACCACCCTGGCGTCCTTATTACGCATTCTAGGGGATAGTAGAAATACAGCCAGAACAACTCTCCGTGTGATAATTCGCTACGAACATACCACTCGGCAGCGTTTATGCAGCTTATGCAGCTCCTTTGTAGTTACTTTTTAGTATTACATTTAAACGCCAAAAAGTGAAGAGCCGCGGAGAAATCTGGGGATTTATTAATAATGGGGATTATACGAAGTACGAGCGGAAAGAATGATGCTCTGCTCTGCTCTGCTTACCTGGTATTATCAAGGACAAGGAGGCTTACGAAGCACTCTGTCTCTTCTCTCATATTTCAGATCATATCGATAAATAGAGAAAGTTTGGTCGGGCCGAAAATTAATATAAGGTTCTTATTACTCCTTTAAATGTAAGACTCCAATTGCGCTTTTCAATAGTGCTGCGGTATTTTTGTTATACTCGTTGACTCAAGCTTCTCCTTTTTTCCTTTGTTCCTGTATATGTACACAGGTATTAGGTATTTGCTATGATGCTTGCGGGTGTGTGATTGAATTGGATTCTTTGAATTATAGCTCACAAGCTAGCAACCTGGGTAATAAGCTTGAGCTTAAGCCTTTCATACGCCGAATAAATCATTGATTGCTTCAATTGTACAAAGTATCACCAGCGAATGAACATTGAACTGCGTCTCGTCTCGTCTCGTCTCGCTGAAAACGGCAGAACCAACCAACCAACACAACACGAATCATGCATTAATTCTTCTTCAATCTATCTACGCCTCACACCAATAAATGGTTTGAATTCTTCACATGTTCATCAACTCAACTCACAATTCGCAAGCTTACGTCCATCTTCCCACGCTTATCATAGGATAAATAGTCGAGACTGATATCAATCTGAACCCCAGCCACCACCTTCCTTTCTGTATCATTTGTCCGCGCAAGACGCCCGATACTACTTACGTATTATCACTAGTACTCATACCTCCTCTCACACCTACCGTGACTGTTCATGACTACGTTCGATGTTACATTGCTAGGTAGCTAGAAACCAGGGAAAGGATACCCATACATTTTCGGCCCGTCCACACCCCTCGTCACGCTCGTGAAATACCCCGGACCTCATCACACACACACACTGGCAGGCCCAGATAGACCAGCATCAACATATTGTCTTACAATCAAACCATGACATTCCTTCCGAGACGGTACCTTCGTCCCCCACGATCCTTTCGCCGTCCACATTCACGCCTTCCCAATTTATGTCTCGCCCTTCTAGTATTCTTCCTCCTCGATGCTTATTGGATCATCGTTCATCTTCCAACTCCAATCCGTACCATCACGCCTCCATATTCGGCAACTGAAACTTCGGGGTTGATGTCAAATGGACATGAAGCCCTCTCATTACCAGGTCAGGATCCTTTATCGATTGAGAAAGTTGGAGGGGTGGGAGAGGAGTCATTATCTTCCGATATTACCAACCATGCCTTTTCGGGATCTAAAGCACTAATCGGAAAACCCAATAATGAAACCATATTCATCGCTGCCATATTTCGCCGCTCCGAGTTGATGCTTCGACAAAATTGGTCACCGGCTCTCATATCCCTAGTCAAACATTTAGGACCCCAAAACGTCTATGTCTCCATACTGGAATCCGGCTCGTGGGATGGAACGAAAGCGGCACTGATGGAATTAGATGAGATGTTAGGGGAAATAGGGGTAGAGAGGACGATTGAATTGGGCATGGATCGCGAGGGGCAGCTGGAAGAATTAAAACATGTGCCGGCGGAGGGAGAGGATCGGAGTGGATGGTTGTATACGGGGAGGAAGGAGAGTGAGAGTGGGTGGGAGATGAGGCGGATTCCCTATTTGGCACGGTTGAGGAATAGGGCTATGGAACCGCTTTTGAGGGTGTGGGATGGGGGGAGGGGGAGGAGGTTTGATCGGGTTTTGTGGATTAATGATGTGGTTTTTACGGTGGGTTGTCACGTGTTTCTTCTCCTTTTGATTTTTCGTTTGTGCTTCATCTCCTATCCATCTTTACCTTTACTCACCCTATCCCCCTCTCTAAACTAAACCTAACTAAGCAACTTCTTAGACAACCGACGTAACTACTCTCCTTGCCACCAACTCCTACTCTTACGCCGCAGCTTGCTCCCTAGATTTCTCCCACCCATACCAATACTACGACACCTTTGCTCTACGCGATTCCCTCGGCCGCAAAACCTCTTCACTTTCCTGGCCCTACTTTTATTCCTCACAATCTCTGCATGCGTTGAAAAGAAATGAACCCGTGCCCGTTAAAAGTTGCTGGAACGGCATGGTGGTTTTTGACGGAGAAGCTTGGTATCCCTCATCTTCATCATCCTCATCATCCTCATCCTCATCCTCATCATCTTCCTCTCCCGATAAAAACGATACATTCCAAGGTCTCAAATTCCGCGGCGTCTCCGACTCCCTAGCGAAAAAACACGTAGAGGGTAGCGAATGCTGTCTGATACACGTGGATAATCCCCTCAGGGATTCGAAGGGGGTGTTTGTGAATCCGAATGTGAGGACGGCGTATACGAGGGAGGTTTATGAGATGGTGAGTGCTGGTGGGT
>NGKG01000002.1:1948324-1960215 GCA_002162505.1 Myriosclerotinia scirpicola
TGGGGAGAGGGAGAGGGAGAGAGATGGGAAGGGAGATGGGGAGAGGGAGAGGGAGGAAAGGGGATTGGAGTGTTTGATTAATGAGATGCAGGTGTTGTATCAGAGTGGGTGGAAACATCTTTGATTTTCTTCTTGTTCTTCTTTTTCTTCTTCTTCTTGTTCTTCTTTTTCTTCTTCTTCTTGTTCTTCTTTTTCTTCTTGTTCTTCTACTGCTTCTTCTTGTTCTTCTTTTTCTTTTGCTGCTACTTTCTCATCTGTCATAATATTTTGCATCACATATTGGATGCTTTGAGACAGGATCTTTGAGTTTTCTTTTTTTTCTCCTTTTCTTTTCTTTTTCTTTTATATCAAATTTGGGTTGAGGTTTTAGTTTGTTAGGGAGGGTAGGTTGGGGTTTGGCTAGGGAGGGTAGGTTGAGGTTGGGGTTAGGATTAGGGTTGGGATTAGGGTTGGGATTGGGATTAGGATTATCTGCGTTGGTGTTGATGTTGGTATGGCATTGTAGAAAATGGATTTTGGGAACGCCATGGAATGGTATGGAATAGCAGGGTATATTGCATGTTCATGGTGTGAATAGGTAGCTATACAAATTCCTTCGCGGGAGTGCTATTATGGGATGGGATAGGATGGGATGGGATGGATAGGATGGGATGGGATGGAATGCCAAAAATACATATTACATAGGTATATAAATGATATATATAAATCACATATATAAATATTATAATGGAGCAAACCTAGGTATAACAAATGACAAGAAAATCTGTTCAAATGAACAAATAAATATAACATCACAATATCTATTACTATAATACTATATAAAACCAATATACCATCTCAATCTACCATCGAGCACACATACATACACATATCTAGAGTTAAAAGAGAAGGGAAAAGGCAGGCAAAGGAAGGAAAGTAAGTAAAGGAAGCAAAGGAAATCAACTTTCTCAAGTACAAATCACATTATAATTGTATAATTACACCGAAAAGAACGTCAACTTCACTTTTATACTTTATAATTTATACTTTATACATCATACATCATACATTCAATAAACGGGGACATCATCAAACCCCCCCCCAAAGAGCCAAAAGAATCATTGAGCAAACCAATGACAAAATGTCATCCTTTCATTTTTTGGCCCCAACTACCTACACATCATCTTAACACTCATCACCAGCCCAACCGACCAACCATCCATCCATCCATCCACCAATCCATCATCCATCCCATCCATCCATTCATCCCCTGCATACAATCCAAAAATCAAAGTCAATATAGTAAGTAGGTCCATAATTCCCAAGGTCCCAAGTTTTAAGTTTGTGCAATCGCATCCTGTTCAAGCCAAGTGCAAATTTCTGTCTATCCAACTTTCCCCTTCCCATCTCATTCCCAATCTTTTATCCTCTCGAAGGATGAAAAATTATTTTCGAGAATGGTTGACGAAAGGGCAAGAATAGTAATAAGAAACCCCAAGATGAGTGCGGGTATATTCAAAGTAACGCCTTCTTCTACTCTTTCGTAGAATTCAGTATCCTCCCATATTCCATAGATACCCCGCCCAACCATACCATCCGGATAGGATTTTTAATTCCGGACATTGCACAAGTTCCCTATCCACTCCATACCAGAAAATGCAAAAACTTTCCCTTTAACTCCCCAACGCACGAGAATGGTACGTTCCACTTTTCGTATAAAGAATATATATCGATTACTCGAAGCATTGTCGATGTAATGAGGTAAGTGAAAGGTAGGAAAAATATTCCATGATCCCAAAAGAGAAAAGAAAAAAATATAGATACTGTGAAGTAAGACGCCGGCCGCTTTTCTAATAGAACACATGTTCCGATAATATATGAATCGGGAACAAGAAAAAATATTTGCTGGGTAATAATGGTTAAGTGGTAGTGAGCGAAGTTCGATCTAAATGGGATACTGAACTTCGGATATCAGGTCATTTACCAGATAGCTTCGTAACCTAGGAAAATTGAATTCTTTCAAAAATCAACTATTATGGAAGAGTCGTTATAAGTGAAATCTTATAAAAAACGAGTCTTTGGATCGATCAAATCTCTATAAGTCGCAAAGAACATCAAGGAAATAAGTCGTCCAAAAGATTTGAGCTCCAAAGATCTAGAATCGAGGATCGCGATAACCATTAGAAGCTCTCATATCACGAGGTATATCCGATTGATATTGAACTCCACTCATAGATTCAGGTTGAGGTAGTGCGCGGAGTGGTGGCAGTTGTTCGCTACGTTGATAAGAACCTCTTTGAGAATAACTCTCTTGTTGATATGAATTCATGTCGACGTGTGAGCCGCCATTTTGTGGCATGGGAGTGAAGCCATTCATCACAGACTGGTGATTATTATGCCCACCGTGACCGAGTTCATTACGAAACTGTAAATTTTCCGAGCGGAGGAGGCTAGCTTCGCGTCGAAGAGAATCTAATTCTGCTTGCATGCTCTGACACTTTTTGTTCAAATCTTCAATCATCCTCTGTTGTAAGTGGTGTTCGGCAATGGCTGTTGTAATTTTTAGCATAAAGTCAATGTATGGGATTCGAAATAAATACCTTTGGTTAATATCTCCCACTTGCTAGCTTTGGAGCCACGCTCTTGAGGCATCAAATCCCTCAAATTCTCAAACAATTCCTTCATTTCAGTTCGGCGTTTTCTTTCCGCAAGTTTATGGCTTATACGAAGTTCAGGCGTACGGCTGTAAGGTTGACCATTATTTGGGGAATCACCTTCGTCATTTTGTAAATCGGATATTTGACGATTCTGCAAGGAGTGGTGGTGATGCGATACATTTTGGAATTCAGATGATGCTCGCGATAATCGGAAATCGGAGGCCATTCCATCTTCTAACCTTCTTTGTCCAGCTGGCAGACGAGATTCTGTGGTATACTGGCTGCTTGCAACTGATTCTGCCATACTACTGCGTCTTGAGGCAATATCCAAGAATGATGTACCGGCTCTGCTCATGCTCTGACTATCTTCGCGATGTCGCGAGTGAGAAGAAGATTGTATTCTTTCCACTGGCTCTTCCGGGAACGCCCAAGCTTCTCCCTTGGTTGGCTCAGGTGCGCGAGCAATATTACCCATGGCAGGACCAGTAATTTTGGGAGCAGTTTTGGGGTTGGTGCTTCTGGGGGACATTGGCATTGGCTCGGGCAGACGCTGAGGTTGATAGCTGTTTGAAAACCGAGGGTTAGACAGACGATCGGCAGCGTTCCCAGGGTTGCGCTGCTGTTGTAGAGTGCTCTGGATTGAAGTAGTTGATTGGTTGTTGCTCGCGTATGGTGAATTGAGTCTCAGTTCTTGAAGACCATTTCCCAATCTCGAATCAACACTCTCCCGGCGGGAATCTCCATTGATCGAAAGAGCTCCAAGTCCCGATCCATATGAATGTCTGTTCGTAGAGAATTGGCTTTGCATGGAGTGTTCAGCAGATGGGGAGACCATAGATGCGACACTCATGCTGCCAGAGGTAGAGGTAAGTTGTTGATTGGCGATATGATTTGTTGCAGGTGAGGGGCTAATATCAGCACTGGAGGAATGGTACCCAGTTGGAGAAGATGCCATAACGACTTCGCCGTTCGATAATTGCGAGTTGTCTGGATAAAGGAAGTTTCATTAGCATGGAATCTTTTGGGGGAAGCGCATTTCAAGTTAACATTCAAAACTTACGCTTCGATGACGGATCTACACTGGAATAATAAGCTGAATCTCTCATATGCTCCTCAGGGCGAACGTCATTTAATACACCTGCCAACCCAGTGGGCATTCTAACTGATGGCGGACGTGAATCCATCATGGTCGATTTGATTGTCGCAAATGAATGTTCGTTCGCACTGATTACTTATCGATTGTTTCTAATTTGGAATGGCGGCGGGGGGTTGCTTAATTTGGGAATGAAGATAGAAAGCGGGTAAGATTCGCGATTGAATAAGAGTTGTTAGTAGTAACTGGAGTAATGCGATAGCTTGATAAGAAGATAGTGATTGGGTGGATATTGAATATTGAATATTGAGACGAGTAGGTAGTTGAATTTGAGGTTAAAATTCAAGCTTTGTAAGTTGTGAAGAAATTTGTTTGAAAGAGGTAAAGGTTGAGTGAGGGAGGTTAAAGTTGTGTGGTTTCTGCAAGGGAGAATAATGAATGAATGAATGAAGGCTTTTCGGGGCGGTGATCGGGTCCTCGCGTACAGAAACTAAAGACTCGGCGGTTGTTGTTGTGGTGTATGGTTGTGGTTGTGGTGGTGGTGGTTGTGGTGGTGGTGGTGGTGGGTTGAGTGGGAATTATTATATACCGTCTTCTTCAAAAGGCCTCGGAGGAAAGAAAGTATAAAGGTAATCAAAAAAGTTAATGGATAATTGTTAATTGTTAAGATGTTGGATATTAATCTTGTATATATGTATGAATTGATTATAAGTTGTAATGATGAAATAAGAGATGTTCCTTTTAAAAGTTTAGTTGAGTGTAATGATAATGATAATGAAGTTTGAAGAGTTTGTAATACCAAAAAGTAATCTTATATCTCAAGTACCTAGTATAGTATATTATAATATACTACCTAGTATACTGTATATATTTCCTTGAGGAAAAAGTCTGTTTTCGAAATTTGAAATCTGGGGAGAAGGAGAAAGAGGTGATTGACAATGCCAGTGTCAGTGTCAGTGTCAGTGTCAGTGTCAGTGTCAATAGGTAAATGGTAACTAGAAATCCGAATCCTGTCCAGTATCTAGAGTATGTATGTATGTATGTGTTTGATAAAGTATTTAGATCAAATCCTTTGTAGAAGAGAAAGAGAAAGATAAAGTTGATTTGTGGTTGTTTTGATTGTTGATTGTTTTGACTGCTGGTTGCTGGTTGCTGGTTGTAAGAAGAAAGACCTTGTGCATGAAAAAAAGGTTTATAGAGAGGAGAGACGTTACAATGAACTGGACTGGATTGGACTGGACTGGGGAATCTTGTACCCAAAGCAAGACAGACAGACAGACAGACAGACAGACAGACAGACAGACTCTAAACAGTACAGTACGGTACCGGTACTCTTTTTAGTCTCTTCTTTAAGTGCACAGTCGAGTCGGGAAGATGTATGTGTAGTGTGTGGTGTGGGTTGTAGGTGTGGGTGGGTGAATTGGTGGATTGTGTGGACGGCGGATTGTGGGTTCCCTTTGTACTGTACTTACTGTACTCCGTAATATTCAAAACAAGGTCAAGGAATCTTTTTAAAGTTGGAGGGGAGGGAGGGGAGGGGGAGGGTAGAAGAGTACAATAGGTAATAATGAGTGATGATGTGATGTGCCTTAACAAGTGAACCACGGGCCACGGGCAAAACCAAACGGCCAGCCAAAGAAGGAATTTAAGGTAGTATGTGGGTATGTGTGTGTGTGTATGTATGTGCGTGCTTGTATTTGTATTATATACTTTATGTGTAAGGCTAAACACTTGTTTGAATAGACGAATGATGGATGATAAGTATGATCTGGTAGTAATATACCTAGTAGATATAAATAAAGTAGAAAAGAGGTAAAATGCATTTACCTAGTAGATATTATTCGTAAAAAGTTCATACATAATATGAGATATGGAAAACAAGTATTTACGATATGGATCCATTCTCTTATTATACCAACCTTAGTTTAGTCCCTCTTACCGGTACATTTTTAAATCATATCATATCATATCATCGAATCGAATCGATCCCAATCCCACAAATCCATCCACGATCAAACCATGGATGAGGTGTGTATCCCCTTGTACCTTGTGCCTTCGTACTAGGCCCAGTATACTTACAAGAATCCATTGCAGCGTGGATTATGACTAGGATTCTCTCCATCCCATCCAATCCAATCTCATCCCATTCCTCCCTCCCATCCCCATCCCCATCCCGTCAAGCCATCCCATTATATGTTACTCCAGTTTTTTAATAATCGGTGAACCGTAACTGTCTGACTTTCAAACTAAACCAATTAAAGTGTAATTCCAATTATCATCCAGATTGCCAAGGTTTCTTTTGAAGAAAAAGAGAGAATATACCGGTATTGTTCTTTTGACCTTTTGGATCATCATAGGATGTCCAAGGTTTGGACTTTGTAAAAGCAAGTCAATCAATGACTTATAGCTACTATGTAGTGAGAATTTTACAGTCTATCCCTTAACTTGCCCCGCGAATATCATCTTATATCAATCATCCGGCGACAGTCAATATACACACATATTATTATCTACGAAAGAAAGGATGAGAATCATGAGCTAGCTAGGCGATTATACTCCGTACTTCGTAAACTTTCATTATTAGATACCTATAAACGTTGACTTTGCTTGCATTAGCTCGAGGCAAGTAATAAGTACGGTAGTTTGAAAAGGTAAAATCTATGTACAGCTAGACGTAGCGCTTTGTGCTTTGCAGAAAGGGACTACTGAGTAGTAGGTAGCATGCAAATCGTGTGAGATGATAACTAAAATGTGGCAAGCGTAAAGGAATAGGAATACCTAATACTAGATCGGTGCTATGTTTACAACTACCTAGTATCCTATGAATCCTCTATGAGCTTGTAACATTACTCGAGTATCCATAGTCCTAATGGACATATGATGATATGAAAGAGTTTCAATATGGCTGATAATTATGCCGTATACACACTCTCTCCTTCATTATTCATGACAACCAAATAAATCCAGGGATGACATCTCAAAAAATCCTGATGCTAAATGATTTGATGCTTACTTTAACCATATAATTGCCACTTTTTTCTCCTCTCTTCTCCTCAATATCCTCGAGACCTTCTCGCTCAATAGTATTGTATCTGAATCATGTGTTGCTGATTGATAAGGCATGCTGCAGGTCTCGCAAAGTTACATGATACATGGCAAGTAGATGTATTTAGCGTGGTCTGATTGTTCTTTTGATATTCTTTGGGGAATTATGGTTTAAAGAACAACAAAAGGAATTATTATAATTGTTTATTTACTTTGTCCTCAAGAATAGAATCAAATCTGATCAGTCACCTTTATTCAGATACTGCAACTCATATCTATCTTCACTACTCCGTACTCATAGATCTCGACTACTTGGCAATGACAGGGACCAAATATCTATCGGTTGTATCACTTGACTAATAACTAGTAGGTACTCTCAACGGTTATGAAGCTGGTACAAAAAGTACAAGTTGTACAAACTATAAGACATGATATCCTCCAAAGGCTCCAAATGATGATGCCGTGGATGCTACTTACCGAATCCAAGAGAAGCTTGAAAGTGGAAAATGTCTTAATTCCTTTCCCTTGCATACATACTCTAGGTACTAGGTATCCGATCTCTACAGTACAGAAAACCTTAAGCACCCCAAGAAATCTATAAGGTTTGTTCCGCACCTCCCTAGTAGTACTGTATCCAAGACAAAATTGACTTGCAGTATCGTATCGTTATGTACCGACCCGACGATGGATACATGATACATCGATACCTACATCGATAGGTAGCTGGAGTGCTTCGGACTCTGTATACAATCTGGGAAGGCAAAAGCTCAGACCCTTTTTTTAAGGTACGAGGCGAGGGGACTTTTAAAGTTCGCTTGTACATCATCATACTACGCAGTCTACCAAACCTGACATGATAACATGATTAACATCTTAACTATCTTTACAAATTTAACATGTTTCCGAGTCGGTAAGGCAAGGAAGGAAGGAAGGAAGGAAGTTGGTTATGTTATCTGACTATTTCATCCCGGGTATTTTGTCCGGAGTACTCCGTACCTAATTCGATATTATATCCTCAATATGGTATTTCTTGCGTCACACCAATCCCCTTCAATCTCATGCGACGGCATCCCCATCCCCTTCAATCTTATGCGAATCGCGATGGCTTCCCCTTCAATCTTATGTCCCCTTCAATCCCATTCCATCTCATCTACCCAGTTTACCTCACCACCGTGTGTGTTATCGACATCAAATGATACCTATACGGATCATCTACCCAATGATCACTAACACATCTAGGTATCTATCTACCGTGGTTTCAAAAGCGGCGTTAAGCTTAGCCACCTACCCTAACCCATGTTCCCCGAGAATCCCAGCACACACACGGTAGGCGTTGACCTGGTCCGACCCTGTAGCGACCTCGCTGCACATGCGCGGCATGATGGTGAAAAAAAGGTTAAAACAGGGCTTCACCTAGAGCTTGGGGGCCAAACTCGGACGACTTTGACTTTGTCTGTCAGATTGACTGACACCTACGCACTACGCTCAATGGCCAAGCTTTTTCTTAATGGATTATTTTTATCTCCATGTCAATCATGATGTGGTATTATGAAATGAAATGACTCATGGGTCATGATAATGATAATGATCGCATACAATGATGGTGTCGTGAACCAGTTACCATATACATCATTTATCGATACTGAATGGGATGGATGCTTAATTCTCACCCACCTGGCAGCTGGAGTACTTTGGTTCCCAATTACAAGGTATATTTCTCCAGCCCTCGGGTTTTTTATATGGGAGTGAGTAAGATCTTACCCTTCCTTTCCCTTGACCATAACGCACAGGCTTTCTTACTCTACCACATGCATGCATCCAGGCTTACATTGATCAGTGCCATTATTGCAATTTTGCAAATCACCGAGAGATGTTGATCAGTAATCTGATTTGCTAAAATATGCCACCGGGCGCTTGTTGCCGTCTACCATGGTCCATGAACTTGATAGACGCTGTTCACCAGGAATATACCGAGGGGAACAGGGAGCTTACCCCAATCCTTGCTTACGACGCTGCGAGCCCAATCTGGCCGAATCCACAGATCCCCGAAATTAATCCTGGAAGTCTTCCTACTCTCCCTCTCACGCATTTCCTCATCCTCGGCTCGGGGATGCATCTCATGAAGGAGTTGACGCCGTGGTGATGACGGGTGATTGAGTGATGTGAAAGGAAGCAGTGATGAAGTTGCAGCCAGAGGCAGGCAATGCTTCGGGATAAACTCAAACAAGACTTGGGCAGCCTTATAGCAGTAGGCGCCCCGAACATTGATGAAAATCTTAGTAATTTGCCAATCTCTTCCGCTTCATCTTAGGTTGCATTAGTAACCTTTTAACCTGTTGGTTAGGCTGTTGGTCCACGATGTTTGAACGTGGTCAATCGAGATCCGGTTTGCGCATTGCCACTGAACAACGTGTGAGCATGCATTGGGTTGGAAGTTTATTCTGTTGACCAATAAATGATGTCCAGGTGTGAATGGGGGGTTGTAACTTGTGAGATGCTGAGAGCTGACAAGATGAAGTTATTGATGACATTGATGACATTGTTAGGTAATATTGGATTGAAATTTAACAAACAATTATTATATTGAGAACAAGTATCCAAGTATTCAAGTTGCATTTAATTGGTCAGGATTTTCGGAAGGAAGCAAAGAAAATTGGCCTTTTCAGATCTCTCAAAAAGGAACAATAAAGTTCAATCAGATTTCCATCCCGTACAGTATCTTTCATCCATGAATCCCGATCCTCATTCGGATATGACCATTGACCATCCAAAAACCTCAGCTCGTAGCCCAATCCACTGCCCGGCCCCCATAAACTTCCAGTTGGAGAAAAAAGATAAATCCTTCTTGTCCTCAATCCAGAAGTTCAATATGTACAATACTTAAAAAGGAACTTGGTCATGTTACTGTTACACCAACATGGAGTGCTTTCTCGGTGCTTTTTCCTCCACTCATCCTTTCCCCCATCCCACCATCACCTTTTTCACACCTGCTCAAAACTTGGGTTTGCAAATTGCCATGCGCTGAAACTAACTCGGATCCTTGGAATTACCCATTCCAACACCACCAACCTCCGCGGTATGTATGCACCATGCACCATGCACCAGATACATGTACATGTACATGTCGTCCATGTACTTTCCACACGCCGATTTCATCCCACCAATCACGGAACCATGGTTATTTGGATGACTTTCCAGCTTCCGGGCGTTTTTTTTCCCTCCTCCAGTACACCAGCCAGCTCCTTGAACATTTCCCTTCTGCAACGAGGTCTGCGTGACGCTGGGGTTGTATACGTGGGACATTTCACTCACTTCGTGGAGATCAATATGTATTTTTTTCCCCAGCTATTTCCGTTGGCTACCGGTCGCTTGGAACCTTATATCAATGATCATTCTTGTATTTCCATATACTACCAGTTGTGCAACTTAACCTAATCTGAGTGGATGGATGGCTAAAATGCAAGTGCATCTGGTACTGCCATCTTTGTACTCTTGTTTTGAATTTACAATGCTTATGGAGTCTTGGGCGTAGTAAATCCCGTTGAAGTTTTCATCTCATTATGCATACGCTACGATACGATTTAAATTTTCAAGCTCAATCGCGGGATTTGAAATCTCGCCATGCTCAGCTTACACGATGAGACGAATTACATCGATAATCCCTCTTTCGATACTGCTGATGAAAAAAAAATTCCAAATCGAAATTCTCAGTCAGTACGTACGTACCAGCTCACGGGATCACGGCATTCTCATTTATTTATCTACCCCGATTTTTCATCTCATCATTGAAAGGGTACCTGCCTACAAGTCGTGGTACAATGGTGGCGTCTCTCCACACCGCACCCATATTTCAATTAAACCACCATATGCATGTCACCACCTCGTCCGAGCGGGCGCTTTCTAGATGCTCATTTCTGGCCTCGAGCGGATGTATCGCTACACGAAAATGAAGGTTCCAAAACAAACGATGGTGAACACAAACACAAAAAACTCTTTCTTTCTACTCCCAGATCGATGGCGACTAGTGACGCCTTTTTTCGGAATCGTAGATTCGTAGTGGAGGATACGCGTGCATGCATGCAGGCGTGCTTCTTGCTTGTATTTTGTTAATATGTCGGGTTCGGATGGAGGTGGAGATCTGGGATGCCGGGTTGCGCAAGAATACACGGCGGGAGGTTTCCTATCCTATCCTATCCTAGACATACATAGATGATAGGAGCTCAGCTGCTCTCTCCTCTTCACAATTGAAGCCAGGGGGGGACTTTATTGTGGGATTTAAATTTTAATCACGGCTATTTATTAACACGGTTCGGCACGGTAATCAAAAGGATGCGCCGGGACCTTGTTTCCTGGCCTTCCCGAGTTTTTGCCAAATTGTTACTCCGTAATTGATATTGGGTTTTTTCCGATTATCATATATTTCCAATCTCTCTATCATTTTTTGTCCGTGGAAAGTTATTATTTTAAGTTAGGCTCGAGTACAAAGTCATATTACTTCCATCCATGCTAGCGATGTGGATATTTGGAAATGCCGTCATACATACCTAGGTATCTAACACATACCTAGGTATTAGATAATATCCCATCGTTCATCGCAACATCGTGGTGATAGAACACTGTGTGGTACTTGAATGCTATTACTTGGATACCACTAGTCTCGGTAGCAGGCCTTTAGAAATTATAGTACCGTATCAATGTATCATGTTGAAATGTTCCAGAGACAACTTGTATAACGTCGGCTTTCCTGTATCTTCCCGAGCCGATACCTAGGCAATATCATTATACTGAATTATAAGGTTCTAGTTATTGATTTATTGATTTGATCGAAAATTGGGAAGTTGGGAATGGATGTGGTTTGTTTGTATTCTGCAAAGTTCTGAGAATAAAGAAGGAAGGAAGGAAGGAAAGAAAGAAAGAAAATTAAATAATCAAGTGTCTGTCGTCTCTGAGTCTCCTTCCCTTCCTTTCCCTTCTTACCCGCTAATAGCGGTCTACTTGAATCTACCCACTATACCCCATCCAATCCTCATCCTCACCCAATCCTCTCCTCTCCATTTCCTCCCAATACATATCGCACACTCACTACTAACTACTCCATACTCTCCTCCCTCCTCCCT
>NGKG01000002.1:1964197-1975438 GCA_002162505.1 Myriosclerotinia scirpicola
CCCCTCCCCAAACTTCACCACCTAACCATACATCCCATCCCATCTCATTTCATTTTCCCTAGAAGATAAATCAAATATTCGTCTATATCCTCCCTCCTTCCGAGTCCTTCTTGCACTTTTAAGCAGATATCGATATATTGATTGATCGAGAGTAGATTCGAGATTTCTGTTTGAGAAACTGAATTGGTGCTCACTTGAGTATGATTTGAGTTGTTAGAAAGGTGTATGGAGGAGATGATGTTATGTGTATATGATTATGTGAAAGAATGGAAGATCGTGTTACTATATACACTTTAGAGAAAATAGATAAAAGAAGAGAGAGAAAATGAAAGAATCGACATTTATTTTCGTCTAAATCAAAGGAAGCTAATGATATCCTCGAATTAATTTTCTGCCCTAATTTCTAACTTTCTAAGCATTAAAGAATCCCCTCTTCCATCCCTTCCCCACCTACCTCTCTCCCATAAATCAACTCCCCTCATAAAACCCACCCTCACCACCCTCCAACTCCCTCAATCTCACCATCTCCCCCCTCCTCCCCTTCTCATCCATATCCTCTAAATCCCTCCTACTAACCTTACACTTCGCCGTATATCCACATTTCTTACCCTCGTCCTCTCCAAAGAAACTTTCATCAGGACAACTCATACCCCACAATTCCAACACCAATACCCAAACCACTAATCCGGTGACTGTAGATATGAGTTGGATAGAATTGAGGGAATGAGATAGAGGGAGACAGATGAGTATGATGCAGATGAAGAGACGGTTGAGCATGCGCCAGCGTTTGGCGAGTCGGATTCCATGGTGATCTTTTTTGTGGATGTGGCAGGCGGAGATAATGCCTGGTGGAGGGTGAGTCAATTGAGATGAGACGATATGAATGGAGTATTAAAAGAATTCATACGTACCCATAAAAAATAAAGCAATACCAAAACCAGCACAATAGAACCAACGAAGTCCATCAGAAATCTCTGTTTCGGATTTCGCTTGATATGCTTCCGTTAGACTCTCAAGAGAAGCATCACCACAGTCTCTCGCAACGACAAGTCTGGAAAGTGCAGCACCACCTAGGACATAACTCATAATGAAAGGTAGATGCGCAAAGCTCCAAATGATCGAAGCCTTGATATCTCTTCGAATGGCATGGGCGAATAGATCCGTACCATCCAAATCAAAATATATCCAATTAAATGCAAATGCTTGAATGAGACCCAAAACTGCTTTTCCAAAAAATGCATTCAATCCAAAAGGAGCTGCATTTTGATAAATTATAGCAACTACCGAATAACCAAAAACTAAGGTTACAAACGCGTTTGTTCTTTCGGTTTTATGTTCAATATTCGTGGCGGGATAAAATTCAAAAACGCGATCTGCCCATTCAGCCAATCTCACAGAGATACGTTTTGTACCACGAATGAGAAATACTACACCCACTGTTCCAGTCAAATCAATAAAGATGGCAATTGCAATGATGGCGAATCGTTGCGGTAAATCGATGTAGATACTTCCTATCCATAGGATACTTGGGATTGCGATGATGATGGCTTGGGCTATTAGCATGCCTCGTACCATGGGAATACACCAAGAGAGGAATAGATAGTAAGAGCCCATGAATAGACGTGCTGTTAAATAGAATGCTACTAGCATAGAGTATGTCTTTTCGAAGGCATCCAACATACTTGTCGTGAGACTATTCGGAGTTAGCTTAGGTCTTTATGTATAGATGGCGACAAGGCCGATAATGGAGATAATGCGACTAAAATTGACAGCGCGAAGGAAAAACTGTTTTGAAAAGGTGCGTGTCCTTACCCAAGTAAGCAAGCCATGATAAATAGAATCGAGATTCTTTGAGCTATATCATCTGTTTCAAACCAAGATATTATAAGAGCTAGATCACTCCAGATCTTCCAACTCATGATGAATGTTATAGTGAATCTTAAGAGCTCATAACCAGTAGGGTTTTCTGCGGCATGATCCCCATTTATAGCGAGAATCCCGACGTAAAGTAGGTCTACGAAAAGTTCAAATGAGGCTACTTCAGTGGACCCTGATGCTCTCCAGAGTAGACCCCGATGAAAATATTGCCGGACGGTAGGCTATGAAAGTGTCAGTTTGTCATAATTCGAATAGCATGGGGCCGCAATCGTAAGTACTCATATCGCAGCACGGCTTTACCTTCTTATATAGTTTCATAATTCTCCCATTCCTCTTCTCGGCCGCCCAATCCTTCTTCTCATGATCGTCAGGGCCATGATAAAGCGAGCTCGCCGAGCTGACCGGACCCGAACCATCATCATATGTTCTCAAATGAGCACTATAACCATATTTCGAAAAATTCGCATCCAATGCCACCGCATGATCGGTCAACATATGAAGTTCCGAGACAAGAGCATCCAAATCCGATTTGACATTTTCGAATTCATCATAAGCATCACCATGTTTGTCTTTAAGCGCTTGCAGTTTATTTTCATGGTGACTATGAGCAGTTCGAAGTGCATCGATATGTTCTGGAGATCCATTGATCACGAGATCAAAAGGTTGGTCTTTTTCTATTGCGCTTAGGCGGCGACGAAGAGTTTCGGCTTCTTCTGGGGAGGGTGCTATATGCACTTTTCGGCCATCGGGTAGCATGAAATTCCGTAGTCGATGACCTCTATGATGGCTATGAGGAGTGGATGTCCCATACAAGGTTGTTAGAGTTGTAGACATTTTCAAGTAAGTACAATGACTGCACAGAAACTCATGAGAGTTATTACTTCATGAAGCTATCTGATGCTAGTGTTGCTGCTCATCCCAAGAATTGTGGCTTGAAAGGAAGGAAGACGGCCACCTTCAATGGAAATCCAAGATGAATCAAAGACGGAGAAGTATGGAATAATGCCGTGGGTATTTTGGTTCTACTGGTGTTGTTATCCAAAAATCCATACTGACAAAAGCAAGAGATGAAAAGTTAATGAATTTCTGATCTAAAAAATTCATCTTCAGCTGATAGCAAGACACAGTCAATATTAAGATGAAAGGAGAGAGTAAGCAAATATCAAAAGAAAAAGGCCCAATTGTTTGGCACCAATTGCGGATCAGGCCTTGCGAAGCTTAGTAATCACTTTAGCTTCTTAGCAACAGTGATATCAGAAGTTGTCAAGAAACTACATGGGATAGATACGCCTTTCTTCAATAATCAATCCATTCGCCCCTTTGAAACATTACTTGCTCCCTGGGAAGTTCGACAAATTCGTTTATTTTGGACAATGTCAAGGGAATAACAATGACTCCGGATACGAGGTAAAAAGGAGTTCGGATCCGAAGTAAAAATAGACGTTTGACTTGAACACCCTCTAAATATTCGAAATTACGCTGCCAACAGAAAGACACAGGACGAATGTCCGAAATTGGATTGCGTATTACCCGCAACCTCCGACGATATGCGTTCTTTGCGTCACTCGGCTGGATCAAATTCGACAACAGCATGGCCGTAGATAGGATGCGCTGATATTACCTACAATACCGGTAGTACTTGCTAGGCTAGCGCTCATTCTAAGATGCGAAAGGAACAAAATTCGTGGTTGAAGAAGCTAAGATAAGATTGAAGAAGATAAAACCATGAGGAATCAACGCAGTTTCATAATGAATGAACGTGATGATATACTAGCTATTTTTGGGCCTCCAGCGTATATATCATGTTCAAGGACATACCACACCAATTAAAGACTCGGGCTGATTCAACAGTAGCCATTTGTTTGTAACCATTCGAGAATGACCTTCCTATCTCTAGCCTTGAGAGCTGCTCTTCCTCTGATAGTATCACTAATAATTGCCAACGAACGATCGTATCCTCTGTTGTCTTTGTTCTCAAAGAATTTCTCAATCTGCTTGTTAATTTCGTCGTCGCTGAAACATGTCAAAGATAGCTTGATGAATCGATCAAAGACGACCATGTTGGCAGACCTGCGTAGAGAATTAGTGGTGTTATTAAGCTGAGGTTTCCTCGGCTGGTGCAGTTGATTACTCACAATCTTTCTTTGACAGGATCGAAGTTATCTTGGATATATTGCCAAAGTTGGTAACGTGTCTTTGTGTTAGCTGCAAGAGCAGCTGCACCGGTGTGGACATCTTGTGTTGCGACCTCCTTGAAGAGGAATTCGAAGTAATCGGATATAAGTTCTGGAGTTTGAACTCGTCCCATTGCACGAAGCGTAATCTCTTTACCATCAATGGAAGTCGTCTCACGATACTCTTTCTTCAGAGCATCATATTCGGATTTGCCACCATATCGAACGGAAAGGCCAAAAATGGCGGTTCTAAGACTTGGGTGTATGACCGACTTATCTTTGCCGCTCGTGTACAGATCGAAGCGACGTTTAGCTTCGGCGATGATGCTACAATTTGTCAACCACGAAACATGGAGTACTTAGGTCAAAACTTACTCTTTATGGCCGTTGATACCGGCAGAGAGTATCAACAGAGGACGAAGTTGTGACTTCAAGAAATCTTCATCGGCAGGCTGTTCCCAACCTATCTTTTCCACTGCTGGAGTGACCAATTTGAGCAAAAATGCTTTCATACCATCGGAGATTGCTTCATCGTCGGAAAACACTGACTTAATGGTGCCGCTTGGTCCTAGGATCTTTGTCCATACCAAGTAATTAGACTCATCGGATAAGCCTTGCACCAAGGTTAAGAATGCTGGAGTTCCTGCTTGTCCTGATATTGCGAGTGCACCCGCATCGGCGATCAGACCTAGGCTAAAGTTAGTTACCAAGATTTTGTCAAGGGTACCAATAGTCCACTGGTGCAGTCTGGACTATAAGAAATCAGAAGCTTTTTTAGACTCACCGATTTTATCAGTCAAACTGAGGCGATCCAACTGTGTTGACAGCTTTGCTAATCTTGCTGGTGGATAATTGACTCGATAGAAGCCTGCAGTATCGGTGTTGATCTTATAGAAAGAGTCATCAACATCTCTGACTGTGTCTTCCTTTTGTTCGAACGCAATTTGCTGTGCTCCATCGCTTCCTGATTTTCCTTGGAAATCCAAGGGCACCCACCATGTTGTCTCATCATCTTCAGGTTTTACATCTCCCGTTGAAAGATAACGACTTTGTTTGATACCGATTTGTCCAGGCTCTTCCGTCACCGTCAGAACAGGATGCCCAATCTTTGTAATCCATGGATCGATGACAGCTTTCACATCTTGACCCGAAGCTTCACTCAGAGCTGACCACAAATCTTGTGTCGTAGCATTACCGTAAGCATGGGCTTTGAGGTAATTCGAAACTCCTTTGAGGAAGGTCTTTTGTCCTAGGTGCGTGGCTAACATTCGTATCACCGAGCTACCTTTGAGGTAACTGATGGAGTCAAAAATTTGATCAACATCCAAAGCATCTTTGACGGGGACTTCGATAGGATGCGAGCTGCGCAAAGAATCCAACTGAAATGCAGTCTGCATGCCCTCAGCCACAAACTGAGGCCAGATACACCAATCAGGGTGAAAATGATCTGTTGCTAACCATCCCACCCAGGTAGCGAAACCTTCGTTGAGCCAAAGTTCACTCCACCAGTCCATGGTAACTAGATTGCCAAACCATTGATGGGCAAGCTCGTGGGCAACGACATAGGCAACTCTGTTTTTGAATTTTGTATCGGAAGTCTTCTCATCAAACAATACAGCCGTTGTGCGATAGGTAACCTGAAGCAGTGAGTAAGCATTCCAATGAATTAGAGGTATAGACAACTAACAAGACCCCAATTCTCCATGCTATCCGGTAGATTGGAAAGTTAGCTAGAGTACTAATAAAGTGGTAGGGATTAGAGAAACTAGGGACACCATACGCTCCGTGGGACTAAGAATACTGTTAGTGAAAGGTTTGCTACACGTATGCGAGCATTGGACATCTATATATTAATATGGATGATCGAATAATCCAATATACAGCTCACGCATGTGAGAATTGTATGCTAAGGAAGCTTTGAGACTCACAAATTCATGTACAGCAAGTAAGTCTGCCTTTGGAAGTGGATAGTCGATATCAAAAATTTCCGAAAACAAGTCGATCACTTTAGGTGCATGATCGAGTGCATATTGTGCTTGACTCTTCAACCCTCTTGTAGTATAGACACGGACGGGAATTGGCTTCCCATTATACTTGCGTTTTGTGAAGTCCTCGATGTACTCAAAATCTCCCATTGCCCAGGCTAGAAGATAGGTACTCATGATTGGTGTTCTCTCAAATTCCACGAAGTGATAACCATCCTTTGAATTCCTCGAGCCCTTCTCAGGCATGTTACTCAAAGCAACCTGATCTTTAGGAATCTCGATCTCAAAATCAAAAGTGGCCTTCAAGTTAGGCTCATCAAAACAAGGGAAAGCTCTACGAGCGTCAGACGATTCGAATTGAGTGCTATACATGCAGTGAAATTCATCAACCTTAGGAACAGACGCTGCTGGAGTGACTTGTGGTTTGTATTTTGAATAATAAAAGCCAGCCATATCATTGTTGACAGTTCCTTGGAATTTGATTGATAGATTGGCGTTCTCGGAGATAGAAAGCTCATCCGGGAAGCTCAAAGTTACACGCTGTTTCTTAACATCATAAGATATGTCACTGGACTTGATAGACTGCGAGGTCTTTCCAGAAATCACAGACACCTCTGCTTCATGTATCTTGAGCTGATGGGCATTTAAAGTGATTTCCTTGGTTGCTTTGACGATTTTGATATCAATGTCGACTTTTCCCTGATAGCTAAAAGCCCCTCCTAACTCGATGTCGTAGATAGAAAGCGCATAATGAGAAGGCTTGACAGAATCTGGAAGAACATCTCGGTCGGATGTTGAGGATGCCATGATGTGAATGGTCCAACGACTGTGGTGAAATCTGATCCTTGATGTCAAGAAACGGTGTAGAATGTCGTCAAGCCAGTTGACGTTAAGGTTTATTGAGTCTCGTACTATGAGTGTCTCGGATTTTGGAGGGATTTGGAAGATTTTAAGAAGAAAGAAATGAAAAGGAAGCCGAAGGAAGCCGTGGATGGTAATATATATGGTAAAAGTAAATTGTCATAAGTACTAAGTTTGGCAGGTGCGGGACGGGACGATACCGCCCACTTGCCTAATCGGGTAGTTTATCCGATCAAGCTTGGCGGAAGCGTGGAGTCTCAGCCAATAAACAGCTTTATATGACAAGGCTGTAGAACTCAAATATTACGGCACGCGATACAATATAGACATCATAGAGCACAACATTATATCAGCACCAAACAAACTCAGCAGGAAACCAGTATTTGCAACACCTCTTGTACGAATAACATCTACCTACTATCATTCGAATCATGGCCACGGGACAGAAACTTTATCCTCGAGCCAGTCTCAAAAAGATTGTTAAAGCTCATTCCAAGCGCAATCTTACCAAAAATGTTGACGTATTGGTACGTTCGTTTGACGACGCGTTCATGAGCCAAAGGCCGCCATATACTGATGTATACAATATAGATTTTCCTCGATTATATGCTGTTCCTCGAAACGTATGTCTCAATAAAGCTCATTCTGCGAATTCATCGTCCAGGGACACTTGTCTAATAATGGTATACAGGTTGATGAAGGAAGCTAGTATTAACGCGAAGCAAGCTGGAGAGCGTGGTATTAGCGCCAAGAGTATAAAAAAAGTTACAGAAGTATATCCGACTTCTTCCTGCATTCTATGCCCATAATAACCGTATTGTACTAGTTGTCGTTATCGAAATTCAAAGGATGAGGTGGTTGGTTGTGCGATGAATGCTATACCGAAACACGGCTTCCGAGAAAGTCTGTAATGATTGCGTGCTCGAATTCAGGGGAAATATCAGATACGCCTACTTAAACGTTGCCAATTGGAACATGTGAGATGGCAGATGGTGATATAGGAATCCTAGGTAGTTATGGGTGGTGGTCGATGGGGAAGAAGAAGAATATATCAGACAAGGCTGCGACTTTGAATACCAGGCCGGGATAAGCTCAAGGGGTACGAAGTACGAGGCGAAGGAATACAAGAATTCTATGAAGCAAACATCCATGGATAGATATATGAATTCACTTTTTGAGGTCGAATTGGTTACTATAGAATAGAGACAAATCCCTATATAAAACCAAAATCCAGTAATAAAAAAACCTCAGCTTCATCTCTCAATTGAATACCAAGTACCTGGTAGTCAGTCACCTAACTTCTGATTTGACTTTTCTTCTGTTGGGCTCAATATTTTAATTCCACTTCCTTCTTCCACGTTCGCTAAGGCTGACAAGGTTTTGTCCGATCCAAACATATCTCTCTGCCCCCATCTCATCTTGAAGCTCACTTTAGATAATTAATACCACCCCCAACAACTTCTACAAATTAATATCTTACCTACATTACACAACTCCCATCTTGAACCTGAAAATACCCTCATCTACTTACAACGTTGTATTAAAGTACCTACTTCGTTTTATTCATAGACGACGCATTTCAAAGCATTTTCAAACAATCACTCACAAACAAACCCCTCGTCCTCTCGATATTTCTGTATCACGAAATCAAGCTCGCTCAAAGTCATAAGAAAACAAAATTCACAATGGCTGCTACCGCATCTCAAAATCCAACCCCTAAGCCAGAGTCTAAGTCTGCTAGGAAGAAGAAGGCCAAGACCGAAGCTGTCGAAGGTCAAAAATCCGACGCATCACCAACAACTGCAGCTGTAGAAAAGCTCCGCGAAAACGGTGCTGAAGAGAGCAATAATAGTGATGGAGTATACGAAAGTCCATATATTAAGGAGCTCTACAAGTAAGATATATCTACCTATATCCAATCAGATCGACTGCTTATTGGCATTGTCGATCTTTCTTGAGATGCAGGCATAGCTAACAACACATTTTAGGAACATTCGTAATGTCAACAAGAAGATTGTAAGTCATGATCATCTGTGCATGATCGCCTTGAGACAAATTGCTAATTGCATACGGCACAGACCAACGCTTCTAAAGTTGATAATGTCCTCGCCGAGAACCCTGGCAAGAGCTTGGACGAGTTGGTAGCTACTCGCAAGATCAACGCTGACCAGAAGGCCCAAATCCTAAAGAAGCCATCTCTCCAGGCATCTTTAGCTCAGCTCGAGGAGCAAATTGCACAATACAAGAAGTTCGACCAAGAATACAAGACCAAAATCCAGGTTGAGAAGGCTGAATTTGAGAAGACGTTCAATGAGCGTGCCAGTAAAGAGCTTGAGGAGAAGGTCAACGCTGCTAAGGATTTGGTCGCAAAGGAGAAGGCTGAGGAGCAAGAGGGTAACTTGTTACTCATCACTAAATTCCTCTGCCTCGCTGCCTTGCGCCGAAGCCCTGAAAATGACCCAAACCTTGATGAAAACAAGGGCATTGAGGGTCTTCTCACCCAAGTTTACAGTGGTGATGAGGCTGCTGTAGCTGCGATGAAAAAAATTATCCAAGGTTCTGAAGAGGTCTGTTCCTCCGTCAATGGCGAGGAACTCACCACAACTTGTAAGTGCGCCTTAAATTGGATTTTTCATCACCTTACTCACTAGTAGCTAGTTGCCGACATCAAGGCTATCGCTCTTGCGCTACCAACCACATCTATCGCCGCCGAATTTACCGAATCCGCTGCTGAAGAGACAACCCAAACTGAAGTCGCCGAGTACCCTGTCCAAAGTGACCCAACCATCGCCAACGCTGGTTTGACCGAGATCGATGACCCTGTTACTAGTGCCTTGACCAATGGTCACCAAGAACCAAGCTTTGAGGAAACTCAAGGCATCCCTCAAAATTCCGCTTTTGGCGAAGCAGGAAATGCTGCGGCAGAGGCAAACTGGGACAAAAACAATGATTTGTCTACATCGCAAGAGTGGGTTGAGGTTCCTCGTGAAGCTGCTGAGACAGACACTGGTATCACTGCTACACCTGCTGCCGCTGCCAATACTCAAAGCTGGGCCGATGAACAACCCGATAGCCCCGGTTCAGTAAGTCGACTCCAATTTTAAGAAAAACTCATGGTCTTTTGCTAATAATTTACTTCAGAAGACTCCAACCCCTCCAGTCAGCAACAATGATGGCTTCCATGAAGTCAACCGCAACCGTGGCCGTGGAGAATATCGTGGTGGTAGAGGTGGTCGAGGTCGTGGTGGTTTCAGAGGTGATGGTCAATACCGAGGACGTGGTCGAGGTGGTCCACGTGGAGCTCCTCGTGCCCCAAGAGGCGACTCCTCATAGATTTACCTCTCAAACCAGCTCTAGGGTCTCACGATATGTGATAATCCAAGTGCTTCAGCTCACACAGCTTGTAACAACCTCATTCTTTCATTCAACTTGATTCTTGCGGCATGGCATCACACAAAGGCGAAATGGGTATGTTTTTTTCTTGCATTTAATATTTGCAATTGCGAAAACAGCACAATCAAGCATTTGCATGGATCTGTCATGTTCTTGATATTGGCTGGATATGGCCTAGGGGTATAATACGATATGGGAGAGCGTCTACTTTTTATGGCATTACATACACAACACACATTTTTCTGTATTTTGGCCACCAAATTTCCTTTTTGCGCGCTTTTATGCAGGCTACTTGTTCATACCCCCACACATTGAAAAGTTCGGATGGTTTGGTCGCTGGTCTTGGTCTTTTAGGACGGTTGGACTGGACTGGACTGGATTTGACTGTATCGGATCGCATCGGGTGGGGTTATGGTCGAAATGAAACGATTGATACCTATGATTTGATGATGGTTGCATATGGGAATTATGAATGAAAATTACGGATACAGAATTTTTTGGTGTGTTTGATGAGTGACTGTCTGCTGTCTCTTGTCTAGTGGGCTGTGAATATCTAAATGATGTGTGTGATCAGATGCTTTCGGGGGGTTGAACCGAGAGAAGTGAGTGATTAGGTAGGTGAAGATGTATGTATAGTTTACGGGTCGAAATAAGACTGAGTTGAGAGTTGAGGGTTGAGAGTTGAGAGTTGAGGTTCCTAGATCCCATCCCGTATTTGGACTGCTGCTTTTGTTACTGGCGGCGGGGATATAGGGTTATGGTACGGATTACCACATTGGCCATCGTATTTCTATATACCTATGTAAGTACCTACGTACCTACGTACCTACCTACCTACGTACCTACCTAGTACGTACTCGAAGTTATTCTAGAGACCCGTCTGGAGACCCGTCTGGAGTAGAATTGCAAGAGCTGCGGGTGCGGGTTGAAGAATTTCTTGGCTGGGTAGG
>NGKG01000002.1:1975535-2022798 GCA_002162505.1 Myriosclerotinia scirpicola
GGGGGTTGGGGATTGGGGTTTGATTGGTTTTGTGTTGTTTTGTGTTGTGTTGTGTTGTGTTGTGTTGTATTGTGTTGTGTTGTGTTGTGTTCTTCAATGTTGTTGCTGTTGCTGCTGCTTGGATGTTTGGATGTTTTGATATTGGTATGGGGCTAGGGGAAGGGGAAGGGAAAGGGAAGTAAGGTTTCGTTTGAAAGTTGTTTGTGCTTGTTGTTGATGGTGATGGTGGTAGTAGTAGTAGTGGTGGCGTTGGTGGTGGTGGTGGCAGTTATGAGTACCTAGTAGTTATTAGGTAGTGGATAGATAAGTAGACAAGTAGATAAGTAGATAGGTAGACAAGTAGATAGGTAGACAAGTAGATATGTAGACAAGTAGATAGGTAGACAAGTAGATATGTAGACAAGTATATGGGTGAATAGATGGATTAATAGATGAATAATAGTCGGAGGGGCTCGATATGGTGAGCGAGATGGGTTACTGGAGGATATAATATTAATATGTGAAGATTACTTTGTTGACACGGATGAGAGAAGTGAGCAAGTGTGAGAGGAAGAGAAGAAGTGATCTGGAGTTCAGCACGCTAGGTAGTATAACTTCGATGATGAAGAGGGTAGGGGTGAGGGTTGAATGCGTGGGAATGGGGTAGTCATGGTAAATAGTAGGGATACCACAGTGCGGCATGTAAAATTTATAATCATATAAAGCCCCTATGAGTTCTCAAGGTACATACTGAGCACATGTCTTTTTATTGTAGATATATCCATAGCAGCACTCGTACACGTAGTTAAAGTCGAAGGCTGTGGGCGATGGACCATGATCAGCTTGTGATTAGTCTTGGGTATCTTCCTTAGAGGTGTGATTACTGTAGAGTGTGAGAGATCTGAGGATAGTGGTATTTTCAATCGTCATTTACCTATTCTGTTTAGGATTGCTTCGAAATGCAGAACCGTTTAGATGTTCAACCCCTATTTGGACGTCCAATTGCATCACTACACCCTCAAGATGCAACCATATCGGATATCCAGGGTATGATCGGCGACACACAAGTCACATCAATCCAAACACTGTCGTATTGTTTCTTTCATTTCGCAGCGATATCAAGCTGTCGACCTCAATTGTTGTGAAGGTAAAATACATCTATTAGCAGAAGTGTGAGTCGTTTCTGAGGTGTGGGGCTGAGATAAGATTAGCCTAACAGGAGAAATGAAAAGGGTGTGAACACTTGGAAATTTCAACAAAGTTCGCGCATCTTGCAGCCATTGAACGGCACTCGCTTCAATTAGAAGATGAGGGTTTTCTCGTACTCTAACTTCGTGGAAGGCAGTTGTGATAGGTCATGGGTTAGTGTCAAGTAATCTGTATGCTGCCGAGCATCTCAATGTGAACCTGTTTTTTCAACCCACATATTTGCACATCTTGAGCCATTGTGATTACGCATCCTCCAACGATGACTTGATTACAAACGGGACTCCCGTTTTCTCGATGCAATTGAAACAATATCGATAACCGGACGAATATATACAGGGTTACATGCCGGCAAATTGTTTGCAGGCTTGGTATCCATACTCTCCGGCGACAGCTGTAAGAGAGCTTCGAGGATCATGACTGGCTGTGGTGATATGCTTCCAGCCAGTGAGCCGTTTCTCTCCCCAGATCCAAAGGTTCGGTTTCGTAAGATCTGTGCCAGGGTGCCATAGGGGAAACGGGTAAGATTTGCCTAGATTATGTGGAGATGGAAAGGTGTCACTGCTTTAGCCACTCGACCCACGCCTTGTAGAAGCTTAAATTGACGAAGATGCTGTTTGGCATGATGCAAGTTCGATGATAGAGATTTCACTAGTACAAGGGTATTTGCCTATCGGATTACTTATCGAAGATATACGTATCTTGATTATTTCACTTGAAAATCAACGTCGTATCAACTTTTGAGAATTGAAGATTCTTTGTAGTATGATAAACCACATGGACAAATCAATCGTGACTCTGAGGTTCGATGATGAGTGTCATATCTTTATCGCACTTGACTTGATTGATATGGATTGTACACAGGGGCACAATCCGAAGCATAATAATCCGAAGCGTTGCAGTACAAAATGAGACTAAAGATAAACTTCTCAGCCCTATATGATGATTCCAATTCTGTTTGGATAACTTAAGATGATGCTCATCTTACAGGTAGGTGAACTGTGCACTGCATGAGAAGATCCTACTGTACGAAGTATCGACCCAAGAAATGCAAAAGCCAAAAGAAACAATCAATCGCAAAAGAAAGCATTTCGTTCAACCATGGAATGGAAAGAATAATCCCTACGGAGTTTATATCTCCTTATGCTCACTCACATGAAGATGTAGGAAAGGAAGAGATACCAACATCATGTATTCTGGTCGTATTTCCAATTTGTTGGTGCCGTACTGACTGTAGGTACTAGGTAGGTATGTATAAGTCATGTCTTTGTTGGACACACCCACCATATGTATAAAGGATTCGGTGTGGGACACCATCAACGATACAATATCATGTAAGGAACCTCATCGTTTGTCATAAAATTAGATATAAAAAAATACTCAAATTCATTCATTGATATAAAATCATTGAGAATGGGTGAGGTTATTGATAGAAATAAAAGTAATATGTTTTTCTGTTTCCTTTATCAAAATCTCAAAGATCTTATTGATTTGATCTACCCAGCCAGTACTACATATACCCCGTTCCCGTTCTAGAAACAGGAACCGAAAAAGAGAGAGAAGAGAGAGAGAGAGAGAGATACGCTAATAAAGTGGATATTGGCTTAGATGGGCTAGTGTAAAATCGGCAAGTAGGAGGAGAATCGTTCGAGGGAAAATCACCAACCAGTCCACCACCCACCACCCACCACCACAACACCAACAGCACCTTCAATATAATCTATCAATCAATCAATCCATCAATCCATCAATCCTTCTGTTCATTCAGCTATACGGAAAAAAAATATACAACCAACCACCCACTCCCCCCGAAACTAATCACTTCGACCCAGCGACAATTCATTCAAAAAAATATCAGAGACATAATTCAAAGTTAACTTTATTCTTATAATAATAAAGTTGTCAAGATAAACAAAACTTATTAATTGTTTCTTTCGATACCTGCCAAGATTCAATCCATTCTTTTTCAAAACGCGCATCATTCTTCAAACCCCCCTCCACAATTCGACGACATTCACTTTGACTTACAACCCTTACACCTTTACTATTTAATTATCCAACAACATCATCACACATAACAAAAGTCGCATGGTAGGTCGCATGTGAACCTTCACAATGTCGACTGCTATCGACCAGGTAGGTGTGCTCAGCGAGGGCGAGCAGTCTGCGATTCCGCAGGGTCTGGCTTCGCCACCAGAAAGCAATAATACAATCAGAACCGATCCATCAAGCGACTCGGAATTATCGGACCTCGAGTTTACAGCAGACGATACAATTGAACCAGAGCATTGGGAAGATGATGGCAGAGTTCCCGTCTTTATGCCGACCATGGCTCAATTCAAGGACTTTAATCTCTTCGTGAGTCAAGAGTATGCTGGAAGTGACTTGGGGACTGTATACTAATGCGATAACGTTTAGATGGATAAAGTTAACAAATATGGTATGAAATCTGGTATTGTCAAGGTCATCCCCCCACCCGAATGGAAAGCTGCCCTTCCACCACTTGACGACGCTATCAAAACGATTAGAGTGAAAGATCCGATCAAGCAGGATATCATGGGTCAGAGCGGAACATACCGACAAGCCAATATCCTCCATCAACGTTCTTATAATCTTCCACAATGGCGTCAGCTGTGCGATCAAAGCGAACATCAACCTCCCGCCAAGAGAGGTGAAAGGAGAGCCAACGCCGAGAAAGCTAAAGCCGCGACAAAAACAAAAGCCTCTTCAACACCAGGGACAGCCGGAGGAAGACGAAAGCCCGGCCGACCTGCTAAACTTAAGACAAACGCTACTGCCGACTCAGAAAGTGGAACTCCGGACCGTTTACCAACTCCCATATCTCCGAGAACCGACGGCGGTTCCTCATCCATCAAGCAAGAAGGACAGGAAGATGATACACCCGTTAGAACAAAGGCAGGAAGGCAGCCCAAAGCTATATCTGTTTCTTCTCGTCGTAAGAATAATCGCCGTGAAACAGGGGTGGTGGATGAAGCTGCGTTCGAGAATTTCAAGTATGAGTTAGAGGGCGAAGATTACTCGGCTGAGAGATGTGAAGAACTGGAGCGACATTATTGGCGCACCCTTACCTATGCTCCGCCTCTTTACGGAGCAGATATGATGGGGTCGCTCTTCGATGATAGAACGACTGAATGGAACCTTGGGAAGCTACCCAATATCCTTGATCATCTGGGCGGGCAAATTCCTGGTGTCAACACTGCATATCTCTACTTGGGTATGTGGAAAGCTACTTTCGCCTGGCATCTAGAGGACGTCGACCTTTACAGTATCAATTATCTTCACTTTGGTGCACCGAAACAATGGTACAGTATCTCTCAGGGGGATGCACGACGATTTGAAGCTGCTATGAAAAACATTTGGCCAGCTGATGCAAAGGCTTGCGGAGAATTCCTTCGACACAAAACTTTTCTGATATCACCTCAGCACTTATTGTCAAACTATAATATCAAGGTCAACAAAATTGTTCACAGACCCGGCGAATTCGTGATTACTTTCCCGTACGGATATCATTCTGGGTACAACCTCGGTTACAATTGCGCTGAAGCTGTCAACTTTGGTTTACCATCATGGATTGAATATGGAAAGGTAGCCAAGAAATGCGACTGTGACCAAGCTCAAGACAGCGTCTGGATTAATGTTCGAGATCTCGAACGCAAGATGAACGGCGAAGAGACTGAATATGAAACCGACTTTGAGGAGGAGGAGGAAGAGGAAGAAGATGACGAAAATGAACCGACAGATCTCCCCACTCCTCCAGATAGCAGTGGTGATGCAAAGGTTAAGACTAAGGCCCAACGGAAGCGAAAGCGAGTCAAGAGCGAGTCGGACGATCAGCAAAATGTCAAGAGAATTCGTATGCGCATCAAGGCACCGGTTCACGAGCCTTGTATCCTTTGCCCCAATGATATTCCTTCCGAACCTTTACTACCAACTGAGGATGGTAAGCAGGCACATCGCATGTGTGCCCAGTACATTCCGGAAACGATCATTGAAGAAATAGAGAAGAAGGAGGTTATTACGGGTATTAAGGAGATTTCCAAAGCTCGATTCGACCTCAAATGCAACTATTGTCGTTCGAAGAAAGGTGCATGTTTCCAGTGCTCGAAGAAGAAGTGTACAAGAGCATATCATGCGACTTGTGCAGCAGCAGCTGGTGTCTTTGTTGAGCAAGGCGAGATTCCAGTGTTTGGCGAGGATGGCACCGAGTACAAAGAGTGGGGCATTGAATTCAGCTGTCGCTTCCATCGCGTTAAACGGGATAAGAGGCTCGATAGTGAGTCTCTCGAGGAAGATGTTCGCATTCGCAATGGTGCCAAGAACCTTGAGGTCAATGAGGTTTGCCAAATGCAATTCTACAAGGGCGATATTTTTGCAGGTACTATCATTGAGAATAGGAAAGATGAGGAGACAGTTATTGTTGATATCCTGCCACGAGGGTTCGTAATATATCGCTACCCCTGTCATGATGGTTCTGCTAACTCATTTACTAGTGATCGTATCGAAGTCGAATACAAATGGATTCTCATCCCCGACCCATCATTTTTCACTCTTGCCAAGCCATCCGAGAAGGCAATCCCAATGCCAAAATCTCGTATTGAAGCAGCGTCACTCAATACAACAAAGCGTCAAGTTGATGGCATTCCGAGAGCTGAAGATGTATTTGTCGAAGGCTTTACATGGGCAGAATTCAATGCAGAGAATATCCCGCGCAATAAAGCACAGGTCAAATTAGATTTGAGCAAAGAAAACCAAGTCTGGTATTATCTCGGAAGAAATTCTACTGAGGCCAGAGCACAGTTCACAGAAGATTTGAGAAATCCGAGGCACAATCCTAAGGGTCATTTCCTTGATACTATTCCCAAAGCAATCGCAACTGCGCCACGCCTATCGTACGCAGCTTCATACCCTACGTCCTCGAACAAAATCTTTGCAAGTACCACAAAGATGCCGACCACTAATGCTCAAGGCTCTGGCCCCGGTGTGCAGGCTACGCAGAACACGACCGCTGCCAAAGTTGTCAATCAACCAACATCGTTCTCTACAACTGTTATGCCCCCGAAGGGAGATAAACCATATGTGTATAAGCCTCGTAGACCTGGGGATGATTATCATAGTGGTATGATTGATACGCAATCATACCAATCTCAACAGGCTTTCTTGCGACAATCGGCGGTTTCCAGGCCTGCACAAGTACCTGCAGTTGGTCTTAATTTCGGCACTGATCCCAGGTTTCAGAATACTGCGACTTCTTCTGCAGTTGTAGCTCCACAAGCCAGCCAAACTCCACAAGCCACTCAAACTCCACAAGCCACTCAAACTTCACAAGCTAGCCAAACTCCGCAACCCCATCATACTCCGCAATCCAGCTACAACCCCCACGCCAACTATACTCCGAAAGCTAATTATATGCCGCAAGCCAGCCATGCCTCGAAAGCTAGTTATGCCCCACAAGCCAGTTATGCTCCTCAAGCTAAATACGCTCCACCGCGCCAGCCTTACCAAGCGGCTACATCACGTCAACCACAGGCAACTGCTAGCCCTCTGGCTCCACCAAATACAAACTACCGACCACAACAAGTTCCACCAGTATCGAGAGGAAATAACCCTTTCAGTTCTAGGGCATCTGCCCCCAAGGCAGGAAACGTTTTTGCGAAGTATGTCTACTTACAAATTGAGCATAATCGTTCACCCATGGAATATAAAAGTCCGTACAGAGATGGTGGAGGATTCATGAATGGTTACCAAGGCAATTGGTCCGAGCACCTCAAGAAGACTTTATTCTCAAAACCAGGCTCGATCACAGGATCACTCCCTCCTTCAATTTCTTCCTACGCAGGTGGAATTAATAACAAAAAACCCTATCCTAGTACAGTCTACAGTCGTACTACTTCCTATAGTCCTCAATCTGCTCGTGGTTCCTATTCTTCTAATGGGTCGCAATCTTATTCTCCGGCAACCTCATCTGCAAAAACAAACTATGCTTCGCCTTCAATCCCCAGACAACAGCAAACGCCAACCCAGCTGGCTACGCCAAAGCCGTATGACTCAAACCAATGGGAAAGGAAAGACCACTCACCTTTGCACCCAGCTATTCGAAAAGAGTACAGTTCGATGTTCCACAATCATCATGTACAGCAGCCACGAGACCATAAACAAGAAGCCCGCCAGCAGCAGAGTCAGCAAAACCAGCAGCAGCAAAATCAAAAAAGTTACTATTCGAATCAATATCAAAATTCTTCCCGTCTTCCCTATGGAGGCCAAGGTTCTCCTGCGCAATATGGACACGCCCCTCAAACTCCACAAACAACTGAGTCTAAACAAGCTCAGGAAACCCCCCAGCCGCAACAACCCTTGCGGCCTCAGCAATCTCAACCGTCACCGCAGGCTAATTGTAACCCACCATCACAGCCTCAACCAGTCGTAAATGCTACTCGGACTACTCCCCCATATTCTCCTCTCACCCGAGACCCTAGTCAGCAACCAATAAACTCATCACATCAGCCCCCTTCAGCTCCATCTCCTCAAGAAGAGGCGAAACCCCTCTATCCTCATCAACAATACTTCCAAAACCTTACCGGCCCGCTGGTACAACCACCAAGTCTTGCTACTCCTCCACAAAATCACGACTTACCAGATGTTCCTATTGACTCGGAATCTTTAATTGAAAACATGCTGAAGAATTTGAGAAAGGTCACGACCAGCACAGTCAACATGGCCAAGTAGGAGGATTGCATGTGAGGGAGTTCTTGCATTTCAACTTGAATACATTCAAACCAAATACAAATTCATGGGAGCTTATTGTGTTGGGAATTTTGGTGTGAAATGATCCATATGTTTAATGACGATTAATGGGGGCGTACATAATACCAACTCCTGAGATGAGAATTATTTGGCGTTCAAGGTTACTTGGGACAGGATGGTTAGTTGTCGGGTTCTCGTCTGACTCAATCGCACGTTATAGTTTTTTCAATTTCTTCAAGTTAGCTCATCAATTCTATCAAGTTTTCGTCGGAAGTTGTGCACAGTGGTTGGAAGTTGCATTGTGCACGGACAGTTTTTTCCTTTGCTTCTCTCTTCATTCACATCAATGTTAACAGACTGTCTGTCACATTGTTTGGTGAAAGACACATACTGGATGGATAGGATGCATTCTCATTCTCTTTCACATTCATTTTTGGTGTATAAAGAGGGAAGGGGGTGGTGTGGTGAGATTTCAGTGACTAAAAGCAAAGCATAGTCAGTCAGTTAGGCAGCATTGATTGGGTTTATCCCAGAAAGGGGGTGAGCCGCGAGCGGTATTCAGGTTACAGTTATGTACACTAGTTTGCTCATACAGGAGAATGATGACAATTCGTAAATTTTTCACGGTGTACTGTGGGTGTACTGTGCGTGTGTCTTTGATCAAGTGTGACTCTTGTATGTATTGTATCCAGGGATACAGATATACAGATATACAGATATACAATTAGGTACCCCTTTTCGAATTCATCTGGGAGGAGTAAGGACGGTATATTTCCGTTCTATTGATGATCTACGAGGTAGTGTGGATAGTGGAGTAACATTTATTCCGAGGTTGCAGTTGCACGCACGCGCTTGACCCCGCATCCCCAGATCTTTTCAACCCCATTTTGTAATGGTACCATGGCATCTACATTTACATTTACAATTACGATTACACTGCCACTGACACTATAAGCTGTGACACCAATAAGGTGCTTTGAGGGTAATGAAATCCCTTATCTCGTAATACGCACGTACACTTTAGCGGACGGAAGAGAGGTGATGGGCATGAGAAGTATGGATCGTGTGTGTATCTCTATTCTATTGATGTCCAACAGATCTCGTTAGTAAATAGATATGTAGATCGGAGCGGTGTTCAGGATTACTGAGGGATATCGGTACTACAGGCAAAGGAAGAACTTGGGTTTGGGAGAGATAGCCAGATAGATCTCATGCAACATCGATGCGAGAAACCTAATTTATTTTGCTATTAGGTACGCATTAAAAGGTACGCAGCAAACGCCCAATCCGGATATGTGTAATCAATCACTCCCCTTTCAGAAAGAGGGGAAACCCGAATACTTCACATGCATATGCATGGAACGCACAAGAATGCACAGTAAGCTAACTGAGCTAAGCCACAGAAGTACTGAAGCCAAGTAGCTAGCGATAGTGTGTAGCACGAGCTGAACCCAGCAAATGACCTCGAAGATGGGGGGAGAGAGGGTGGGTGATACTTGGTAAACGATGATTATGGGTGTTGTGTATAAATATCACTGTAGGGACGCGATGGGGTGGAAAGCTCATTTGGTTTCTTATTTGTTTTTTTTTTACCGGCCAAGTTTGAATTTTGAATAGGAGAGTGTGTGTTTAGTGTGAAAGGGTTGGATCTCTTCATATACTATATACTAGGTATCACACATCTTCTACCTCACGATCATATATCGATATCGTCTCCTTTACTCTACAATCACCAGACACCACCATAGACACCAATTCTCACCCATTTCAACCCTTTCCACACCCCTCCCCATCCAAAAATGGCCCCTCTCGCCCCCCAAACCGTCGACATAATCTTCGCCGGCGGCGGTACAGCCGCCTGTGTAGCAGCCGGACGACTCGCTCTTGCAAACCCCTCTCTCCGCATCCTGTTAATCGAAGGCGGAAAGAACAATTTTGAAGAACCGACTGTTGTTACTCCAGCGCTGTATTTGTCGCATTTAGCACCGGATAGTAAGACTGCCTTGGTACGTTTCTATTTCCCTGGAGAAAAGAATGTTGAGGGAAATGGTTTGAGGATAATGTTGATATCTATTTCACTTTACTAATTCGACATGACAACATGAAGTTCTACCAAGGCACCCCCTCCCCCCACCTAAACAACCGCTCTCCCATCGTGCCCGCCGGTGGAATACTCGGCGGCGGCTCTTCTATAAATTTCATGATGTACACGCGCGCCCAATCCATCGATTTCGATTCCTGGGAGACGGAAGGGTGGACCGGTAAGGACATGATGGAAATGTGTAGGAAGTTGGAAACCTATCATCTAGTGGGCGACGGACGGGATGCGCAAAAGCATGGATATGATGGCCCGGTGCATGTGAGTGATGGGGGGTATAGGGGTACGAGTGAGAAGCTTTTTATGGAGACGGTGAAGGAGATGGGGTATAAGGAGATTGTGGATTTGCAGGATGGGGTGGAGTGTGGGGGGTTTAGCGTGAGTGTTTATTTCATGACTTGCTTGTTGATGCTTTGCATCTCCCATCTTTTGTGAAACTAACCCCATCCCAGAATTGGCACCGCTACGTCTCCCCCACCGGCCGTCGCCAAGACGCAGCTCACACTTACATCCACCCGCTTCTGCAATCCTCCTCCTACCCCAATCTACAAATCCTTCCGGAATCCAAAGTCGTACGCGTGCTCTTTGATTCTTCATCGCCTCCTCGCGCAACGGGTGTGGAATACATACCCAACACCGACTATCAGCCCGCTCTGGCCCTCAGTAAAACCATCCCCCACACGATTACAGCGGAGAAATTAGTAGTGGTGAGTGCAGGAGCGCTGGGGACGCCACAGATTTTGGAGAGGAGTGGGGTGGGGAGGAGGGAGGTGTTGGAGAGGGTGGGGGTGGAGATTGTTAGTGAGGTGGAGGGTGTCGGTGAGGCTTATCAGGGTGAGTGGTGTTTTATTTGCTGTGTGAATGGGGGAGATGATGACTGATGATGGTTTCTGCATAGATCATAACTTACTTTTGTATCCCTACAAAACATCACTCGATGAATCCGAAACTATCGATAATATTTTAAGCGGGAGAAAGGATCTCGTCCAAGCACTCGCTGCCAAAGATCCTCAATTAGGCTGGAATGGCGTCGGTAATTATACCCCCTTCAGCCCCCCTCTTCCTCCCCCTCCAAAACTAACCACCTCTCCAGACATCTGCTCCAAACTCCGACCCACCGAAGCCGAAATCCGCGCCCTAGGCCCCGACTTCGTCGCCGACTGGGAACGGGATTTCGCACCTCACCCCAGCAAGCCACTCATGCTCTGCGGCGTGGTCAACGCCTTTCTCGCCGACCAAACCCTCGTCGCCCCAGGCCAATACATCACCATGGGCGTCTACACAGCGTACCCGTATTCGCGCGGCCGCATCCACATAACCTCGACCAGCGACGTGCACAACGGCTACAAATTCGACACGGGCTTCCTCTCGCACCCCAGCGATCTCAAAAAACAAGTCTGGGCCTACAAGATGCAGCGCGAAATCTGTCGACGCCTCCCGTACTTCCGTGGCGAGCTGGAGCTCGGCCATCCGAAATTCGCAAAGACGTCGAGCGCGGCGTTGTCGGCGTTGTCGGCTGGGAGGTTGGAGGGCAAGATAGAGGATATAACATATACGGCTGAAGATGATGCTATCATCGAAGATTGGATCAGGGGGAACTTGCAAACGACGTGGCATTCGCTCGGTACGTGTGCGATGAAGCCGCGAGAAAAGGGGGGCGTGGTTGATGCGCATCTAAACGTCTATGGCACGCGGGGGTTGAAGATTTGTGATTTGAGCATGGTGCCGCAGAATGTGGGGGCGAATACCAATAACACGGCCTTGGCGATCGGAGAGAAGGCCGCGGTGATTATTGGGAGGGAGTTGGGGATGGAGGTTTAGAGAAAAGAAGGCGAGGAATTGTGAGGAATATATGAATGAGATGAGTACTGGGACATCAGTGTAACAGCCTAGGTATCTGCTGTCATTAGATAGACCAGAATACTTTTCAAACTTCCATCGGACAGGATCAACTTACTTTACGTGAGAGATGCAACTGTCACGGAGTGCAGGGGTTGAAACTCAGGGATCAAAATGATATTTCAAATTGAGGTTGTAAACTATGAGGAATCAAAAACTAGCTACCCAAGGAAAGCTGTATTTATACTACATGTATACTAAGCAAGCACTCTGACAATTATAAACATTATAAACTTTATAAACATTTATAAAAGTAATAAAAGCGATTTAGAATTAAATTACTATATAATCAAAAGCAACATAGCCGACCGTAATACATACATATGTATAATTTTATCCAAAAGCCACCAACCAAATAAACCACCATATACATATTACCTAGGTACTCATTGAAATTAGAATTATTAGAATATCAAAAACAAAAAAAAATTGAACTACAGCTTCTCAGTCAGTCTATACCACCCAACCACCCAACCAACCACTCACTCACTCACTCACTCACTCACTCACTCAACAACAAGATACAAGACAACAAACAAACAAACATACACAAAAAAAAAATCAACACCCATCAAAATCCCACCTGAATCACCCCAAACCCATCCCACCGCCATAATCACAACATCCTCACCCCTATAAACTCTCTCTCTCTCTCTCTCACACACACACTCTCTCACTTAAAATCCAGTACGACAATCTCAAAGATTTTATATAAAAAACAACAGAACAAAACGGGGTGTCACGAGTCAGCCTTTCACAACGGAGAGACACTTGTCCATGGACCACCAACTTTGACCCTTGCATATAAGTTACAACAATCCAGTATGCAAGTACCCCTTAAACTGATCGCCTAGTGCTCCGGCCCTGTACATCCATAAGCCTTCCCCTAAACTTGAAACACTGACCTGCTCTCACGTTCACACAGACGAACGTAGCGCAAGCCATGATTTATGTCACCTCACATTTTCATGCATTCAATCAGATCAAAGATAGAACCCACATGCCATGAAGTACAATACACAGTACATATCTCGCGGAAAAAGTCTCGAATATTGCCTTGCCTGTCATAATAACAAAGATAATGTAAAAGGATTCGATACCATCAATAAGTAGCATCGAGAAAAAAGGTTCAGGCCAAAAAAAAGGAAACCGTGCATCAATAAAAGAAAAAAACAATGACAAGATCCATTCCCCGAAATTCCTCCCATTGCACGCCAAATGTTTCACAACTGGTTTGTTTCCCTCCATCCATCAGCCATTAAAGTTATCTATTTCCCCTCTTCCTTCCTTAGCTTCATTGTGTCAAGAATTTGCTATGTGACTTGCTGCGATGCTTTGCTAGCGGTGGCAGCGAAAGACAGACGAAATACAGAGGCCGATCCAAGGGACCATCAGTCTAATGCGGATAAACGAGAAAAGGGAAGCAGGAATTCGTGACATTCTAGGCCCATCATAAACCTAGAGAAGAGCGAGCGACCGACCAACAACACCATCTAACAGCATCCGCCAGCAGACCCTGACTGCACACCTTGCCCTTGTCCAACTTGTACCGCTGGCTTGTTGTTTGCAGTAGTGGTACCAATACGTTCCTTGATTTGGCGGGCCATAGTTAAGAAAGCCTGCTCAACGTTACTGGCGTTCTTGGCGGAAGTCTCGAGGAATGGGATGCCGAGGCTATCAGCGAATTCCTAATGCATGTTAGTCGCAATGTTTCTGAAATACAGGCGCAGCCTGATCTCGAGTCCCATGTGATTGTGCCCATGTGATGATACGTACCTTTGCGACAGTGTAGTCCACAACCTTCTTGTCCGACATATCACTTTTGTTTCCGACGAGCAACTTGTTAACACCTTCTGTTGCATATCGGTCGATTTCTTGGAGCCATTGCTTGACGTTGTTGAATGAGTCCATGTCGGTAACATCGTAGACAACGCAGATACCGTGAGCGCCTCGGTAATACGATGAGGTGATTGTACGGAAACGCTCTTGTCCAGCGGTATCCCACTATAAAATCAAATCATCAGCCAAGTATCCCCGTATTATTTTCTTTCAGATTCCCTTACAATTTGTAGTTTCACGGTCTTGCCGTCCAACTCGATCGTGCGGATTTTCTACCTCGCCATCAGCAAACAATACCCTTATAGGCCAGGAACAGCAACACCCACGAAATCAACACCGATGGTAGAGATATAACTCTCTGTGTAAGTGTCGTCTGCGAATCGCAATAACAGACAAGACTTTCCTACACCGGAATCACCGATAAGGAGGAGCTTGAAGAGGTAGTCGTATCTGTTAAGTTCGTCAGTCGGAGCCCGTTCAGGATATACATGTTGTCGTGGACCAGTCTCGATTATACGGTGCGATGGTAACGGCATCTTCATGATGAGGGGTATGCATAATGTACTCTGCAAATAAGATGATTAGTATTGAGTCTCTTGAGATATGAGGTAGATGGCGGTTTCTTTGAAGTTGATGAAAGGATGACGTTGATTTGAGGGGTTTAAACTTACTACTCTGGATTCATTTTTGCGGTTGTTTAAAGTTATATGATTGTATGTGGAATTTGTATGATACCTCTTGGTTATCCTGTTCGATGTCGTTATGGTTGTAGTTGGAGATTAAGATACCGCGACTCAGGGAACCTCAACTGTGTTTAAGGTGCAAAGGCGGTCCACGGGCGCTTCTTAGACGAGTATCACGTGAATGAAATTTAGCTGATAACCTATGGGGGGGATTATGGGGAGGTATTTTGCAGGTGAATTGTCTCTGTGTTGTTATTACTCGTATATTGAATTTATTTATATGCACCGAGTACTTTTGTTCTTTGTTATAATATATTGAAGTATGGGAGATTTCGAGGTATTTATTGCTTTTTTTAAACGGTTTGAATGATTCAAACTGATTCATTCAAATTTCAAAACTCCTGATCAAATGACACACACTACCTAACTGATTGACTGGCTGACCCCTTGACCGCTTTGTACCTAATCGGCAAATCAGCAACTTGTAAAACCGATTGATAAAGCTTGAATATCACTGGATATCAAAAAGTTGTAGAATTCAAATACTTATAACGATGGATACGATCATTACTTTTTTCCCTTTTATTTGCTAAAAAAAGTATTGATGCCTTTTCGAATGAATCTTTTTTATTCAGGCTGATGTCGAAACCTCACAGTCTTTTGCGCCTTACTCGAATTCGGCTTTCGAAGCTCTCCCCAACTTCTTTAACATGTCAAACGCAGCTTGCCACAACATTCACAGTTCAGAATGGCTCTCGATGTTTAGCAACTGTTAACGCAGGATCCAGACTCCTAACAGACGTATGGTTCACCGGCTCAGTACCCCGCAATGACAATCCACCTCTCGATCCCAATAACTCGAACAAACCTCCCAAGAATGAGAGAACAGTTAAACTTGGAAAAAGCAAGAACCCCGCTTTCCCTCGACCGAATCACTTTGAACACATGAACAATATACTAACAACCCACAGCTCTCCGCATTCTTCAAGAACGCCTCCCTACCCTCCTCCAATCACCTCTGCCCCAAGAGATCCTCTCCCCCCAAATAACCCTCCACCTCTTCCCCTCCACGCACCCCCACCTTCCCACCGTCTCCGGTCGCGTGGCCTATTCTGCCGCCCTCTGGACTTCTCCTATTGCCTGGGGCCGCGTCCCTCTAATCGGAAATGTCAAACTTGAGATACTTTCCGAGCGGATGAGTCAATCGTCTTCTCGAGGATCGGCTCACGAACAGTTAATCGTGCGATGGAAAACTATTGGCAAGACGAAGAATAAAGGAACAGGAGGCTTCTATAAGGGGATTGGTGCGAGGGAGAATGTGGATAAGATTACAGAGTGGTTGGGGGGTGGAAGTGGCGAGGATGATAGTAAGGAGTTTACTGGACTTTTCCTCTTTGAGTTTGACGAAGAGGGGAGGATTTGGTCACATACTATTGAGCATGCGCAAGTAGGGGGAAATTGGGAAAAGGGGGTTGGGGCTAAAGTTGTAGGCCTGACGGATTGGTTGTTGGGTGGTATGAGGAATGGGAGAGGTGATGAGGGGGCTCCTTGTCCCGCATTCTGGGTGGAGGAACAAGATTTGAGGAGGAGGTGAGAAGGAGGATTGTATGATATGTGATACGGAAAATATCGAAAACTTGAATGGATTTAGCGTATTGGCGTTCGGATGGAAAGAAAGATTTGGGATCTTGTACACATACAGGACATAAACACCCCTCAATGAAGTAATGAAATGACCAAACTCTTAAACCTTGGTTGCGAATATCGACTTCGCATTATGTTCAAATCTTGATATGGATGTATTTGGGACACGATTGGAGTGATGGAAGAATGGGCACGATTTTCCTAGCTGTGAAAAGCTATCCATATAGTGGACGATTCAAGGTGCCCTCTTCTGAATACTACCATAGCAGTTCTCCTATTCTATTCTATTCTCTCATCTACCAGCAGGACCAGAAACAAAATGCTCTGTGCAATATCATCACCGCCCTTCTCTGCTACATGTGTACAAGTATCATGCAAGCCCTCCCGTCCCAAACTCACTCTATTTGCATTCCTTCTCAAAAGCTTGTAGAAGAACCTACAATCAATATACGTTAGCCACTCCCCCCCGCTAAAACCCTATTTAAATGTCAATCTCACTCACCTCAAACTCATGATCATCCATCGAACCAAAGATCGGGTTCCTCCCCAACCTCATCGACATCGCTCGCGGAGTAGATATACCAAAAGCCACTCTGGTAAGAAATCTCGGATCGTCGCGGTCTTTGATCGTATTAAGAATGTTCCGGAAAGCCAGGTTGTTGAAGGGGACGGGAGGGGGGAGCTGGATCTCGACGGGCTTATGTGTTAGACACCATTGGCAATGACCGCATTCTTCCTTCCCATCAGGGAGTTCATCACCGAAATGCTCGGCTAATTTTTTTGAGAAACAAGCTTTGCCCGTGATGAGTTGAAGGACCTTATCAGTACGCTCCAGAGATTGTTTTTCGCGGGTTTCCAAGTTTGTGTGAATTGCCTTTGCGAGTGTCTCAATCTCTGATGCAGTTTTAGGAAGGGGTTTGGTGACTTTGTAGACGTTTAAAACCTGGCTTGTTCTCAAATCCAGAATTTCTTCAGCATTCCACTCTCCAAGCTTGGCGATAACCTCATTTCTTCCAATGTTTTGAAGTTGAGCTGCAGCATCCACATCGATGTGATAAAATTTAATTGCTTTCTCAGCACCGTTTGCGATCGCCATTGCCGCCGGACTTTGATCTGAATTGATCTTGGCCTGATACCTGTCGTTATCTGCAATAAACGAGTACTTTTGAAAAACGGGAGTAGTAGCACGTATAAGACCATGGGTGAGTTCTAGTTGTGCGTATATGCCACCCAAAACCGTAGGACGAATGTCGAATTCTCTCGTTTGAGTATAGTGCGAACTGTGAATTTCACCTCCAACTGGGAGTTCTGTAGTTGGATCGAATATATCGTTCAATAAACCACGTATGGATGCGAGAGATGGCAAATCACCTCGTGCAAATAACTCGCGGAGATGAAGATCTTCACCACTTACGAAGAAGAAACAGTTGGATGGTTTCCCATCTCGTCCACTTCTTCCAATTTCTTGACCTGTTCAGATTTTAGCATCAAACCCGCAGCGTTTGTATATATTACGACATTCTGGAATGTCAATTATTGGTAGTTGAGTGGAACAAGGGGAGCCTGGTGCTCAGGCATTAACCAGCCAAAGCTCTCCAAGGGCAAATGCTCAGAAGTACATCCCAAGAATAGTATGAATCCAAACGAACTGATTTGAAACGGAGAAATACCAAGGTAGTAATGTCAGAGGGCGGCGGGGCAAATGATGGAAATTACTAACTGTAAGACTCCAGACTTTGTGGGACACTGAAATGGACCACATTGCGAATATTGGCCTTGTCAATACCCATACCAAATGCAATCGTTGCAACCATTATCATGTCATCGCTCCTCATGAATTCATCTTGCAGTTTGGTTTTAGCTTCGGTTGGCATTCCTGCGTGGAAGGCCTTAGCATGAAAGCCCTTTTCCATTAATATACGTGCAAGATTCTCGGATTGCTTTTGCAAGGTAACATAGATGATGGTCGAGCCTTTGTTTTTACGGAGAAATTTGACGAGTTTAGGAAGCATATTCAACTTTGTATCTCCCGACTCTGCCAATAAATGCAAATTGTGTCGATACGTCGAAGTTCGAAAGAGTCCAGAGTTTTTGATTTTGAAAGCATCGCAGATGTCCTGAGCAACACGAGGTGTAGCAGTAGCAGTCAGGCAAACCACCCGCTCTGCCTGAATCTCTTCAGCAAATCGAGCGATCTCTACTCATGGTCAGTACAAAATCCATTCTCAGTAAAATTGGACGCATTACTCAAGTAGTCTGGGCGAAAGCTGTGACCCCATTCGCTGATACAATGTGCTTCATCGACTGCAAGTAATCTAATACCTCCCCGGACATACTTCATTTGCTCTACAAACCCCTCATTGTTCAACCTCTCAGGCGCTACATAAAGTAACTTTAATTTTCCTCTTCTCAATTCGTCGCATGTTTGAATATATTCTTCTCTAGTTTTACTTGAGTCGAATGTTGCTGCGGCAATGCCACGACTGACGAGAGAGTCAACTTGATCCTTCATCAAGGCTATCAGTGGCGATACTACCAGGGTAACTGTATATCGCTAGGATTAGTGTTCTTCTAGAAAAGTATAAAGCAAGCGAAAAAAGCCTGAAAAGACGCGAATCCTTCATTAATGAACCTGATTCTTCCAATTGTGATATGTTTTGTACAGAAGTACGGCACAGAACGCTTAACTTCACTCACTGCCATGTTCGCCTTGATTGCGAGTATTCAGAAGTTTATCTTCCTCTTCGAAGGCAAGTGCGGGGACTTGAAAACAGAGACTCTTTCCCCCTCCAGTGGGAAAGACAATAACAGCACTTTCGCCACCAATAATCCTTGATATGGCCTGTTCCTGCTTCAATCGAAAGCTTTTGAGCCCAAAATTACGACTCAATGCAGAAATTGCTGATTGAAAGACCTTGGGAGATGTCTCAATTGTTTGCTTTTTAATGATCGACGTCTGCTCGGGGGAAGCTTTACGTTTGTGGCCCTGACTGGTGCTGGCAGCAACTGTGTTAGCCAGATCTAGCAAATCTGCTTCGTCGCCAGAACTGAAGCCATATTCATCGACCTCCGTAGATTTTGCCATGGTTTGTGTATGGGGAAACAGTATTTGCTTTTTCCTTCTGACCAAAGCGTTTGGAAAACGAAAACTTTGCAGTGACCGCATCTCAAATCCCAACTCTTGTCGTGTAAGTTAATAGTTAATAGTTAAGATGGAAACAAGAGTACGTTCTCGGCATCATGTTTGCACCTTCATCAAAATCGCGTAATCACATGACGAGTGGATCAAATTATAACAAGGTCACAAACATGAACAATCTCCATGATATCCAGAGTATTTGGCTCATATTTGGCTCACAATTCCGTTGAAGTTGAATTAAATAGCCTATTTTACCGCGCTTGGCCGTTTATCTCATTGTTGAAACTGCACTTGTACACCCTGGGATATTATTCCCGTACTCCAAAACGCCTTCCCGACCCCAACGTTGTCTTAATTTATAGATACAACAATCGCTAACCATTCTAGTTGTCTGTGTAAGAAGCCTCATATTGGTTACAGTAGAAGTGGTTCATTCTCGCCTCATCTCCTGAGCAGGTATATTTCGACGCCCCTCGTAAACAGTCCAAATACCGTGTATATATATTCCAGCGATGCCATAACTTACACTCAGATTCATGCTTCAAGAGCATCTTAGGTCCAACCAAAGGTCATATTTACTTCACAGCTAGTTTGGCAGGAAGATTTCTCCTTAGCCTTATGGTTTGCTCATACAAAACATCCTTGAAGGCGAATAAGAATGCAGCAGTCATAACACTTTGTGAGACTTTGGGTGCAATTCCTAGATTTGAATCAGCGACAAGTCTTTTCGTCACGGTAAGGAGAAATACCTACCTTTGTAAAATCCTGCGTAGCCCTCTTCCTTTGAGATTCTTCTCATACCCTGAATCATACTTTCTTTTCCTCCATCTCTCCCAGCAACGTGCATGCGACTCTTGACTGTGATATAGGGATATGTGATAGAAGTAGCGAAAAGTTTGCCTAAAGCGCCTAGGAGGAAGGCCATTGTTGGTGTGACTCTTTTCTGTTTCTCAATCGCATTCTTCAACTGCTCGAAAATGGTATATTGTAATATTGGGTTGATAACAAGTACCAATGCGGGTACAACTCCAGAGAAAAGCGCCTGGGGACCTTCTTCTCTAATAAGTGCAAGCAACGTGCCAACTGTTGTAGGTGCTCTTCGTGCTTTCGCACCAGGTAAAAGAATCTCATCCATATTCCTCTTTCGTGTAGTCATTCGCGTGTTGACTACCCAGATAGGATTTGTGAGCAAGACTGTCGCCGAGCCTGCGATTGCTCCCGCGATCATCGATTCGATTGTTGTAAGCTTTTTTGAAGCTCGGCCAGCTTTGAGTGCTGCCTTCTCGAAACCGGATCGAGTCCATTCATACCAGTAATAATATACAAAGTTTGTAACACTAATCCCGAACAGTGCTGAATCAAGTCCAGCATAAAGACCTGTGATACCTTCACGTTCGATAATGCGCTTTACAGCATCGAGAAATCCCGAATCAGCACGCTTTGATTCGACTTGTGCGCGTGTGGAGAGTGTAATCAGAGGATAACTTCAGATTGTTAACGGTCGAAATGCGGAGAAGGATAGGGGTCTAATACGTAAGAGCCATTGAAAGAATGCCCCCACCAGCTCCCGAAAGAGCATGAGCAACATTATCTGATTGTTGAGCTGCCATGTTGATTTGTAGGATAGGTATTACAATGGATGGGTTTGGTATTGAAGTTTTGATGATGATGGTGGTGGTGATGAAGAAGTATGAGATTATCAAAGAGAATTCAAGGAAATTTCAATGAAAATTGGAACAAAAGACGTGAAGAATGAAGATATGGATAATAGATAATGGAGATGGTTACTTACTTGCGATGCATCAGATGTACGATGTATGTACCCGTGGACATGTCAATTGCATATCAATGCGAATTCCTAGGTAACGCGGTACTTCCTACCACCGACTTACCGAGGCAATGCGGAGGAGTCCCCTTGCATCTATCTCCCCCATGCTCACAGCCTTACCGATATATTCTCACATGGGCACCTCACATATTCACAGCCTCAGATTTCACGTGTGCTGCTGATCCATACTTATCGATGATTAGTAAGCTACGAAGCTGAATGGAAAGTAGACCTCAGATCAAAACTTCACAACTTAACTTTCATTTTCTCTCATGATCACTCAAATTTCAAAGTAATTATCATCAATTATCTACCATTCTCGTTAAACGCTAACATACCCCTTTTTGTTCGTCGCGAAAATATATTCCGAACATACCTAGTAATTCATTTGTTATGTGTTATATACTCAAAATCGTTTGGTTCTAGCCTTTCATTCATTTTTGGGGGGGGGATCATCTCAGCTGTAGCAATAATAGGAGTATTAGGTATTATTGGGAGAACTGGAAAGGGGGAAACGTGTCTTTCATTATTAGTCTTTTTTGAGGGGAAAATATTTGGAATACCCTATAGGAGTAAATTTTATTATTAGTCATCTTATTCCTTTTTTTCATTGCTTCTACCAAAAATAACTTGGGCCATCTAATAACCCAGGAGTGGGAGGAAGGATGCTTCCAGTCCATGTCCCTTCAATGAATCCTGAAGCTTCAAAACGTCGATTGGAAAGTAAATATACCCCAATTGCGCCTCAAGGAGGTGAGCAATATATTCAAGCACACAATCAAGCATCATGTGCAGATCCTCTTGATAGGGGTGTGATGCCTGAGCGTCCTGTCCAATCTTCATCACTGGGAAATACATCTACAAATCCACATGATTCTCGAAGTCTACCTTCGAGGGAAGTTACAGACGAGAGCTTTGACGATGCATATGTATGCTTCATTATGTACTGCAATCCTGCTGTGGCATCAGATACAGATTCTGCTGAACTCAGGCGAATATTTCGAGCGCCCCCAAGAAGTGATAACAAAAGTTTCAGCACTTTTACATTGTTCGAGTTGATCCGTAAATTAGAAAGTAAGGAAATCAAAACATGGGCACAATTGGCAATAGATCTAGGAGTTGAACCTCCTGTTTTGGAGAAAGGTCAAAGTGCTCAGAAGGTTCAACAATACGCGGTTAGACTCAAGGTATGCAAATCAATCTCAGAAACTCGCAAATATAAATCTAACAAGATTTAGCGGTGGTTACACGCAATGCATGTTGACGCTTTTTTCGAATATCTATTAAACAAACCTCATGTATACTGGACACAAGTACCATCTCCTAATGAACCACCATCTGAGCTTGGCAGAGACGGAGTAACAGCTGATGAAGATTTGGCTCTTCGCGCTTTGCTTCCAGAGACACGACCCAAGCGCGGAAGAAAAAAGGCTGAAGATAGGGATGATGATGACTTGGGAAGATCACCATCCCAACGTCCTCGTTTACATTCGCCTACTTTATCTGAGGATTTCATGATTGCTAGAACTTCCTTGCATCCGGATAGTGCTACCCCGGCGACAGCAATATCTTCTTTTCAGCAAGGCTTTGATGCTCGATTGAGTCCATGGTCTGCAACAGAAGTTCGGGGTCACCTGGTGGACAACTTCAGATGGGGTGCTCCACCAGAAAGTGCAACTTCTCTATCAGCCTATCCACAATCAGCTCTCACACCCTCAACCAGAACTCATCTTTGGCCAGATAGCAATGAACCTCAGTCAGCCACAACACCAAACAGATCTAGATCTAGACGTCGCCATGGACCCGCAGTATCATCGGCAGTAAGCACATTCGGTTCACGAAATCCTTTGTTCTTAATACCTAATTCTGTTCTCCGATCTCACCACCTCCTATGCCCTCCTTCTCCTTTCCAATACAGCTAAAACTCCTCTCTTTCCTCCCAACTCTTTCTCCAATAGGCAATACTGACTCCCCGATGTTCTAGTGGCCAAGCAACGGTAGCGCATCGGCTGGAAAACTACGAGGTAGACCACCAAGTAATCGTTCTGTTACCGACGGGCCATTTTCGACATTTCCTGCCAATCCTGGCTCCAATAAAGAGCCACAAAATCCAACCCCTATAGTAGCAAATTCCGAAATCCCCAATTTCTTTCCGGGGGGTGTGAGATCTGATCCACCCCCACCTACTAGTAATACACAGACTCAAAATACACGACCAAATCGACTTTCCCTGCAAGTCCCACAACGAAAAGGTGGCAATGTGAGATTAGCAACACCGCCACCACCGGTGGTACTACTCAACGGTGAAACCGACACCAATATGCAACATGATTTACTGAACCAATCTCAACAACCATCCCTAATGGAATATTTCAACAACCCCGTCAATGGTCCTCAAGATCCCAGTTTTGAACACTTCGTCAGCATCGCTTTTCGTCAAAACGAAGATTTCGACCGCACAAATATCGACGCTCTAGAATCCCATTTCATAGGCGAGATCCTCGTTGCCGAATGGTACGATGTAGCCGGAAACTCCATCCAACGCTGCTCGATAGACGAAGCATCCAAAATCTGCAAACAAGTCATACGAAATCTCCAAGCCGAATCCAGCAGCACGGAAGCCTTCCTGATTAATCTCTCAGCGCTTGCAGGCGGACCCCTCATGACGCGTCTTCGCGTCACCAGACTAGAATTCCCGGGCCCTCCGCCAAGAACAGATTATGAATGTCATTGGAAGATGAGATTTGGGAGCCTCGAAGGAGATTTTACGATCAGGGCTACGGTGGTGGGGGAGAGTGCAGAAATGGGGGAAGGGTTGGGGGAGATTGGGGCGAGGGGGAGAGAGGGGGAGGAGAGTTGGAAGGCGAAGTATTTGAATTTGCAACAGCAGATTAAGGAGAGGGATGCAAAGGTTAAAAGGTTGAAGAGGGGTTTGGTGGATGCGTTGGTTATTAGTGAGGAGTGGATTAAAGGGGGAGAGGTATTTCAAAATTTGGAGTAGAGGCTGACGGAGCGTTGGTTGAAGGGATTGGAATAGGGGGTTTTCTTCGGCTGAGGAGTTAGGGTAGTGGGATGGAATTTGATCTTGATATGGTTGTGGCTGGAGTGGTTATGCGGAGTAGGCATGTCTAGTATACTGAATATTGGGTGATCACGTAGTAATCAGCTATTAACGCTGTGTGGGTCAAGTTTGAAAATGTACTCAAAAGAGTAACAATATATATAAATATCATTTCGAAATTCGAAAACATGACAGTCCTTTCCTATTCCGATTTCCCCATTAATTTCGTCGGCTTTTTCCTCGGTTTCCTAGCCTTCTTCTTCACCCCCTCACTCTTCGGTTTCAAAGGATCATTCTTCTCTCTTTCCTTCTCTCTCCCCTTTTCGTTCCTCCTCCCCTTCCCCTTCGCCTTGCCCTTGAGTTTCGCCCTCCCCTTCGCATCCTCAACCTTTGTAAACCTCTCACTCAACTTTTTCCTCCCCGGCGTCCAATAATCCCTTTCAGTAACCTGAACAGCACCATTTGCTTCTCCCCCCTGCGCCGCATTCATCTTCTCTCGAATCTGTTTAAACCCCGTCTCGGAACCCTGCGTAAAATCCAGGGAAGAAACTAACTCGCCCACTGCCGAATCCAGGTGATCTATTTCTCCATCCACGAATTCAGTGGCTTCAATAGCATCTACCTGTGTCCATTTTTCGACGATGGAGCGACAGGATTGGGGAAGAGTAATGCGCATATGATTGCGGTACCAATGGGGGAAATAGAGAAAGCCAAGCTTGATATTATTTTGATCGGAAAGATTCGGCATGCCAGAGTGCCAGAGACGAGCATCGCGGATGCCGAGGGAACCTTTGGGGATCGTGGGTTGGAAGGGTGGAGACTTTTCCGCACGACGGTTGAATGCTGATGCTTTGATCCAGCCACGTCCGTGGTTTGCTAGATCTTTGAAATTCCAATCATTGTGCGATCCGGGCCAAATTTCTGGAGATCCGTTTTCTGGGGATACATCGTGGAGGTACGTGAATAGTTCAATGCAGGTGGGGAATTTATGACGGTTGGCGTAGTAATCAACATGGACGGCTTGACGAGAAGTTGGGTCTGTTGCAGGTAGGTTGATATTGCTACCTGCGTGCACGAGCTGTGGCGTCCCAATAATGGCTTCCATAACTGCTGCCGCATGCTTGTTGGCCCATATATCTTCGACAAGCCACTCCTTAGATAGAGGAGGAGATAGAGAGAAGCTGGTTTTCTCGTTGCCATGGTTGAAGGCCAGGTCCGGATCTTCCAATTTTTGGGCTCCGTCGGTATCCATTTTCTCATAGAATTTATCGATGATATCGTGAGGAATGGCATTCTCAAAAATGACGATCCCATTTTTGTGAAATTCTTCTACTCCAGCTTGTACACTCTCCAATGAAGTAATTCCAGATTGAAGCTCTTCGTCCGATATGAGGACATGTTTGCATCTTGCGTGCTTTGCGGGCATATTGAAGCTTTTGTAATTTCGAAAGATCGTAAAGTATATATACGTAATTGTATCAATAAAAATCAAAGATTTATACCCATAGTTGCAGAACTTTGTATATATAGTCGGCACATTGAACTTCAAAGGAAGTCTAAGCCTTCAAAGAACATTCATAGCAACTGGGTATCTTAGGTTACCTAGGTATTGAGAGGATAAAGTCTGTAGCAAAACAACAAAGAAAGCATGACTGATGAATACAGGAAAGCTCCGAATTTGTATCAAGTCAGGAACAAGACAAAGATAAAGAAAGTAATTGGATTCAAGCACTTGCCGCTTCCTTATTCGAAAATACGAGATTGTTGTTACACTTGTCATATGAGAGAAAAATATCACGCTCAAGCTGGTCTTTCCTGATGGGATCTCGAAACATCAAAACCCATCAACTGTTGCATCTACTTGCAAATTGAAAATATAATCAGCCACGCAGGGTTAAAAAGCATAATTCGAAAATTTTGTAAAACTCTACTCAAGATTGACGGTATCTATTCAGAGCTTTCGAAAATCTTCGCGTTGAAGGATATCTTAATTAGCTGCATCGTGATCATTGAGCGGCACATAACCTACCTCAGCGGAAACCTCGCTTTAGGATCCATTATGATGCAATAGCATTGGGTATATAACGATTTCTTCTCAAGAAACCAAATTTTACTCCCGTTCATCAATCGTAATGGTCGCTGATAATATTGATATTCTTGACTGTTTGTGTTTGTGAGGAAACCATTTCCACCCCAAGATTAACTTACTAATTGACCCATCTCATCCCAATCCCCACCACACCAAATTTATTCTTCTATATAGATTTAAAAAACCTGCCCCACTCATCAAATCGGCCGGATGGTGTAGTTGGTTATCACGTGTCCTTAACACGGACAAGGTCCTGGGATCGTGCCCCAGTCTGGTCATTACATATCTTTTTCTTTTGTTGCTTTTTGCGAGGTTCAGGTGATGATTATGGGTATTTTTGGGGGTGGGCGGAGGTGATGGGTGGGAGAGGGAGGTTTTGGAGATTTCTTTTGGGTGGCGGATTGGTGGTGAGGGATGGGGGGCAGAAGGGAGGGGATGGATTTTTAGGTGGGGTACTGTAGGTGGAGTGGAGTGGAGTGGAGTGGAGTGGGGTGGGGGTTTGGGGTTGATTGATTGATTCTTGGACTTGGTTCAACGATGTCTGCGGAAAACATCTACTAGACTTTAATACTTTATTAAAGGGCAATCATTACCTAAAGTTTGGATTACGATAAATATCCAGTTTCTTTTGGTTGGGATAAGGTGAGATGGGGGTTTTGTGTGGCTGGGGAATGAGTGTTCTGCATTCTGCATTTTGGTTTGCAATTGATGAATGGGCTGTGGCTGAGGATATCTTCTGAATTTTGGATTTTGTGTGATATTTGGGGATGAAGTTTGATCGTGAGTATGCTATGGGATTGGTGAGGGCGATGGTGGAGGAAAGAATGACGGTTTATTTGAGAACGACGGTGTGTGAGATGCTTCTTCGAGCTGATACTGCACAAGACCTTGTGGAACTTTTGACTTTGTGTACTGATGAAGTCTGCACGTTCTGCTAGGATGGATTTTTATACTTGAGAGGTTGAAATTTGTTGAGCGGATTGATTAGCTGGAGGACACGATTGGTGATGGAAATGAGATTGTGATGGAGGATCTTTCGTTATTTGTTTGGCCAATGGGATGCGGTCATTATAATGATTTCGAAGGGTGTATTAGTTTTGTTTGTGGGATTTCTCATCTGATTTAAGTTTATTGGATGATATATGGTTTGCTTCGCTCAAAAGTTATTTGGTGCGGATACTCCCCTACTGTTAATACATCATTGAGATCGAAGACTACGGTTTGAGTGAGCCGGTATTATGTATCGAAATCATTTGCAAGACGTCAGATTGGTGACTTGAGTTGGATGATAATGAGATGGAAAACGGGAGAGCAACGGGGAGGGTGGTACGAGGCGTTGATGATAGTGGATGAGGAAGGAGTGATGAATTTATGAGTCGTGGATGGCATTTGGAAGGATGGTCTTGCCAACTACGTTCGAGTAGCTTGAGGTCAATATCTTGACTCACTGAGACGACTATGCTACACGTTTATGAACACAACTCTGATTGAAGTGCGAATGTGGCTGCTCTTTCGTGTATATCGGGGTTTGTGGGCAGGGTGTGGGAGGGGTTTTATATACTTAGGGGAATGAAAATTGTGGACTCTACTGTTAAGAGATTGGGCTTCGAGTACAAATTAGATCTAAAGATCTTGGGTGGATGGGGGCATTACGATTGAGTATAGTTAGAGATGAGGTTGAGGTACGCATGTGATGTGGCTTGAAATTGGGTTATAAATATTTCCTCTCAATACTCTTAACCAGATCAAACTTATTTAAGTAACAGATTTTCAATGGCGTCAGGCTGGACATGAAAGTTTCTCCTGCTTGTGAGTGAATGAAGTTCAGAGGGGAATGTGTACGAAAGTGTCTTCATGAGGATCACTTAGATATCAAGATGTAGGTAACTTGCAAGTTCGACAATGATGGGATGGCTATGAGAAAAGAATTCTAACAGCAATTATGATGTTGGCAATGAAACAAGTTTACAACAACAGGAGTTTCCAACCATAGCTACGAAAGATATGCATGTAGATACAGGATACAAATAGACGAATTGCAATCATCCTAAGACTGAAACGACGATATAACCCATACCGCCTTCAGTTGTCTACCAGTTTTACCGTTGTTGAATTTGAATTCTTAAAATTACAATCTTGCAGCAGTCTTATATACTCGCCTTAAGACTAGCAGGAGGAGGAATATACCATGGAGTAGGAGGTTAATATGGAAGGCAAAGTCTTAGCGGCTGCTTTGGGATAGAGATAAGATGGAGGTAGAACAGTAAGAGCTTGGATTGATAGATGGGAACTTGATTTGCAGAGTATATATGAGCTGTATTTTCTTACAGCTATCGCCAAGTATGATCAATATTATGTATTCTTGAACATGTATGGGTAAAAAAGCGCGATTCTTTGGAGTTGCGATAGTTCAATGATAGTGATACGTTGTCTTGATTAGGGTATTGTGGTATACACATTTTTGAGGCGTGGAAAGATACGTGACAATAAAAACGGCGATTAGAGATAAAAATAACATAATCATTTTACATGTTCAGCGTAACAGCCACGTATGGAGTTGCAGAATCGTATGTGATATGACGACTTAACTTGGATCTTACTTGCTAGTAGTCAGCAATCCCTCAGAGAAGAATCCCGTCGGAATTTGCTAAATTATTTTAGATTTGGATAGGGTATAGGATGTGGTTTGTATAATGTAGTGAAGAATACTGGTATGACAAATTTTATTCGAAATGCACGAAAGAGAGGAGGCCAATCTATGTTAGTGGTACTTTACCAGTATATAAACTTCCCTGCATCTATTTCAACCGTATCTAAGAAATAGAGAAAAAGCCTCATCCTCCTACATGAAAATCAAATATATTTTCCGGCTTGTTATAAAGTTTTATGGAGTCGACAGGAGTTTGTATTCACCTGCATTACTGAGTAAGTGACAAGCGGATGAGCAAGTCAAGTGACGGTGATAGGATTTTAGAGGATATTGCTAATGAAAAGCACAAAAGATAATGAAGAATGCTAGGTATGTATTAAAAGCCTCTGCCTTATGCCAATCTATGTACGATGTAGACGTGTAATGAATATAGTTAGCAGCTTTATTCACTCTTGCTGCCATGAATCTCCGTCTTAAAGATATGTACGACCTTTGGGGAAATCTCACAAGATCCGAAGGAAGGAAGGTGTTATATACCACCACTAGAATCTATTCAGCTCGCTGTCCAACTAAGCTCGTGACCTTTCGTAAGCAGTGAGCATATGCATGGACGTTATTCTTTCCCGTGCGGTAGAACGCTAATTATAATTCTTAGATATTTTTCAGACTTTCCTACACCCCAGGTTGCATATATAAACACCATTCCATTGATTCTCAACAAACCACCCCTTGTCAAGTCATTCGCATACAAGACAATCAGGAACTCTGACCTTGGATTCGAATTTGATATGCCGCTGTATTGCTCGATGACGTGCTCCCATTGCCCCCCGGGGAAAGGGGGGGTTCGAATGTAGGATGGAATATAGACAATGGAATGATAAGTAGTGATGAAATTTGAAAATGAAATTCAAGATAATATATGAAAAGAATCAACAGTAAATGTAAGAAATTAATAAAAGTGATAAAATCAATGCTAAGTGAAGATCTACTAGTCATTTCGGCATTTCCACTAGGAATTGATACCCCAAAGGTATATAAAGCCACCCCTCTCCCCCTCTCCCATCCCCTCAACTAAATACGAAATATCAATAAAAGTCTTGTCTCAGGGAGGCAAGGTAATGTATAGTTCGGAGAAAGAACAAGTGATTAAGACGCCTGAGTTTGTATGTACAATGCTTTTTATCACAGTATTTTGGCTCAGATGAAACGTTGATTGAAATGAATAGTGAGAGTGAAAGAACGACGACAAAAAAGATTCATGATTTTCGCCGGAAGAAGACGATTACCAGAAAAGGAGCAATAAAAACCCGCAGACTGGAAAAAATTGGAAGCTATGCAGAACTAAGATATTCAATCTTCTCGAGTATAGTAAGGCTACGTATTGTGGTAGCATAGAAGCCAAAAATCTACGTCTAGAAACCGTGGGTTGAAACATTGATGATGAACTAGAAAAGGCGAGGAAGATTTCAAGTTAAGTGAAGTGTTTTCAATAGTTCAGACTACAAAATTTCTTATTATTCAATTTATCTAATATAATATCTTGTTGTGATTATTTAATCAATTTGAAATATCTAAAAAACATCCATATTCAAATTGATTTTGATATTTAGAAGTCTTTTCATTACCTAGGTATTATTGAATTGAAATTTTTCTAATACACTTTCAAGACATTAAAGCCTAATACAAAACCCCCAAATATCTAACACAATGAATGACAGCTGTTCGTTGAAAAATATTACAAGAGCTCAAAATATATGAAGTTTAACTGAATAAACATTAATTAGCCTGTGGTTCGAAAAAGAATATAAGGGCATGTAAGAAATAAGGAGATCCGAAATCCATCGCAAGCTCAATCTTTTTTCCCTCATTCAAATCCTTCTGCCCCCCAAGTTCATTATTGACCATTCCAAATCATTCACACGTTCAATTTATTTTCCGAGTGGCTCGAAGAATCTAATGCTACCATGTTAATAAAACTTCGATATGCGGTGAAAGTCTTAGCACTCTAGGATAGTCTTACCACTATTATATACACCAATGTTCTCACATTGCTTCTGAAGTACCATATACTCTTCCAAAGAATCATTCAGGCTATTGTAGCGTGTCTCCCAGATACATATGGAGGAATTGGTCTATATTGGCCCTTCGCATCTACCTGTAGCTCAGACGGGAATATCATATATTTCCTTATAAATCTCGTTATGCACAATGATGCTATAAGCTTCAAAGTCGCATTGTGGGAGGAGGGTGCGAGGTCCATGGTTTTGTGCCTTTTGAGGCTGCAATGAGTGATCTTTGGTCTTTGATAAGCGAAGTAGTATGGTTATTATATATGCAGAGTTGAAAAGTTGAGAAGTTAAAGAGTTGGAGAGTCGGAGAGGTATTTATAGGTTGAACTCTATTCAAGAAAGGGGCTAGCTACTCGAATGACCCACTTGGTATGCATCCCCTCACTTGCCACTCACTTGCCACTCACTAGAATCTTGATGCAGCTCTCAAAGTACCATCTCAGAATAGATTATGATTATGGTACAGTTTCCCCACAAGAGCATGTAAGTCTGGTACCGCGACTTGGGAAAAGGGAACTCGAATAACTGGTTCGCTTCTCTACTTTTCCTAAATATCCACACTTTTTGCGGATTATTAGAAGCGCTGGACTTTATATCTTTCCATTACTTTAATAGATTCGAAATCTTTGAAGTCATATCTCACCTACCTTGAAGAGCTATTAAACAGTAGAAGTAAAACTGGAAGTGGAAAAAGAAAGGAAAGCTCTTCGATCTTTCGAAAAGGGGCTAATTACAATTTACCAGGTTTTTAGTATATCGCCACTCCGATATCGATAAAATCTCAAACCTTAATCTCACTGATAGTATATTTTAATGCCTAGAGCAGAATGACCCTGTTATTTTACCTCCATAGGGCTACTTTTCCTCAACATCTCCACTTTGGAGAGTAATTAACCATCTTCATTTAAAGTTGTAAATATAAACCTTTGAAAGCATTGAAAGTAACGACTGCAACTTCATTGACTGCTAAGTGTAAGTTCTATACACAGTTTATATCTCATTGGCAAATATGGCTTCAAATTGGTTATAGGCTGCAGTAAAAGTACCTCCAGATATTATTTTCGAACATCCGGGTCTACGAAAGCTCTAATATATAAATTGTATCGACCTCCTCCTTATATAATACTCTCTCCATCTATACAAACTTATTCTTTTACTTGTCTTATCTTAATCTTCTTTTTCAATCTAATTTTATTTGAGAGCATGATCATCAACACGTCATCACGGCTTGTTACTGCTACACTTGTTCATTGTATATATTCCACTATATCTAACTTCATGAATTTCTATTTTGAATTTCGAATCCTTGCAATGGGTTTGCATATCATATCGATAAGTCACAACATTAAACTACGGAGTTTGATGGTATTTACAGTGTCAGGGTATAATTAAAGCGCAGTAAGTATTCATTCTTCATGAAAGCTTGACCGAGGAGATCCCGAACAGACCTATCAACCGCAGTTGAACTTTGAAGTCTGTACTAGAAGCAGTGCCTCTGCTCTATAGCTTAATCTTACCTCAGCTCTCTCGGATATCACTGAGCAACGCTCAAGGTCCTTTCAAATGCCAGTACGAGACTGCAGAGTGATCTTGCAGAGAGTAGGATAAGCCTAGAGCTACCTTGGATAGTACTTCTCTGGCCGGGCGGTTACTATAGGTGTAATTGCCCGCTCGCCGCTTTGGAAACTGCGCAGACTGCGAGTGTGCTGGCTGGCTAGTTGTGAGTTCTACTATAAATCCTTCTCCATCTATTAGTACAGCTGCTAATCATATCCAGGAATCAAAAAATACAAAAACTGTTAATAATTATATCTCTCACATGAAAACTCAATGCATATCGACTATTCTTCAAAGCGAAGCAGCTTTTAGAGAAAGATTATTGAGATCAAACTATTGTGCTGACTTTTGCTTTATACGTATTTGTTTCTCTCTTAAGCCAACCAATTTCAAAGGAAAGATTAGTTACAATGCGATTCGAATATTTTACTTGCAGATACTGACGTTCAATGATTTACCGCTAAGACTGCAAATTGTTATTTGGCAAGTTCACTCTAGTGCGTTACGTATATTGTCGTGATTATTGAGTAGCCTTTGTAAACCAGCGTTTCGAACATCTCACTCTATTCTACAGAGCTCTAAAGCATCTATCATGCTTTGTCAAATACAATCATATCATCTATCATATACTCCCTATCCTTATGATTAAATCTAATAATAAACGCTTTTGGATATCAAGATCATTTTGAACATTGAAATCGTTTGAAAGTTTCCAATTACTTGAATGTTTTGAATTGATTGAACATTTCAAATTGATAGAAAGTTCCACACTGATTGAATGATCTAGATAAATCAAATATCCCAATATGCTGATACAAAGGGTTATGCCAATGAGCAAGTAGACCAGCTATTTTATCACAGCTATGAAGTACTCATCCATTCTCATCTGTTCTTCAAAGACAGATATAAATAGCGACAGCGGTAAGGCACCAGTAGATTACAGCTGGGAGTAGAACCCAGAAACCTTAATCAAGCCGAGGCTATGTATATAAACCACCATAGTCTCCTCATCTGCAAGCTGCCGAATTCATATGAACAGGTAGTAGATTGTATTCAATAATCTCTCATAACCTAACAGCCTCAGGCCACCATTCAATACATTTCAGCTCTTTCTAATTTGCCCCACAAAGTAAGAAACAGTATCTATCTCATATGTGCAAGCTGTCGCCTAATAGATTAGAGATACTATACAAATCGGTCATGCTTTGCTGTGTAAGAATATGGACAGTTTCATGTTTCATCTCCAGTCTGTGGCTGACAGCACTTACCCCAGCTTTAGATAAATGAATGGTTGGTTATATGCAGAGATACGAGATGAGATGGAATGAAACGCCAACACACAAAAAGTAATAGAACAACAAAACCCAAAGCAACCAGCATGACCGACATGAAAACACTCCCAAGTTCCCCAAAATCTTTTCAGCGGAAATCAACAACAGACGCAAAGTCAACGCCACCCATCTATTGACCAATAGCACCCGACCATCACGTCGAACATATGGTGCTTAAGTAAATCTAGTATGTCACATGTGACGAAAAGGAAACGACGAATTTAATCAAAGTGCCCGAGGGACGCAAGACCGGAGGCTCTTCTCTGCGAAGGAGGGAATGCCTGAACATTGCTCCATATCTCTAAGTACCTGCAGTAGGTCATACCCCTCAGTATACACCCCGCAAGGTGTTCACTTTGCTATAATTGCATAGCCCGCAAAGCTTCACATTCCGCTCTATCAAGATCCCAAGTGCTCGCAAAAGCAAGATGACAGATGGCATCAATATCCGACCCAGTCTCCACAAAACACATTTTCCAAGACCGCAGGCCCGGTCAACGATGCATCTGATACACTTTCCCTTCGAAAACTTAACTCATCGGCAGCAAATACTCCTCCGGGCCGCCTCGACTGCTCCTCAACGCAGTTCCAGTCAATCCTACGGATTCCTACCCCAGCTTTCAAACATCACATGCAACCCACGTCCTTGGCACGTTAGCACTGCTCACGCCCCTAGACACACCACATCTCGACCAAACACGTCCACCCCATGCGCAATCCATGTACATAGTCTGCACCGCCTCGTACTCTATACATCCCCCGCGCGGCATCAGAGCCAAAAACAAGCGCCTACGAATCTCATTTGATACCAAGCCAAGAAGAAGGCCAGCATCGATCACCATGTAACTTCCAATACTTCCTTTCGTCAATTCTATTTCACCACTGTCTTTAGAACACTATTTCTTGCGAGTAGTAGTCCCCAAAGCCACCAGTCGTCAAAAATATCATTCCACTCGAACAGGCCCGCACTCTGTGGCCCCGGCACAATGACCTTGCTCCCCCAGATCAACCCAGACCACACTTATGGCCATGGATCGCATATGGGCAAGCCCTTCCAGCCCAAGCACAAACCCCAACACACGTGCTCACCCTAGCTAGCCTCACAAATGATTGCACAAGTAACATCCCAACCAACCTACGAACCTAAATCTCAACCCCACGACCCTCATAAGCCCCAACACCATGGTCATTTCATCTCATCATATCGCCTAACGTTGCGTCTCGCGGCCCGTTCTCATCAAAGACAACCTAGGCATCCACTTCCATAGGCGATCTCCTATATCCATTGCGATGTCCACTCCACGTGGTTTTTACATGTCTCAGCACTAGCCTGGATCGGCTGTATCCGCCCACATGGCACATTTGGCATGGTACATTTGGGTCTCCACAACATCTCCGGCTTTGAGGACACCCATCGCTGATCCCATCCCATCCCATCGCATCCCATCCGAGTTATCCATTGATCCATGTCACCCCAAAACTCAAAATTCAATGTCTAATAGCGCTTTTTCCAAAAGAAAGATAAATACCGAAAACCGAAAAAATCCGTAAATCTCTTTCTTTTCCGAAACTCCAATTTAAGTACAGTAGTGTGATTACCAAATCAGTCGAGTCAGGTTCCCGAACCCAATACTTAAATAGGTTAAAATCATTATCACATGAAGTCATAATTCTATTTGCACGAGAGAAGAAGTATAACTGAAACAACTATGAGTAAGCAATTGAATAATGAAAATGGCAATCACAGCGGATTATTTACTACTTCCACTCAAAAAGTACAAATAAGGAACGATATACCGGTATAGAGTAAGCAGAGTACAAATAAGGAATGATATACCGGTATAGAATATGCACAGTAAATTCCAAATAAACCTTATCTCCGAAGCGTTACACGAAAGCTTACCCGAACCTGTTCACTCGGTTATCAGACTCAGTTGATCCTTTTGGGTTCATGATGCTGATGACAAGTGACACGCCGGTAATTGGGAGTAATTGGAGTAGTGTGATAGTGGGGATATGATGTGACGCGACAAGCTCAGACTCAGATCACAATACGATAACGGGAACGTGGGATGCAGGGAAACTTCCCAGTATCTTTGTCCGCGGAATTATTATTTCTGCGTCTTGAACATTCCATCTTCATCTAGAACATCGTGACAGGATTGGATAGAATAAGAGGAGAAAAGACAGATTCATTAGGTAATCAATTAATCTCTTCCATCGTACGTAGAATCTCTTCCATCGTACGTAGAGTTGGTGTTAATTCCCATTATGGCTGGTCTGCCGCCGGCATGATAAGCCAGATCAAGCATCAACCCAGTTGTTCCTCCCATTCTCCAGCCTTAACATTCAAATAATACATACACCTCCCCGGGGAATCGATACATCCGTCCATTCAAGAAATGATCCCGAATACCACCACCGCCGCCCCTAATCACAATCTTTGATCCAGAATTTTCCTATACACCCATCCATTCACCCCCACCACCTAACCCCCCATCAGTTCCTATTTCCGTTTCTCCATCCAATATGTTGTGCCTTTTGATTTTAGGTAATGTAATGTAATGTAGTGTAGGTAAAAAGTCTTTCGTTCAATCAAAAAAGCCAAGTAGTAAACCAAAGTTAGAATCTCGCTCGCATCGCAAGCATCGCAATCGCAAAAGGGTATCCAGGCGTAATTCGGATATCCTTCCATCAAAATTTCAGTTCGCGCAAGTGCAAGGGCAAGTACAAACAAAGCAGATGCAACGCAGAAGAATAGAAGGTAAATTCGCATGTGTCATTTTTCGTATTATCGTAAACCCTAGCCAGTGTTTTGAAAGTAGGTAGTGCATGCGAAAAAGGCAAAGCGAGTAAGTGAATTGACGAAAAAATTAAAAGACGGTTCCGTCGCTAAGGATCGCAATTGGTGGGCATTGAGTATTTGGTCGACAAATCTCGGCCATTTCTCTACCTCCCTATTGATTTTGTTAGTATCCGGAACACTGTGCATTAAATGAGAAACGGATATAGCATACCTTCCAACTGCCAGCCTCTAACATTTGTGGCAGAGATAGTTGATCTGGACCAAAAAGTCCCAGACTGGTATTGACCTCCTCCACTAACAGATCTAGGAATCCAACAGTCACAGCCCTCCACTCAACAATCACATCATCATCTGGTGTGAACATTGGAACAACTTCCAAACTTGGTTTGCCTTCTCTCTCTGCATTGCGATGGAATGCTTCGAGTCCTCTCTTCGTTGCATCTCTTCTTAATGTCAATACACCGGTATCAATGAACAAACCACCATTTCGATATTCAGGTAAACCGGTCAATAATTCAGCACCGGCAAAATGTATGTTCATAAGCTTAGTCATTGGTTGCATAAGAGAGTAGCAAAGCCATTGGGAGAGCTTGTGGAAGGGGACGATGGTCTCCCATAGAGGAGTTGTCTCATCTGCGGGCATAGTGCTTAAAGTCCATGCATCGCCGATGGATGTACCGTCAACTTCTGTACGAGATGCTGGCCAGATTGGTGCAAGACCATCGATCAAGACACCCCATAATGTGGGTAAAGGAACGATTGGCACGGATGCGGCTTGTGTGGAAGGATGGGAGATGAGAAAATCTGTAGACATTAGAATATGAAAACCCCTAGACGTTGCAAAGACATACCTAGCATATTTCCAGGCCTAGCATCTGCACCAAACAACGAAGGATTTCGCAAAGCCTTGGCAAGTTTAACAAGTAAACCAGTTCTGCCTGCTAAACCCGCAATTGGATTCTCCTCGGTAACCTGTAGACCTGAACTCATAATCTCTACTGTCAATCTGGACAATCCATCCGCATCAACTTGGTGTGGTTGCTCTGGATCACTACTGAAAGTACCAGCCTTGAACATTTCCAAACTAGCGATTGCTAAGCCTTCACTTCTTCTATATGTGCGGCCACTCTCTATACTCTTGTATTTCCATGAGGTACCCGCACCAGCATCGAGTAGAACAGATACGAGGAAGAGGTCGAGGATTCGGCGAGTTCGTTCGGAAGCATTAATTTCACTTGGCCAGCTTTCTAAAAGTTCTCCAATTCTATCTCTGCCTCCGACGTTGAAATGTTGCCAGCGACCATGGGGAGGAATTGTATTATAATCTGGCGAGAAATCGCGCTGTAAGGGGCAACAAAGATTAACAAGAGATTCTTTGAATTTAAACAGAGCAGATGTGAATATATACCTTAATTATTGAGACGACAAACTTTGTAGTGTCTTTGAATCTCCCCATGTCAACTTCGAAATGATTTAATTCATTCTTCTTGGCCTTCTCCAATATAATCTCACACCTTTCCCGCACAGCACCAATACTTCTCAAATATCCTGCTGGGTCGACATTTGGATCTGGTGCTTTGGGTAATGCAATTTTTGGTATGGTGGGGATAGACATTCTCGAAAAACCTGGAGTGGAAGGGGATTTTAGTGAAGATTGTGAGGAGCGAAACGATTGAACTTCAGTTAATTGTGTAGAATTTGTTCTTGATGATGAACCATTCGAAGGAGAAGTCTTTTCTTTGCGCGAAAAGAGGCCCATTTTATCGTATCGTATGGTACCGTACTTAAGTATTTCCTTCCCCTTGCTCTTGCTTGGTTGGGTGATTCTTTTCTTATGCGGACGCCCTTGTATAATGCAGCGCAGTGTGCAGTGCGTCGTTTTCGTTCCCCCTGGTATGTAACTCGTAAATTAGTTGGTTGGTTGGTTGGGTGGTTGGGTGGTTGCCACTGGTTGCTTCAACTTGGTTGGCTGTTCTTTGGTCACAATTGCCGGATGCCCTGTAGGTTAATCGGCGGAAAAACTTTGCTTGGGTCGGTGTTCTCTTTTCTCTTCAAATTTCTTCTAAATTCCTTTTTTCTTCTCCGATTCGAATCACCAACTTTTGAAATGGGTCCTTTGATTACAACTATCGTAGTTGGCAAGATGCACAGTATAGACAGCGCTCGCTCTTCTTTCGATAAGAAAGCCCGTTGAAGAGAGGGGTGAGGGGGTTGCTTTGTAGTCCTTGCGGACCTTGTGTGAGAAAAGCGTAAATTATTTTGATCCTTTCCTTCGGATTAGATTATTTAACCTTTGGGTCGATATTCGATATTAAGGTCCTTGCGTTTTGAATAATGTTGTCTCAGGACTGGGGATCGACGGGTACTTCACACCGCGGAAGAGGGAAAGAGAGAGAAGATTGGAAATGATTTGATGATGTGGATTATGGATAGTAAGTGGGGGAAAGTAGAAGAAGTCGTAACTGTGGAGACTAATATTCAATATTGTCCCCTTCGAACAAGATGAAAGAGAGAGTTTGAAGATGTGGAATATGGAGAGAATGTATGTTAAGTAAGTAGTAGAGAATGAATAGTAATAAGTGAGTGAGTGAGTGAGTGGGTGGTGGATGGGTTGACTATAGGTTATTCCTGTATTCCTTCCTTGTAGGCAAAGGACATGCGCGTATGTGTGTGGTGTGTGTGTGTAGGTAGGAATATGAGGTGATGTTTGGTTGGTTGGAAGATGAAATCAATCCTTTTGAAGAAGATCTCGAGATTGCAAAGGAATATTGTATGTATGTAATCTTATGTATGGTGGTGTGGTGTGGTGTGTTGGTTGATAGAAATGCTGCCATGCAATTTGATGTGAGTGATCTTTTTTTTTCTCTCTCACTCTCTCTCTCTCTCGGAGTCTCTCCCCGTCTCTTTTTTTGACCAGGTCCAGAACAATTTGATTGATTTCCCGTAGATAAGCAGGTACTGGCTGATGCAGAATCAGGTAAGGTACCAACTATAAATATGTTGATATTAGGAATAGTGGAGGAATAGTGGAGGGATAGTGAAAGGATTAGTGAAATTGTAAATACAAGACTATTACAAGTACCTGTAATGAGGAAATCCCTACCGAGCTGGTAAAAGCCGATCAAGATTCAAGATCAATCAAGTTGGATCAGGACTCAGGACTCAGTTGTTTGAGGTGAATATTTGATTGATTTGCTGATTAACAATGTTGATTTGTTGATATTACCTCGCTCTAATAGCTCGGATGGTTCACAAGAGGGGGGTAGGTAATATGTTGATAATCAGTCTGGCCAAGTAGTATTATTGGTACGAGTCTACAAGTCCACGACTCTACGACTCTATGACTCTCCACGAGGAGTACCAGTATGTTTGATAGTGGAGATACATACATACATACATACATACATAGTACATACATACATATTATTGCGATTAAAGTATGTTCGGATAAAGATCCATGGTCTTCCGGTTGGAACTACTACTACTCGAGGAGTAGCTTCTTGCATCTTGTCACTGTATTGAATTGTACATATTACTTATCCCAAGTTGGGAGTTATGATTTATAAAAGTTGGAAATAGCAAACTAAATTCATGGATTAGTCGTCATCTATAGCAGCCGATGATGACAATCTGAGGTCTGGAGAGTCCAGAGCTTTCGTATCAACTGAGAAAGAAGTTCATGATGAACGGCTAGTACAATCTGTATAGATACCTAGGTAATGTATAATTTGGTTGGTGTTTAGGTACTTAGGTACTAGGTAGGTTTACGAAGTGGATATGCAAAGGTAGTACACAAGGAAACAATGTATTCCTGTCACTTGTCTAAATATCATGATTTAAGAGCCATTAGATGGCGTGAGTCCGTCCCATAAGATGTTAAAGGAAGTCTCAAATCAGTTGGGCATACTTTTAAGATCTCTAAGATTACTCCCCAAAGACACCGAGACCATTACTCCATACAGACAGTAGCTACACCAAAAATGCGTTGTAACTTGTGTATCTAAAAGTAAGAAACAACCTTGAACCAGGAAGTCCATTGATATATTGACTGCCGGCTAAATTTACTTTCTCGAATCTACTCTACATGCAAATGCGATGTGAGGCATTGATTTATCCTTGATTACTATTTGGTCCTTGCACGAAACTGGTTATATTATTCCTATGTACGGAGTACGAGGAAAGTCCTGTAAACGAAGACCAGCCTCAACTTTCAAGGCTTCTAATGTTACTTTAAAGCCTATGCTACATACTATTTTACCAAAGATTCAACCTCTATGGCTACTTATCAGCTTAGGATCGACTAATGCTGGAACAACGAACTTCAAAGATCGTAAATCGACCAAGGACAAACCCAGAAGAATTTGCCTAATGTCGCCAAAACAAATGCAGCGACGTGAATATCTTACCCTCATTCCCCAGTCAATTGCGAGTTTTCAGGGGTTCAACCTTGAGGTAAGCAACGGGCATGGCGCGGGAATGGAGCATCTGATTAGTGCTTGGATCAGTACCGCACTGCCTGCTCTAGGTACCTCGGGATTGCCTCAAATGGATGGAATATCAGTAAAGTTTAAATTCAATATCAAGGATTCAATTGGGTCATGGGCAACTGTTGACTTGAGCTTAAAGTTACAAGTTACAATTGAAGTTAATTGAAGGATTAGATGGGAATCGTGATTATCCGTATATGCCTAGCGCCATCAACAGACTTTCAAGTTTCCGCCTGCTACGCCTTGACTGGCACGATTCATGGATGTTCGGGAATTTGACATTAGAGGTTGGTCTGAAAATACTGTGGGTGACGACTTAGAAGGGAGGGAGGTTTCAAATTACTGGTACGGGTAAGCTTTCCCTCTCTCGCCTGTTAAACTTCTGGGTAACCTAGTGGATAAATCATCTGAGCTCCAGCTTCAACCCTTCAAACAGTTGGAAATAATACGGAAATACTCCCATGGTACCGTCACAAATGTCTCCATACTTTCTACCCTGCAAAGTTCCAAGCGGTCCCTAAAATTGCTCCGTACTTTTCCAAGTCCGTGGACACTGCATGTATACCTTGTATATGTGACTAGCTACACCCCCTCTCAGTGAATAATGAGGCTTCACAAGTTGATATCGGCATCTTATGCCAGAGAGTGATATTGAGCCGGGATTTAAGGCCTGTTTTAACACCGAGCACAACCATTCCATCCACATCCCGATATGCAGGTACGAGTAACGAATGGAAGCTTAAGATCCATATTTCAAGGGTTCCAGGGGACCGGCTCGCGGATAAATAGCGAAGTTTTAGTCTGTGAAGGCCCTGCTAACGGCGGGTCGGTTATGATTGTAAAAGTGGCTAGATTAGCAAGGTTGGCAAGGTCAAACGATATTGAAGTTATTGATGTTTTGCTTGTATATTGCAAATTTAGTGAGAGAGGCGAAGGGGCAAAGAGACATTGGAACCTTTGAAAGGTGACCATAGTTTCGTTTATTATATGTAAGATGATGACAGCAGGTCAAAGAGGAAGGTAGGATCTAAGTTGACATTAACCTTACGAAGGGTAGTACCCATTCACGAGCGATGGATGGTCTGAAGGTAGAGGCACAGATGGGCTTGTGCTGACAGCAAATCCCTCCGCACCTCTTTTCAACGACTTTAACTTTTGAAGTATCGATCTCCATTTATTTGACTCAAAGATGGGGCTTGAAATAAAAGGTCCAATCACGGTTCACATCATGAACAGAATTTGAATTGGTATGAATTGCAAGTTGCAATTTGCAACTTGTTTTGGACCCGAATATGAAAATGGATGATCAGCTTATGCAGAGTTCCTGAAAAGCCAATTGACTTGCGTACCGCTTCATTCTTCTATTGAACTGATTCAAGAGGAAATGGGGAAGTGAATGTGCTACAAGACAGGCAACAATATCCAAGGTGCCCCCTGAATGTCATGGCTCATTGCCGTTGATGCCTCCTCTCCATACCGGTAGGTTTACGAAGTGCAGTTCTATCATCCGTACCATCAACTGAATCAGGGATCTTACTTCCAGTCGATTACAACTCTCTTCAAAGTGCACACGTAATGAATCATCCATAGTCACATGTAAATGTGAAATCGACGGGGCAACGGATTCTTCTCACTTTTATGCAAAGAAAGTATCAATCTAAATTAATATATTTCATCGGCTATGTTGGTAGGGAGTTGACGAATTGAGGATTACCGAAAGCATACGGAGTACCCTGCGTCAACACCGAACGATGTAATGTGTATGGTCTAGATTTCTTGCTATTTTTTCCAAGATTTTGACTTTTTGATGGGATTAAGAATTTAAGAGGCTCTGTTGATAAGATTTTGCTTACAATTACACGCAACGCAGTATGACGCGAATAATGGAGTTAATTGACAGATGAAGCTCTCCCACCATGAAATGAAGGGGAAGCTCTTCGGGTGATTTCTATGTGAAGATTGATAGAGCTAAAATATCGAATTGTAAACTCAAAACTTGGACTAAAATGACCTCACTGATAACTAAAAGACCCCTCCGAAGCTACCAAACTCAAATTCATGAAGCTTCATAAGCTTCATCTCTTTCTCTCTTTAACAGGTCGGGATGTGAACCATTTGGGGATATTTAGGTTTATGTTGCTGATTAGAACTTTCATCGTTGCCTGAGGTCTGTGTGTAACCTTAATTATTCATGCCTCAAGAAGCGTCCATGGTGATACAGTATATGTTTTCTACGGTAAGCGAAGCAATCATCAAGCGCAATATCATTCTAGGAGGAACGAACGCGCGAACGTCATGATAGCTCAATAGCTTCTACAATATCCTCTCGCACATATCGACATATTCCCAATTTTCTTTCCATGCATATTCTCTTGTGTTCTGCGCATTCAATTCATACAGTCTTTTCTCTATATAACTCAAAATGGATGATCTCAATGGTCTAGATTGGTCTGCCACCTCTAATACAAAATCGAATAAAGTATCACCTGGTACGGGGAATTACTATCCCACGTTACTTCCAACTCAATCACCTGCGAACTCTGGACGGAATACCCCTCTATCAGCTCAAGGTTCAGGAGCTCCAAAATCATTTGCGCCGCCCAAATCCACAGCTCCAGACAGCTTCGCGAACCTTGTATCTTTTGGATCTTCAAAAACGAACACGTTGACGTTACAACAACAGCAGGCGAAGCTACAAGAAGAGAAGAGAAGGAAGGAAGAAGAGCAAAGGAAGCAATATGATGCGCAGTTTGGAAATACACAATTTTGGGATGGATTGGGCAATGCAGGAAAGGGCGTCGCGGGGCTGTCTCCAGTGCCATCACCAATTCCTGCCATGATGAGCCAACCTTTTACATCTCCATTTGCGCCAACTAACTCTCCTGCACCAATTGGAAACGATATTGCCAGTTCTGGGGATGATGATCTTTTCGCTGCATTTAATAAAGATACCAAAGTAGATAATTCAAGCCATTATCCACCCCCTTCTACCTCTTCAAGTCGTGCGCATACACCCGGATTTGGCGCTACCAATATGCCCGATTTAAGTAACCCGCAAGCCTGGGATCAGCCAATAATCGGTTCGGGAGGTTTTGGTGATGATGACGATCCATTTGGCTTGGGTCAGATGAAACCCCCCACATCCGCGCCAATGCCAATATCAAATACAACAGATGATGATGACTTCCTGGGAGATTTGGGAAAGCCAGTAGAAGAAGTCAAGAGGTCTATACCCGCGGTACCTGAAATACGTGCAGAATCGAGCTCTGATGATGAGGAATCTAATGACCCTTGGGATAAGGCTGTCGCTGAACTTGTGGATATGGGATTTACGGCAGAACAATCTAGACGTGCTTTGACTGAGAGTGGTTCTGGTCTTGACTTACAGGCCGCTGTTGGGTGGATATTAAACGATGCACATGCGCAAGCTAAGGCAAAAATACAACCTAAAGAGCCTAGCCACCGGAATGGTTCTGCTTCACACGGAGAAAGGCGGAATGCATCAACGGATGGCCGAAAATCCAATCCAGCTTGGATGCGAGAAGAAGGAAGGTCTCAATCAGAGCAACCTCGAAGAGAAGACAATCGTTCACCAAATAACGAAAATGACTTCTCAAGAGCTGCTGCTGCTGTTGGAAGTAATATTTTCAAGACCGCAAACTCCCTGTGGAAGACGTCTCAAAAGAAGATTGAGAAAGCGGTCGCCGAATTCCAAGCCGACGCTGACCCGAATCAACCGAAATGGATGAGAGAAGCAGCAGAAAGAGAGGCTATATCTGAACAACGTGCAAGGCGGGCGAAAGCCGAAGCTGCTAAAAATACCCCTGATGTTACAGATGAAGCTCTGGCATTAGAAAGCGGATCCAGACCACCGCCAAGGAAACCGAAAGCTCCTACATCTGATTCAGGTACTTCACGTGACAGTTCTCCCAATTCTGCGAGATTCCCTCCAGAAAGACCTACATCTAATCCACGCTGGCAACAAACACGACCACAAAGTCGACCGACTCCACCTCCAGTGGATCCTAGGGTACGGGTAAATAGGCAGGTAATAGAGGAGCAAAGTGCTCAGGCATATGTTAGTCCTTCTCGACGAAAAAAGACTACTCCTCAACCCCAACCTACACGAGAGCCAGAGCCAGATCTTCTATTTACTTCATCATCAGAATCAAAGCCAGCACCAAAACCAACATCTTCTAGAGCAACGCCAAAATCGACATCCCCATCCAAGCCTTCAACACCGATACCAGCTAGGCCAAAAGCACCGCCACGTGCGATTCCAGCTATATCTCCCATTGCTTTGAAGTCTTCAACACAACATCGCCTAGAAGGTAAAGCACATTTTGACCGTGGTGACTACTCCGCAGCTCACACATCCTACACTTCTTCTCTTTCGCCTCTTCCCCAAAACCATCCAATAATCATCCTTCTCCTTGCCGAAAGAGCCATTAGCTCCGTCAAAACCGGCCATCCACGTGAAGCCATTGCAGATTCCGATCGCGCCATTGAGATCATTGGATCTTCTCGTGGTCAAGATGAAATCATTGACTTGAGTACCGGCGCTGCAGATGACCGCAAGTCCATGAAAGAATATTGGGGCAAAGCTTTAACGAGTAAAGCCGAAGCATTAGAAGCACTTGAAAAATGGAAAGATGCAAGTGAAGTTTGGAAATTGTGTATCGAAGGCGGTGTTGGTGGGGCTACCGCTATACAAGGTCGTCAACGCTGTGACAAAGCCCTTACTCCCCGCCCCGCATCCCGCCCTGTTCAAAAACCTCAACCTAAACCCTCCGCTGCAGCATCGTTAGCCCCAACTCCTGACTCTGACGCGGTGTTACGTCTACGTGCCGCTAATCAAGCTGCAGAGAAAGCAGATGATGAGAAACTGGCTTTGGTGGATAAGGTTGAGGAGAGAGTTAATAAGTGGAGAGAAGGGAAACGAGATAATTTGAGAGCACTGATTGGGAGTATGGAGAATGTGCTTTGGGAGGGTAGTGGGTGGAAGAAAGTGGGCTTGCATGAGTTGGTCATTAATTCTAAGGTTAAGATTAACTATATGAAGGCGATTGGAAAGTGCCATCCTGATAAGGTTAGTTCCCTCTTTTTTGTAATTTGATGTAGGGTTTGGAATTTTAGATGGGGGATAAGAGGAAGGCAGCTAATGGTTATATAGTTACCACAAGATGCATCGCAAGAAGTGAGGATGATTGCTGCGATGGTTTTCTCGACATTGAATGAGAGTTGGGATAGTTTTAAAGCGCAGAATGGCATGTAGGGTATGCTAGCTCGAGGTGGCATGAATTTATGACGTTGATGACGACGACGTGATGATGACGATGATGATGATGATGAAATAGAGTTGCGCATTGTTAGAAGAATGAAATAAGTATTTTTATACTTGAGTGAGATTTATTAAACATCCTACTAAGTTGTTTGATGAAATTATACTTATCTTTGTATACGGTACGGAGCTGGAAGTGCTCAATGGCATGTACACGGCCAATTGTATGTTTAGGTTATGAAATGAAAACAAAAGTTCGTCACCGGCTTTTATATCCAAAGTGGTATACCGTGGCAGTTTGGATAGGAAAGAGGAACGAAGGCAAGAGTTGCTATCTATACACTAGACCGTCCGGACAATATGGATACTGGAGCAAAATCTTAAGAAGTCGTTTACTAGGAAACCTATGGTTAATTGGGTATCCTTGGATAATGTTCTAGCATGAATTATCCAAGATTCATTAGTGAATTAGCGACTTTTGAACGTTATTTTGGGATATGTGTGTTGTCCTGACACTTGGGATTTGATAGAAGTCACAAGTGCGAGTAGCAATGGATTATGGTATGGGGTTCTTATTTCCGTGGCTGATTTTGCTGTCTCGATGATTCCTGTTGTGGAATTAAGGGAAGGGAAGGGAAGGGAAGGGAAGGGAGGGGGGAAATGAATAGCGAAGTATTATGAGGATGAAATGATAGGTATGTAGTGAAAGTTAGTAACTTTATGGGAAATGATGGAAGTGGGGAGGTGTGGGATGTGAGTGAGAGGGTGAGAGAGAGAGTGTGTGAGAGAGTGTGTGAGAGAGAGTGAGAGAGAGAGTGAGAGAGAGAGTGAGAGAGAGAGTGAGAGAGAGAGTGA
>NGKG01000002.1:2034328-2117071 GCA_002162505.1 Myriosclerotinia scirpicola
GGGGTTAGTTTTGTTGGGGTTATGGGGGATAGGGAAATGAGTGAAATTGAGCAGAGGAGAAAGATGGAAATATTGGATAACGTACCCCCATGCCAATACAATAGCTCCATCTTCCAAAGCCTGTTTGAGCGTATTATAACCCGCTCCATATAGAAACTCAATACCCATCTGGACAATCACAGTCCCGTTCCCTTCCACCCCTTCGCTAACCCCATTGCCAATCTCAGTGTGGTTGTGCAGGGTACCGCCATAATGAGGACCGGGTCTCAGCACTGCGAATTTCTCATCGAGGTTTTTGTTGAGGAAGGGGAGGAGGGAGAGTGGGGGGAGGAGAACCGAGGTGACGAGGGAGGTTATTAGGGTGGTGAAGGATTGTGCGATGCTGGTTTGTGTTAGTGGTTAGCTATGAGGGTTGGAAAGGTCACGTGGATATGAGAGAGATGGATGGGATGGTTACATACATCAGACCAATAGCAACATGTAGCACATTATCATTAAAAGCAAAATCCACAAATCCATCCCAGAAACCCGTCAAATGTCTGCGTGCAGCATGTGTAGTGCGAAGAAGTGGTTCGCTTGCGCTGTGAGCATCGAAGTTGAGGGTGGGTCGAGGCATTCTGAGTTCTTTCTTCTTGGGTTGGATCCAATTTGGTAAGAGAAAGAAAAGAGATATAGGAAAACGATGCAAAAAGGAATAAAGGAAAAGAAAAGAAAGATGATGATGATGAAGAAGAAGAAGAAGAAAAGAATTCGAAGGATTGAGTGAATTCCATCAACACCGCTGGCTGAGATGTACATTCAGGGGTACGTATCAGGGACTGGCACGTGTACCCGACCTACCTAGTAAGTAGAAAAGTTATTGACAAGGATCATGATAAGGCGCGATAAGCGCCCCAGATTTATCGGATAAACCTTTCACCTAAATACCTGGTACCCTTGACCTTATCCTATGTAGGAAATCAATATAATTTTTTTAATGCGGCCGCTTGAATTGACCCCTCATCGTCTTTTGCAAAAGTCAACTTTATGGTTTTTGAAGAACCTTGGAATTATATTATATTACGAAAGAAACCTGGCAGAAGTATAAAATATCACTTCAAGATCATACAGCCTTCATATTTTTGCAAATATGGCTCCCAAATTCACTGAAGACGAAATTGATGATTTAATATACTTTGCACGTATTGGGGATCAAGATGAATTCGAAAGTTTGAGAGAGGAATTGTGTAAAAGAGAGGCTTGTTCGGCGACGGAATTATTGGAAACTGCGAGAGATAGTGAGAGTGGAAATGGTGTGCTGCATATGTCTGCCGCGAATGGACATCATGGTAATTCCCCCTTCACCTAGCGGAAATCTTAGCTATTCCAGCGATTCAAGGAAAGTAATCTAACAACCAACAAACAGAACTCCTTACACTCCTCACAAAACACCTCTCAAACCCCTCACCTCAAAACCCCCAAATGATCGCAATACTCAACACACAAAACGCCTCGGGAAACACACCCTTGCATTGGGCAGCACTGAACGGACATTTAGAATGCGTGAAGATTTTAATAGAAAATGGAGCGGATCCGACGATACAGAATCAGAAGGGACATGATGCGGTGTATGAGGCTGAGTTGGCGGATCAGACGGAGGTTGTGGAGTGGGTTTTGAAGGAGGGTGGTGAGGGGTTGGAGGAGGGGATTGCGGGGGATAATGCAGGAGAGGGGGGAGTGGAGGATGAGAGTATGGGGGAAGAGGGGGTGGAGGTTGTGAAGGTTGAGGAGGGAGAGGGGAAGTTGGAGGATGCGGTGAAGAATTTGGGGATTGGTGCGTCTGTGGAGAAATGAGGACATGAGGAATACGAGAAATGGATTTTACTGAGATGATATGTTATCGCTGGCCAAGGCTGGTTCGCGATGAGTCGATTCTCAAATACGAGCTTTATTGTTAGCCTACCGGCATCGTCTTAAGAAGGTCTGCTCAATAAGCCATTACTGATGAAATGATCGGTTCCCAACAGGGTATGGAATTAGCAGACACGGGAAAGCATGTGAGCCTACCTAGTATGACTAGAGTGCAAAATGGCAGCATAGCATTCAAAATATCATCAATCAAATATGTTGCTAATTTCTTTTTTCTCCTGTTGATCATCTGTATGGATAAGTTATCTGGTCTAGAAAAACATCCAATCCCATATAACTTAGCTGTTCGTACGCCAAAGAATATAAAACTATTAGTTGGCAGTTTAACTAATAGATGCATCTTAAGCAGGGGAGTTTCTGCGCTGAGCTTGGAGCCTTTAAGGAGATAATTTGTCTGCTAGAATTATAAGCGAGTCTCATTCATTCTAAAAGGGACATGTTCACCAATTCGCAAATCTGCATTCTTCTGTTGCATGTTTGGTTTTGGAAAATATAAAAGCTAATTATGTGCAGTGTCATTATATCAATTTCAAGTAGATTACTCGTAGACACAGCTGTATGATGGTAAAAACCTGTAGATACTTCCTCGCATTGTCAATTACTACAGTACTAGGTAGGTAGGATTGTTTTGCTGCGATGATGGACTTTCATATAATTCTCGCTGCAAAATCTTTGCATGTCATGCCACTTGTAACGCTAGACACATAAGTAAACTACTGACAGTCATATTCCTACTAATTAGTAGCCCTTCAATATGGTGTCGAGTTGGCAATATTTATCTTGATCTGTTTATTTGCTGGCGAGATATTTGTGATGGGAAGGGTTTAACTGTGAATGGTTTCATATGTTTTAAGGGGTTATTAATACGTTGGGTCTTTGATCTATTTATCTTTGTACAATTTTTTTAAATGAAGCTTCTTGGGGTATTGCAGAGGAGGCTGAAGAATATCTGTGATGGGATATCTCTTGGGAATTTGAAGGGATACGGTGTTTTCGGGGTCTTGGTATAGCGAATTATGTTACCAAGAGAGTGAGAGCATACGGCGGTACGGCAGCGAATTTCATAATAGAGTAGCATTCATCGGTGTTATACTCATTGTCTGCATGGTAGGCTGGTGGACGACCATTACTAAAATTGTCAGATCTGGTTGATGTTTGCAGGCTTAGCAACGTGCAAAATGGAACCAACCAAAGGATAATCGTCTGAGAAAGGAGCATAGTCTGGTAAATTTTGCACTGTTGCAGATTGGAAACTCGATGTCCTGTTGAAAGAATCTCATTTCATGGTTAAGGGTAGGGGGAACTCGGGAATATGCATCTAGTAGTAATTTGATGGAATATTATAAAAGTTGACCTATTATAAACTAATTTTCGGGTTGATATTATGAATTATCACAATACTTGGTACACAAAAAATGAGAATCAGTACACTCTACAGACCAATGCTTGTTTGATGATGAATTGATAATTATTGAGGAAATCCTCTTATTTAAATATTAGTAACACAAGAACTGGTCTCTACTCCGCCATCATGAATAGAAGAAATTTCATCTGGGGAATACTGGCACGGGACCGACTAATTCCCAATTCATTGCCATACTCGAGTTGGTATTATCCAAAAAATATAGGAATCATCGAGTCCACCGTTTGCCTTGTAGCTTGTAGACCAGAAACTCCTTCTTGGGAGCTTATCGAAGCCGAGACTAAAGGCTGTTCTGGCATCACCAATCAAAGGACTAGCATTTGGAAAATATCAGAATTATGATATCTTGCATCTTCTTTCAAATCTCATAACGAAAAGATATCAGCTAGGTGATATTGGCTCTGGATAGTCTGATGTTTGATCGTATTTAATATTGAAGATACCATCTAGTAAGCATCAACCATATAAAGATTCAGTATGACCACAATGCTCAGATCGAGAACGAATTGGCCTTCCAACAACAGCAGCCTTCTAAATTTCAAAGCACCACTTCAGTCTGTAGATCAACAAATATCATTAGATAAACTTCAGATTCTCAAAATTCAAAGTACTTAATTCAGTCTTTGAGATAATGTTCATCAACTGGCGAATGAGAGCCTCAAGAAAGCTAAATTACATCTTCACTTCCAGATCAACAGCATCACCCGATAGAGATCAGTCTTATAAAGTCACAAAGTATATACTCCCAAGAGCATGGATATACCGTTTTATGAATATCAGCATTATATGCTTGGTGTAGGTATTCAATTCTTGGATCAAGAATGTATACCCTCAGATATATCAGACCATCAAACCATAAACATAATACCCACTTCGAAGATCGATGATACAGTATTTCAAAAACATCAAACTTACGTCTAGCTCATGTATTCAAATTCAGGAATCATAGCATATCACCCGAGAAACACCAGCGTCATGTCAATGAATATATATTTCATTTTTGGAAAAGAAGATCCTATCTGATAATGATCAGAAACCCGAATCTAACGTCCCTTTCATATCCCAAATCAATAAAAAAACCGCCTGAACAACATCAGCCTCAATTGGCTAATTCTTCATCCTCCATCTCAACATCAACGTCATCATCATCCATCCCATCACTATCGACGCCAATATCAGCATCATCATCATTCTCCACTGGGAAATTGGCGATGACCTCCTCTAGCCTCTGGGCGTGGATCTCGACACGGCGTCTCAAATGATGATCGGAGAACATTGTACGTTCCATCCGAGCCAAAACTTGGAGATCCATGGCCGTTGGTGGACCTAAGAGAGTATTAGTGACTATAGTCTGGAGAAAAAAAACAAGAGACTTGGAACAATGTACATACCATAAACCACAGAGCTTCTTCTCTGCTCCACATACTCGGCATCCCGAATGCTGTCACTGATTGACTGGATATTTGCCCACAGTCCTCGGTTGTCCCATTCCTCCATGAGACCGTGACAACAGATCAAAATGTCGTGGAAGAGGGGGTTGGCGATACGGTCCACTTGGTGGACGAAACGGTTCAACTCGACGCCGATTCTGTTGTAAATTGCCTCGGGGGAGACAGTTGCACCAATGGTGCGGATGAGGAGAAGCTCGATCTCGCGAGCAAGCCGATTTCCAGGAAGTAGGACTGGGGAATGTTAGTTGAGTGAAGGGGGAGAATGAGGAGGGACTCAAAGAGCATGTGGGAAGGAATAGAGTTTAGATGAAGGGAGATGACTTACCAGTTCCGTTTGTGGCATTTGTAGCCCAAATGAGTTGCAAATTATCGATGAATTGATCAATGATAGTAGCAACGTTCTCGACATCTGAAGAGGAGGCGAGGAAATTGTTGGTTGATTCGGCCATTGTAAGTGAGTTTGAGTTGTTGGATGAATATGAACAGTGTAAAGAAGTAGACTGAATATGAACACTGTAAAGAAGTAGACCGAATGAGACAAGACTGTTATCGATCTTGTTTGTTGCTGTGTAAAAAGATGGATGATTGAGAAGTGGGAGAAGACTTTATAGGCTAGAGCTCGGATGACTATAGGATTCAAAAACTGGTTAGCTGCGCCTCTGTTAGTGAATAGCTATTGTGTAAATTAGTTAATGGGAGGGACAGTGAATTGATTATAGAAATTTTAGAATGTTAAAAAAGAATAACAATCTAAGATAGATTGAATAGAAGAGGTAAAAAATTGGTTTACAATAGAAATAGTTAAACGAGGCATATTGTCCGGTCTTTCAATATTCTTGAACGATCCCAATATTGAGATATATCTTTGACTATCTATTTCGTTTCTGAAGTCACTTGTGGTAGTGGCCTGATATTATGTATTGTTGGGAGTATATATTATATGCACTGAGACCATACAGATGGTGGACCTGGATTGAATTTATATTTCATGGTTAAGGAATAGAGTGACTAGTTTTTATTTATAAGATAGCAACTAATCAGTCATGCTGGCTATGAGTATTATAAAACAACGCAAAAAATGCCCTAGAATATATCTCATCGCTTGCATATCTGCTCAGATATTTGGTTCAAGCCAAGTAATTGCTCGCTTACCTAGATGCTTGTCTAAACCATGAAAGGAGGGATGGAAACTCAGATGTAGGTACTTCAACAACAAACTTTGATCTAACTGAATAAAGAGAATGATTGGAATGTATGCATATGCAAGTTAATGCTGTATACTATGTATGGTCCATCATGGATCCCTTTGGAAAGTCTTGCTCCTCGATTATTCTTCAGAAATCATCGAAGAGAACAATTCATTCCCTAAAAAAAAGGGTAAAAAGGGGTCAACTACTTGATGTCAAAGTCCAATCATGAGCTATACAGTTTCATATTGTCTACGTTCACATTTGATGGAGCAGACATAAAAATTCATAGCAGATATTCGAGGAGCTCTCTATACCACATAGGAACTGGCAGATCTTATTAAGGAGTTTTCGAACTCAGGGTAATTATTTTCTATCTATATGCACGAGAAAGGCATGGAAGCACAGAAGTAAGAGGCTTGGAATGAGGAGATGGTAGTTCAGATAAAAGAGGCAATATCTGGGATGGTCAACAAAAAATACAGCATTTTAAGCAAAGGAAAGCTGAGACTACAAAGGATGGGTTTGAGGGAAACAAGAAAACATAGCAGAGCTTGCAAATGTGAGTTTTTGAAAATCGGAAAGGGGAGATGTAGCGAACTAAGGAAGAAAGCGATCGGGAGACTGAAGAGCTACCCCGCATCAAAATTCCTGGCGGATAATTTCACCATGCGTTATGACTTGATTTTACCTTTGAGTATCGAACTCATTAAAAATAATGATAGAATTTCTCGGAGACCCAATGTGGAACATCATTAACAGCAGCATAAGCCGAGGGTACATATGAACGATGACTAAGCAACCAACAACGAACGCAATATCAAATGAATTGAATGTGCGCAAGAAACTCACTTATTATCATTACCGGATTACATTTTGACACACTAAAGACCCAGAGCTTTCAGAGCCAAGTATTAACTCACGTATCGCTATTCCATTCCAACTCAATAGAACTTGCGAAGAAGTCAACCATATCCATCCCCGGACTCCCTACGCATAGGAGGGTGATTCAAATCGATAAATTCGAATGCATTCCCTCCACTCAAAGAATTTGACAAGAAACTCCCATCAAGATACTCCAATAACATCGTTTACGCCACAGTTTCTAGTAGTCACGATGGTGGTGATAGTAGTGGTGACGAGGTCGCAGTTGTTTGTCGACAAATGGGATCTATTTGGGCACTAGATCAGTACAACGCAAGATATGACATGCATGATGCAGGTCAAAATTGACTTACTATGTCTATCACATGTTTAGCTACCTCTTCCTCCTCAAGCTTCTTACTCCACGCGGCATTGACAATAGCAGTGTAATCTCTTTCAGCGGCCGCGACAGCTGCCTCGTATTTCCAAGTAGCTCTGTATTCGTTTTCACATACCCGACAGGGGCCGGCTCGAGATCCATAATCGTCTCCTAGTGTGTTGATATCTTCTCTATTGTTGCAAATTTTGCCGCCTCGGGATATACTGCAGAGTCTGTATGTCCACATTGTCCATTTGTGGGCAGGTTGATCGATTTGGAGGAGCAAACAGCCAGCCGATTGCAATACAATGGATGAAACCTTGCACATAATGCACTGCAGTGGGTATCCAATCAAGGGATTCGGGGACGTTGCCGATCTTATATTTTCCGAGTATGTTTCGAAGCAATTCAGGTGGTGTTACTGTGGATAGCTTGGTGATTATTTGGAAAGTTATAATCACACATTAGAATACAGACGCCCCGAATCATTTAGTAGGCATAAGTGAGTCATTTGTGACGGAATTTTAGGACCCAAGTGGTGCCCAATATCTTTGCCTTTTGAAAGCCTTGGTGACTTTAGGCTTTGTCCTCGTTTACCTAGAGCTTTTCACAGGTTGTGAGTCTGAGGTAACACAAATTTTGCTGCGGTCGTCCGCGACAATCGGTGTCCGGATAATTTTATAGAATTTTGATGTAACTGGTTGATTTTTACAAACCAGCTATCATTCAAAAGCGGCAACGTGTATTTTCTACTTCTTGCAAGTGAAGAAGTATAAACTGATTCACGTGAAGTTTTGTTCGGATGTGCAGATTGAGGGGCCTACTCTCATCATAAGTTTACCACAAAGCTGGCCAAATATGACATGCCTTCCCTGAATTAGCAATGCAGCTTGCGGAGTCAGCGTTGAGTAACGTGAGTTATGATGTAATTATAGTGACGTCACCGACAGTTTTCTTTGTGTTTGATACCTTTCTTTTGCGTTCTCCTAATAGAGAAATGAAAGATTCCTCTTCCTGCAAGAAACTGGTTTCCTATCAATTGCGAATAGTACATTGCTCATCAATTTCAGTAGCATTATCCTAATGCGGTAATGTCGATCTCCTATTACGGTAGCGAGAGTCTATGCTTAATAATATCGACAGCCTGTAATGCACGGACCACCAACTAAATAAGACGCATATGAGCATCTATAAATCATGCCTTTACCATTTGTCTAAAAAGTTCATTCTCACAGTTATATATACTCTGCTTCAACTTATCATAAGTCCTGAAAGTCATAACAAGTTAGGATTTCGCAAACAAATAATCATGGCCAACACGACCGATACCGACAAATCCAAATCCTACTTCCCTCTCGCTGGCGGAGCAAACGATGGTTGGTCTAAAGAAGAAGAAGCAACAGCCACTTGTTACTGTGGTGCTGTGCAATTAGCTTTCGTAAGTCTAACACCAGAAGTTGAAAGTTCTCTTATAAACGCACTCCACATCTCTTTCAATCATTTCCTCGCTCGTCTATTCTGACATACTGCCCAGCCAACCCAGGGTCCCGGTCTCATCAGTACCTTTCTCTGCCACTGCCACGATTGTCGTAAAATCACAGCTTCAATGTTCGCATCTAATTTCACCGTCGCCGATACACATTTAAAGCATCTTCGCGGTCGCGAGAATCTCAAAATCTTTAGTCAATCCCACACCATCGCGACGCAAAACACAATGGCGAATCATTTTTGTGGATCGTGTGGTACACTTATGTATCGTGTCAGCTCTGGTTCTCCAGGAATGAGTATTCTGAGGATTGGGACTGTGGATGATTTTCATTTGCATGAGACGAAGTTGATACCTGGGAGGGAACAATTTACGCGTGGGAGAGTAGGCTGGTTGAAGAAGATAGATGAGGTAGAGCAGTTTGAGGAGGGAGCACCAGGGCCTTGAAGTCCTGTGGAATTATTCTACCTCATCAATAGTATATCCATCGTTCGAAATCGAGTTTACTGTTGTAGTTTAAAAGAAAATAAGCTTCTTTCGCAAAGAATCAAGAGATGTAAAGCCAAATAATGAATGAGAAACTGCAAGTGCTATATCAATATATATTATGCCGTGAAATTATATTCATCCTTCTACGATGATCCTGGCATCGTGATTTTCCACCTTTTTCCTTCAATGATAGAAATAGTACGGTAAAGTGACTTCATCACATTTTAGATGTCCGCTGTCAATTGACGTTCGGAACATTACTGATAAACACCACCAACACCGCACAGTATCTACTTCGGTTAGTTTCTTTTTGTTAGATATCAACTTCAAGAACAAAGCAACTCACGCAGCAGCAGCGCCAAAGATCTCGTGTCTTTTTGCCTGGGTAAAAAGGGACAAAACAGCGGAAAACACAAGTGTGAAGACAAGTAACACCCCAATGCTAACCGTGTACGTGATATCCAGATTATGGTGTTCTGTAAGTCTGTATAGAAGGAATACTGGGAGAATGAGTAGCACAAGTAAGACAAGTACCAGAATACTGGTTACAAATGTGTCTTTGCGGGATTTGCTGTAGTAGTGGAGATTTGGATCGGTGGTCTTTTCTCGGTCCGCCTAGGGGTTGAGGTTAGAAATCATATATCGGATGAGGGGGTATGGAGAGAAGATCTCATACTGAGGTACAAAATAGAGACTATTGATGGTGGTTAGCTTGGAGCTTATCGATGAAAGGAAATGTGGGTTTCGGACCTGTAAAAACGCGCAATGAAAGACCTGAAGAAATTTTTCGGTTATGGTATCGAGAAATGCACCTTCTCTTCCTTCGCGTAGCGTGATAAGATCATTCTTCTCATGTCAAAAATGTATCGCTCAACACTTCGATAATCACTCTCAGCGGGACGATTCATGGAATTGACACTTTGCGATCTGAGTAGTAACTCATCTGGTACATGATATTTAGTGAATACCGAACCAAATTTGATCGATTGAGGGATACCTACCATAACCAGCCAGTTTCTCTTCTATTTCGTTCAAAACCACTGTCCTGGTCCGAAGGTTTGGATCAGCAGCAAGTTCCTTTTTCTCGGCTGCTAGGTCTGCATTTCTTGATCGTGCACGTTCCAACTCTCCTTCGAGTCGACGAATCTCGTCTTGTTTGCGAAGAAGCAAACGCGAATGAAGATACCCGAAGCGACGATAGATTTTGAAGTTTTCATCACTGTCGAGGAATATACTTAGAGATCGGTAGCTCTTTTGGTTCTCTGAAACTATGAGGATAATGATTGGTCAATTGACTTTGTGTAAAGTTACATTGCACAGACTTACGGCTTCTCACATGGGGCTTTCGTGGGTCTTCATCATTGGTAGACTTCGAAGTTCTCCAAGGATACCATTGAGAAAGCTTTTCTCGATACTGAGAGAGCGGTTTGGTGGTAGGAATCGATGATTTTGTTGCAAAGGTGCTTGCTTCCGAGGACTTTGTGGAGGAGGTAGGTGGGTTACAGGGAGAGTTAAATAATGGTAATGTTGTTGAAGTCATTATGTCAATAGTTGCTGAAGTGGTGAATATTGTGGTCTTCAGATAAACAGAATATTGTACTATATATCGACATTGATCGTGGCAATTGAGGCTATACAATCGAGGCTTTGAATTCTTATGATGTGTACCATTAGATTCTCCCGAAGCTAAAAGATGGGCGAAAGCAATTCCTGCGAGAAATGATCGGTTTTCAGAAAACACTTCTACAATAGGCAGCGTGCATCAAACCTCATGCAAGTACAGCCTTCCATGTACAACCATAAAACTCAGCTCCCATGATCAGCCGCATAATCAAGCTGAACTTAGCTTTTCCTGTTTAAACCATTCACCTTCATTATACAATTTCCCACTTTTTGGATCCTTGATCTGATATACGAACTTTCCCTTCTCCTTCGCTTTCGCAGCAATCGTGAATTCAAAATTCCCTTTCCTTGGGATGCTGAGCCAAGCACTATCTCCTTCATTGAACAGTGCAATTGACTAATATGGGGGTCAGAGCAATCTCTCCACGGTTCTTTTTTTACGTTAAAACTCGAATTGTTACTTACGTCTGAGGGATTTCCAGATTCTTCGTAGTTTGAACGGTCTTCAGGCGTTTGTGGTCGCTTTCGTATATCAGCAAGAAGTCCAATATACTTCTCGTGTAAGTTGCGAAACTTACAATAATCTCTGTATCATTTGATACTACGGGCTCTGACATTATGCAAGGCAGATTGGCACTTTGAGGGTGACCGCCGATTAGGAATTGGAGTTACAGAGGTCTGATTTGTGAAAAGAAATGAATTTGCCCAGAAGAAAAGCCTTATGGGGAGATCTTTAAATGATCATTTCCATAAATTTACAGAGCCTCTATTTGGTACCACCTGAGTTTAGCCTATAGGTTACAGGTGGCTAAATGCAACACTAGTGTGTTCACCGGAGAGTGAGATTGTGTGAGCTAGAGGTTACACATTGGGGCTTATCTTAGGTGCGCACTCAGCCACATTCTGCCTCATCAACTGTATGCGTCGGCTTCAATGTAGCTGTTTGTATAACTGAATCCGGGACTCCTACATAAGTGGCAATGATTGAAAGAATCCCCGCCGCTCGTTACCAAATTCCAACCAACTTGATTATACGAGACACAGCTATTTGATTGAATTCGAAAATCTGAAACAATTTGAGCTGCGAAATGGCCTCCCATAAAAGCAGTTCTTTACCAAGGGATGTTCCTGAAAGCATACGAACCTTACAGTCCAGTAGCATTATCCGAAAGAACAATTACCAGGACGAAGAGGCCTCGAAGGATTCTGAATTGAAAGCCATATGGGATGAGCAAATAAGCTCAAAAAATTTGTCAGTTGCGTACCGTGAAGCGCACGTTCTTTTGTTGTCGTGGCATCCAGATGACGATGACCTCCACGTGGAACAAGAGGTAGTAGCCCCTATTGGAGTTCAGGGCCCGTAAAACTGACATGAACAGGTTGCAGAGCTTGAAAATGTCTTCAAAAATACTTTTAAATACCAAACAACACAGAAGATTCTAAAGCAAGATCCAAAAAAGCACCCACAAACCCAGATAAATCTATACCTTGCCGAGTGTGTTCACAGCCATGACGATCCAAATAATCTGCTCATCGTATACTACGCTGGACATGGTAAGCTTAGAGATGGGGAGGAAGGATTAGCTTTGACGGGGTAAGATAATGGAGGTTGGGCCAACCAGACGTCTTTGCTAAGCACACAAACAGATCAACAACTATCCCAGACGAAGAGAACGAATTACATGAGATTGTCTGGAGCTCCGCTGAACATAATATTCAGAATACTCAAAGCGATGTTCTGGTAATATTTGATTGCTGTAATGCAGGCGAAATAGATCGAAATGTTCGTGGATCTGACTTCAGCAGAAGAGCATTTGAGTACATGGCCGCAACTTCGCAAAGATCTACTACCAAAAAGCCAGGTCCACAATCATTCACCGTCGCGTTGATCTGGGCTCTGAACTCGATGGTCCTGTTGAAGCCGGGGAAACGCTTCAGCACACACGAGCTACTGCGAAAAATCAACCAAGCACCCAAATTTCCAAAAGACCAAGCCCCAAGATTAACAGAACGAGGTCCACTAGGCTCTTTGAGAAAGATTGTGCTTGTGCCTCTAGATCAACAATCAAAACCGGAAGCCCTGGAAGAGAAGAGCATGGAAATGATGGATGAGGTAAAACAGACACTGAGCCTTCAGTATGTATTTAACAGAGAAATCACCGAGAAGATGATCAGAGACCTAGCGCAGGACACTCTCAGTCTTATTAGTCAGGGAGATTTTGTGGCATCCACTGTTCTTTGGGGGGGCACCAATACTTCCCGTTCAACAAAGCAAAAGTTGCGGGATGTTGTCAGCCATTGGCAGAACCACGCAAGGAATCGAAATAGAGCCTCAAACTCAAGCATGGATCGTCCACAGATATCACCGATATCACCCATGGTACCCCAAGGATCATTGATTTCGCCCGAAGAAAGCATCATTGTAACACCTAGCCCGGATCGATTACTTCAAAGTCCTGCGCCGGAGATTGGGCTCGATTTAGGCGGGATAAGCGGAAGAGATGTAGGTTCAGACGTGCCTAAGAAGAGGAAACGAGAGAATGAGACGATTCAAGACTTGAAAGCCGTGGATGCAAGATCTAAGTTACCTACACCGCGGGAGAAGAGACAAAAGAGTCGCCAGTCTGGTGTTCAAAGAAATTGAAGAAATCATTAGATCAAAGGTAACACTTCATGTCGCTTACTAGACACTGGAGACGAGGCTGGACGGCACCCGAACCTACGTTCAAGAGGATCTTTTAAGCCTGCATCTTTCCAACATTATGTGAGCCAGAGATGTTGATTAAACTCAAGGAGTCGTGTTTTACAATTGGTAGAGATTATGTAGGATTGGTTTTATTAGTTTCACTAGTGCAATGAATTATATTGTCCAAAGCGAAACAAACCAACTCCCCAATTCAAGATCCTTAAGCGAGAATCATCTACCTAGTACATAGCTTCAAAACTCCTTCCGTCATCAAATATCACATCGAGTCGCCTCGGAGTAATTGGTAAACCACTGCGCTGTAATCATTTTCGGATGGGTGGGGTGTGTGATCCGCGTCGGTCTATGCATCCACTTTGAAGTGTGTGTAAATAAGGGATTTCCCATGCGCCCGCATAAAGAATTTAACGCGCACTAACAAACACTTTATCGCATTTTTAGCTTACTCCAAGAGTACAGGATGCTTTGCAGCTATCAAACCCAAGCTCTGAGCCTGTCTTGAAAGAGACTTGGCGAGCGTTGATGGAGATTCTGCATTAAGCCAATATAACATTAGAAGCCTGTGAGTGCCTGTGAGAATACTCGACAGCAATCTTAGATGTACCCTAGCCCCACGCAGGAAAAGTTGTGAAAAATGAAGCTCATGAAGAGGGTTTTTGTTCACATACCACAAGTGAGTCGACAATTGAGCCTCAAAGAGCTGAAGCTGTTTACTGCTCAGGCATCTCTCGCGTTATGAATATAAAAGTAGGGCAGAATATTAGCATCTGCCTTTGGAGTATGAACTACGACTTTCGCCCTTTTTAACGTGTTCTTCGCGACTCTTGAAATCTAAGTGCCATGCCGGGAAGAACCAGCATCCATTCCAATCAGTCGTCCAACAGCAGCAATTATGCATGGGCTTTTGCCCTGGATGTCATGATTCACTGCCCTGTAATGGAACATTATCCTCGTCAGGCCCTATGGTGGGGTCCATATTGATTGCAGATCATTTTCAAACAAGAAATATTTGAAAACCACATCTAGCTATCTTGCCATCGTATTGTATATAAGGGTTAATTTTGCGCCGTACACTGGCATTCGAAGGGAGCTTCAATCGACAACAATATTGCTGACTATCATGGTCATAGTGATACAGTTTCGTTCGACATAAGATCTTCCTTCGAGGTACCGGTGGAAGCTGATAATTGTCTTTCCAGAGTGTATCCGAGGATGTTGCTACCTATTTAGGGATTCGTTGTATCCTTTAGGTTTATCGATGCTAGCATCTAGGATGAATCTGAGGTTACTCAACATCATCGGTTAATATATTGACCGCTCCGACAACGGCTAGCTCTATCTGTGACTAGCGTCATTTACTCCTAAAAGCCTCGGCCCATATGAATCCCAGAAACCGAGCGGCTTGTTTATGTTAATTTCTTGAAGAAGAGCTCCGAGTGATGTTGCAGGCGGATTAGTTTGGGCATACGATTAAACTACTTGAAGCATCTTTCTATTGATTATACACTTGTCAACTACGACGACGGACTATTACCGAAACTTAAGGTAGCTTTACCTAGCCACTCCTTACCGCATCATCTCCCACAAGCTTCGAAACGATAGAATGTCAATACCCTCTTCGAGCAACACCATGGTATCCTCTGTGCAGAGCAAGAAGCGGAAGAGAAGACGCCAGGATAAGGCAGCTATTTCTGCGAGATTGGTTCTGGATGAGAATGTGAAAGGGGATGTAGGAATCATATCTGAGGATCTGGCAAAAGATCTGCTTCTAGCACAGAGCGGTGAATCTGCGGAAACGGTGCAGCACATTGCGATATCTCCCTGGGGCCCTTCTAAAGCAGTCGAAGACTCGACTTGGACTGTTGTTCCTGTCAGATCTTCGAACACTCTGTCACATTCCACCGTACAATTCTCGCCCGATTCCCGTACTCTACAAGCATTCGCCGAAGCACTGCAGAAAGTTGCGCCGTCAAAATTATCGAGCAACAGTCGAAGCGGGATTGAAATACGCGTTCTAGATATTGTGCCACTACCATTAGAGACAGTTTTTGTTACAATTGAAGGAGAGTCTGCGAAGAGATTAGAAAATGGCGAAGGGACATTTCACGGAGAACACCCACAGACGAATGGCCACGCGAAGTCTACACATGGGACAAGACCAGAGGATAAATTGACGAAGGCGATTCGAGAGGCTTTAAGATCTTTGAGAGTTGTCCATACAGGAGATTATGTTCAATTGCCTTTACAACCCCATCCGATTACCCACGTTCCTCCTCCTCCAGCCAAAGTCACCCTCAGCGAACCTGTGGGGCAAGGGTTACTGTCGCCAAAAACCAGAATAATTGTTACCCAGACTGGAAACCATGCGAAGAGCCCACGAAAACAGACACCAATCCCGCTGAACCGAGGGTTAAATCAAGTGACGGAAGAGGACGAGGATACAAGTAATGATCAATTCTATTCCGCTGCCGAGGACAGATACAAAACCGATACTGCTTTTGAGGAGGAATCTGATTATGTTACAGAAACAGACACTGAGATAGAAAGCAATGTCGATAATGACAGTCTATCGGATGATTCCATGGAGGACATGATTTCGCTACAAGCACCCATGTTACCTGCTCATAACGCCAGTGGCATATCGACGATACAGCCTGGATCCCCTCAAACAGTTGTGCCCGGTGGTCGAAGGACAAATGGTGTCGCTACTCCAGGTTCCGTATTCTCCTCTTTCACGACGACTACTCGGGCTGGTGGACAAAGCGGAAGATTGTTTAAAACGCAAGGTCTAGCTAGACCACTTTCCGACGAGTTGCTGCACCCTAAGCCTAATACAGACGATGATGAGGAGGCAAGGATATTTGTTGATATTAACTCTTTGACCAAGATTGGGTGCTTTTCGGGAGATTGGGTACGATTAGAAGCAGCTGCAGAACCTCCTGCCAATGGCGCCGGTCTTTGGGGGTTAGGCAGCTTTGGAGAAGTAGAGGAAGAGAAACCCTGGCGGCCTGTGAAAGTGTTTGGTCTACCAGAAAGCTATTCGCACCGTCCCATGACCAAAATATCACGTAGTAAACAGGAAGGTCGAAGGCTGTCTTTCTTTGAATCACAAGTTCAAAAGCCAGCCAGTCCGTCCGCTTACATGTCACCAATACTCCTTGCAAATTTGGAGAATACCTCATACTGTCGCATTGCGCCTCTGAACCGAGCGCCGCAAATAATGAAGACGCCACTAGCTAAAATTACTAGCTTTTCCAACCCCCCAGCAGCCAAAGAGTTAACTCTTATGAAGATATCAACCCCCGCTTCGACCGAGCGCACTTTACAAAATGCTTTATTCGCTGGACTGAAAAAGCATTTTGCTGGGAAGACGAGAATTGTAAGAAAAGGCGATCTCATTGCCGTCCCGATAGATGAAGGGCTTGGTCGAACTTTGAATCAGTCATCTGCAAGTGAAGACTTTGAAATTGATGATATGTTATCAAACGCAACACTCAATGAAATTGAACCGAGTAAATCGGCCAAGACTTCTGGTGTCGCCTGGTTCAGAATAAGCTACGTCGGTTTGACAAAGGACACTCCGGAGGGTAGCGAAGATGAGGATATCTGGGGAGGTGTTGCCTCGATTGACCCTTCAAATACACGTATGATGCAATCTGGCAGCGAAAACAGTAGATTACCTGCAACGATGGATAGTTCCTGGGAATATTACCTCGGGCTTAAGTCGATATCCAAGAACGATCTAGAATCCACGGCCATTCCGGAGGTAAAAAGACCACACGTCACGACTTTGCAACGACGTCTGAGAGAATTGATTGCGGCAGCTACAAGCCCTAGAGCTATACATCTGAAGTTACCACCACTTGCAATCCTCCTTGTATCCACGCAACGTAGCATTGGAAAAGCAACACTAGCAACCAAAGCTTGTGCTGATATTGGTTTACATACGTTTAAGCTTGATGCTTATGATATCGTCAGTGAAGGTGGAGCTGGAAGCGATGTTAAGACAGCCGGATTTCTAGAGGCGCGCGCTGAAAGGGCTATGAATTGTGGTCCTGAGTTCTGTGCACTTCTCATACGTCACATTGAGTCCCTCACAGCTGATAGGATGGTTACTACATTGAAAGACATACAAAGTGGAACGAGAGTCATCATTGCAACTACAACTGAGGTTGATAAGATTCCAGACGGCATTCGAGGATTGTTTACTCACGAACTCGAGATGACAGCTCCTGATGAGTGGGAGCGGGAGGGAATACTTCGTGGGATAATTGATGATCAAATGATTGCTCTTGCGCCAGATGTAGATCTCAGTTCAGTCGCTGTAAAGACTGCTGCTCTTGTGGCCGGAGACTTAGTTGATGTTGTGGACCGAGCTCTTGTGGCACGCAACTCTCGGATAGAAGCACTCGCAGCTGCCTCGACAAACCCCGAGCAAACTGTTACAGTACGCGATATACTTGTTTCCGGTGGTCCAGCAGGTCGCTGCCTCGTTAAGACAGATTTCGATTTCGCAGTTGACGCGGCACGTAAGAACTTTGCTGATGCCATTGGTGCACCTAAGATTCCAAATGTTGGCTGGGATGATGTAGGTGGTCTGTCGAATGTCAAAGATGCAGTAATGGAGACCATTCAATTGCCGCTCGAGCGACCAGAATTGTTCGCAAAAGGCATGAAGAAACGGTCTGGCATTCTTTTCTACGGTCCTCCTGGTACCGGAAAGACTTTACTTGCAAAGGCTATTGCTACGGAATTCAGTCTCAATTTCTTCAGTGTCAAAGGCCCGGAATTATTGAACATGTATATCGGTGAATCAGAGGCCAATGTTCGACGAGTCTTCCAACGTGCGCGTGATGCACGACCTTGTGTTGTTTTCTTTGACGAGCTTGATTCCGTGGCGCCTAAGAGAGGCAATCAAGGAGACAGTGGTGGAGTGATGGACCGCATTGTGTCACAATTATTGGCAGAATTGGATGGTATGTCTGATGGAGATGACGGCGGTGGAGGTGTGTTTGTTATAGGTGCAACAAATCGACCGGATCTTCTGGACGCGGCGTTATTGAGACCAGGAAGATTCGACAAGATGTTGTACTTGGGAGTAAGTGATACACACGAGAAACAAGAGACTATTTTGGAGGCTTTAACAAGGAAGTGAGTTATGCGGCTTCTACTCAAATTGACTTTACGCTGACTCTAAGCAGATTTACACTCTCCCCTACGCTATCTCTTTCACGCGTCGCTTCCACCCTTCCTTTTACATACACAGGAGCCGATTTTTATGCACTTTGTTCTGACGCAATGCTCAAAGCTGTAACTCGTCAAGCATCCCTGGTGGATTCGCATCTCGCGAAACTTAACTCCCAACGCGGAAGCGAGGGTAAGGCAAAAGTCTCAACAGCATATTGGTTCGATCATTATGCGAAAGAAGATGATCTGCGCGTAGTGGTTCAAGAGGAGGATTTTGAAGCTGCAGGAAGGGAGTTAGTTCCTAGTGTTAGCGCTGGAGAGTTAGAGCATTACGCAAGAGTCAGGGGTCAATTCGAGGGTGGGAAAGATAAGGATAAAAATTTGCAAAGACCCAGCTCATCGGGAAGCTCGAGGAGTTCTCGGAGGGGGAAGGGTAAAGGAAGAATTGATGTTAAAGGCAAAGGAAAGGCGAAAGATATGGGTGAATGGGATGAGAATGCTGAGGATGGGTATCATAATGGCAGTGATGGGGAACAACTTAATGGTACAATCAGGGTAAAGGGGAAAGGAAAGGAGTCGGTGCAAGGACTGTTTCAGGATGGGAGTATGGAGGATGAAGAGAACTTATATTGATGATATATAAGAGAGAGCAAGGTAATATATTACCTGCCCTACATAGTCGATAAAGCACCGCAAGATATCCATCTCTAGGGCTTCATATATAAACGCGTATTGCAAATTTCTTGATAGTAGTACCTAGGTAATTAGTTTTAGACATAATATTTGATATAAAATATGAAGTATCTTGTCGTAATTCTTAAATGTGATTTCTATTATTACTCCTCTACATCACGAGATGAGAATCTGATGTGAGGCTTGTTCATTTATGTCAGCACAAATAAGCTTTCTGTCACATGCATGAACGCCACACTTATTATGTCATGTATAATTTTGCACGGCCCATTGGATTGGCGCAGTTATTGGTGGCAGAAACTATGGATTTCGCATTGTTCGGTACTTAACTGTCTCGCATATCCTACTTCAATTTATGCGCATTTGTCTTTTCTTTTTGGGAGGTTATTTATCTGTTTTGATTGTTTATACCCACTTGCTTTATTTTACTTGCTCGCAGGAAACCGGTCGCTTTTCTTACGTCTGGTTGTTAGGTTTGAATTTCTGGGTTGGATTTGGAGATTACGAGAGAGACGGGACGGGACGCAGGGGCAGGGGCAGGAGAAATAAGAGATTGTCGAATTCCATGATTTCGAAAGCTCCACTCGAGCAAATACTTGAATGACTTCGAGGTCCAACTCGAAGCAATTCGAGTACGTACGATATTCCGCCATGAGCAACGAACCGGAATCCGAATCAGCATATGCGAGCCAAGCTGCGAAGCTCTCCTACGTCGAGCCGGAGGACGATGATACTGGGTCTGGAACTGCGATAAGAGCTGACTATGTGACGCCAAGGGATACAGTGGTTGTTATGGAGGATGGAGGGCGATTGCCAGGGCCACCGTTGGAGCAGGCGGAGAGACTGAATGGGCTTAGGAGACAGGCGAGGGGAGTTGGCGGTAAAATGATTAGTGAAGCCGAAGGGATGGACGAACTTGTAGACGAGGAGAACAAGCTGGCGGCGCGCGAGGAAGGGAGACATTCACATCAAGACAGAGAGGATGATGGACAAACATCAGGCCAAGGTTCACTTCGACGAGCTATGCCACCCTCGAGAACACACCCGTTATTTCCGCCGCTACCACTCTACGGACCTTCGTCAATCACAAGAGATTTACATTGCTGGACATTCAGAACTACTAGTTTCTTCTTGAGCTGTGCCTTTTTGGGGATTATTGTAATGGGAGCCGGAGTCATGAGTGTGCCGGCTATTTGCAGGTATCTTTGGTATAAAGCTACATTTAGAGATCCGGATAGGGGAAGGGTTTTCTATGAGGAAGAGAGAATAAGTAGAAGAAGAAGGAGAGAAGAGGAGAAGAGATGGAAGAAAATGAATCGCCGAAAATACTCCCACGAAAAAATGGATGACAATGAAGATGAAGCGGGCCAAGGGGAGTTTGTACCTACAGAGGGAGGGAAAGATCCATTGGTTTGTGATGTGGGATATTATGCACGCAGGGTAGGTCTAGATGTCGAAGAATTGAAGGTTCAGACAGAAGATGGCTTTATAATTGTTTTATGGCACGTATATAATCCAAACGAATATACCCCTATGACAGCCGAACAACGCGCAGCCCGGGGTCCAGAATTATTTACTGGTCAAGGGCCAAGTAGACCACTTTCTTCAATTCCCAACCGCAAACCAAAGTATCCAATTTTAATGATCCACGGGCTTCTGCAATCATCGGGTGCTTACTGCACTAATGATGACAACTCTCTCGCATTCTACCTATGCAAACAAGGCTATGATGTCTGGCTCGGCAATAATCGATGCGGCTTCAAACCTGAACATACCCTTCTCAATTATTCCGATCCTCGCATGTGGGCATGGAACATTCGCCAGATGGGCGTAATGGATCTGCCAGCACTCACCTCTCGCGTTTTGTCAGAAACAGATTTCCCCAAACTTGCGCTTATCGCCCACTCGCAAGGTACAACTCAAACATTGGTTGCCCTCGCGAAAGAACAACGTCCTGAATTGGGTGAAAAGCTATCCGTGTTTTGCGCATTGGCTCCCGCCGCTTATGCAGGTCCTCTTATTGGGAAAGCTTATTTCAAATTCATGCGCATGATTTCCCCTTCATTCTTTCGCATCATCTTCGGCATTCACGCTTTTATTCCATTCATGATGACCATGCACAAAATTGTACCAGGAAGGCTTTATGGGACTATGGGGTATCATGTCTTCCACTTTTTGTTCAATTGGAGTGACGCTAGATGGGATAAAGGCACAAGAGATCGATGTTTCCAATTCGCTCCTGTATATGTTAGTGCCGAGAGTATGAGGTGGTGGTTGGGGAGAGAGGGTTTCGCTAAGCATAAGTGTATATTAGCAACAAAAGAGGAAGGAATACAGGAAGAGGAAGAGGATAGATGGGTATGGGGCGATACGCCAAATAATTCAGACAGTAACAATGAGAAGAAAAGGTTGAAGTCGAAGGGAAAGAAGATAATTGGCGCATCATCAAGGCCAGACGAGACTGAGATGCAATTTGGGGCAGAAATAATGGAAAACAAAAGAAAGAAAGGGCCCAAGGGTGGTACAGCTTGGTACAATGAACAAGTCCCTCCCTTTGCGCTATGGGTGGCTGGATCCGATGACTTGGTTGATGGGAGGAGGTTGCTTCGCAGATTCAAGAGAGGACGAGAACCGTGTGTGAAAGTCGTGCACGAGAAAGTGATAGAGGAGTATGAGCATTTGGATGTTATCGTATGTTTTCTCCGCCGTTGTTCCCCATCCCCATTTCTTTATATCACCAATGCATGTTCTCTCCCTTATTCTTTATATTTATCACTAACACGTCGGACCTGACAGTGGGCTATGGATGTCATCGAACAAGTAGGACGAGAAGTTAAGGAGGTAATCTGGAAAACTTGTTCAGAGCCTGATCGAAACAGGTGCCGGGTTCCAATTGGATGTCAAGAGGTGGAGATTTGGGATGGCGGACAAAGGTCTGGAGCATCCGGAGGACGAGACGGCGCAGAGAGTAGTCAAAGCCAAAGCGAGAGTGATCGAATTGTCTGGACTTGAAGCGGTAATGGACGGAGGGTGTGTAATAAGAGGGGGTCGATTGAAAAGGTCCCTCTGGTGTAAGAGTGATTGAGGCGTTTTGGGTACTAGTGTATGAGCATACTAACACATATTGAATGGTTAGAATCGGAATGGATTTCACGGAGTTATGGAGATCAAGATCTATACTTAGAGTTCTTCAACGGCGCACATTAGTTGTAGTCGGTAGTTGTAGAGCATGTATCAGTAATTCTGAATGCAATAGACTTTGTTTGAATGACTATAAATCTATGTCCGTAACGTGAAATTCCGACCACGATACTTAGAAGAGAGTAGTTTTTTTTAACAGACGAGGGGGTCCTCTACTTTATAAAAGTGGCCACGATGTTGAGACCCTACGTAGGTAGGCCTCCGCACTTGACTCGCACTAGGTAAACTCAATACGTCATTGAGTGGCCATTTTAGATAATGATTGCCATTTTTGGATCCACTACTTTCGTGTCTTAAGGCTAAACCTGAAATCAACGACTCAATAGATAACCTATTTACTAATTAGTGCTTTCCTCTTACTTTCCTCCTCACTTGCTAGCGCCGGTACTGGTACCAAAATCGTAGTCTTCATCGGCATTTGCAATTGCGAAGGTAAGACTTTGGCTGTGTAGTTTTTTTTTTGTAGCAATGATATGTTGTCTTTTAGTAGAAGTTGGAGATGATTTATATCCGTGGTATATCCGTTCCACACATGTAGGATTCGAGATTTTGTATAAGCTAAATGCTTGCAAGTAATTTAAATTCAAATTTTGAGAGTATGGAAAGATAAAGAATCAGAGAGATGTGCAACAAAATGATGAATTTCCAGTGGTAGGTAGTTGTTGGGTCACCGCGTTATCTCCAAGTAGTTTAAAGTAAATTTTCTAGATTGAAATTAGTTGCGTTCTTTATCGAACCGATCTCATATACGCCAAGACGAGCTATTAAGCGATATCGGCCCCCTAGACACAAAATAGTTATCTCGTTTACGATAAGGCAATACTAGATCTTCATGAAGTGACTCTTGATTGGCCTCATTACTTACAATAACCTAATTCGCCAAATAAAAAATTCTCTAATGCTTTTGGGACGAGTTTCGAGTCAGCGCTATGACGGAACTGGATGTTGACAAGTCTAGTACAGCCCCAGAATACCCGTACTGTACTGTTCCTCGCAATGCAAGCAGTTACTCGCATCAGTCTCACTCCCTAGCCCATTACTAAAGTTTCGTCTTCAAATTTGAGCTGGATTTGCCTTCTGAAGTTGGATAAACGGAATATAATCAGGTAACTGAAGTTGGTCTGTAGAATTGTCTTTGGATCGAATGACGAAATACATATTGAAGTTATTGGAATCGGAGAGTGTTCTGAGTCGGTAAATTTTCACATAGTACTTAGCCTAAAATAAAGAATCCTATAAAAACGCAAAGCAATTCCACTGCATCTATGGAAAATATGAGCTCAAGAAAATCTTTTTTTATATTGCAAGTCTGATTATTCAGAGCCCATTTTGTTTAGAAACTATTGCTTTCCTGGGCAGATATCAGCCATGTTTGTCATGAGGATGAAGTACCCAGGGAGATATGAGACGGTTCCCTGCACCTCCGATACCTAGAGACTCCTCTTCCTCCAGAGCTATAGTATATCGCAAGGGTCCAACCAACCAATGTCGCGGAAGATGCATAGCTAGGACTCAGTTCGCTTCAGCAACATAAGAGAATCAGATCCTCCACACTCTAGCGTCAAACGGCTGCTGCCGCTGCGGGTCCAGCCGGAATCTGGGGGCTAGTCTCTTGGCACATACAACCGATCTACAATCAATATACTTTCAACCCCAGAAAAATGCAACTCCGACACACCAGCGCGTGCACTACAAGGAGAATGCTTGATTTCTTGGCGGCTGGGATTTCATACTTTCCAACCCGGGGTAGGCACCAGCACGCTACCCTGGATAATCTACCTACACAAGGTAGATATTCATCTCCGTCAAAAACTGGCTGGGTGTATCCCATTCGAGATTCCGGGCCCCCCGCGTATAGGCACGAGGATTTATCGTGTGATCGTTGCATGAAGTTTCCCCAGATTGAGTTTATCCCAACTCAACTGCAATGAGCTATTATCACTATGACACGATATAGTCAGTCATATTGGATCAAAACATGGACTTAAGAGGAATCAGTTGTACTGGTCTAAGAGGCCTGGGATTTCTAATCTCACCTAATTTCAAAGCGCTGACTCAGCAAACACCTTGACACCCGGATATTCTCTCAGCACAGGCCACATTATATCTTAGCGAATTTGAATAAGGAGGTATTTAGCGAATTTTCCGTCACGTCCAACCTTCGATAGGCGGACTCGACTCCCTGAATTGAAGGATCTTGGGGGAGATAGCAATATATGCCAATGTCCCCTACGCTTTCTAGCTTCGTAAGATTTTCTCCCTCAACTCTTGTCTTCATATATCACCCGCTAACAGATATATTGCAGCGATTTTGCAAAACAATGTAGCATTGGCTACGGGGAAGGAAATCCATGATTATCAAAGAGAATGGGTTTTCTGACTTTTTTTTTCGGGCAAAGGAGGAACGTATTGGTATTTTTGTACGGCGATGGAGAAACCTCTCAATACCAAACTTATATTTGAGAGTTGCTTTTGCTATACAAACGTTAGTTTTCTCCACAGATTGTATGAAAAGGACCTAGTAATAAAACACATTAAACTGCCTCACAAAGGCGAATAGCAAACTTACCTATGAATGTGACTTTCTAATGCTGTCACGAATGATCAGGATGGTAAGTCCTTTATCACGGTATATATTGATTGATATTGATAAAATGTAAAATGTAAACAGGTATAGAACGGCCATTACTATTCACTTGAAATATCCCATATTGTCCAAATATGATAAGAGATAAGTATAATGAGCCCATTCCAACCAGCCCCCCCCCNCAAAACACACAGGCACCCGTAAAATCGTAGCCCCAATCTTACGCCCTACAAGCGCCTATCGATCGCAAAAAGAATCCAGTCCAAAGACGATGAGATCCTTATATCTCTTTTGCGAATATAGAGAACCAGAATATAAGCGACGGTGGTGCTCGAATTTCGTAGACGACTGGACAGGGAAAGACAGAGCTTCCGCAGGAAGGAGTGGCGATGTGCAGATGAGACTCTTTCTCGGAAAGTAGTTGATGAACATGCATAGCCCATGAGTGTGTTTCAAGTGGTATATACCATTGGTAGAGCCCAGTGGCATCTTGTATGTCTCTTCCAGTTGCTTTCCGAGGACAGGAGTAATATCGGTGCCGGGCTAACGCGGTGGAGGAGTGAAGTGGAGGATTGAAGTGTGAAGACGAAAGTCGCGGCGTAAAATGGACGTCAAGGAAGGTAGTTGGGGGTGACAGTCCTGTTATTCTATCAGTCTTCAGACCTAGCCTCTTACACACGAATATGGTACACACGATTGATTGCCTTCTGCGGAGGATTGCCATTTGAACTCAAGGGCTGTCTGAATGGGTCATTCAGAAAACATGTTCATTATATAAGGCAATGGAATGGTCTGGAGAGTACGTAAGGCATGAAATCCCAGACACAAACACTGGCAACCTGGGCTGTCTACTATAAAAAAATACATCGCAAACCTAAACGTCAATCTTCGTTTGCGAAGCCCATTACATGGTAACGATATATCATAAAATCATCCCTTCGTTATTTCGACTTGTCGTTAGACTAGAAAATGTGATAGTCGGAAGTCAGCAAGTGGGTTGCTGAGCAAGGGAAATTGAAGTCTGGGTCAGTTGCAAATGTTGATGCTTACCTATAAGCTGAATATGCTCATCTAGCAGCACTCTGTTACTAGTGTGTTTATCCATGGCGGGCAAAAGACCTCTCCATTGGAACACTGCCTATAGCAGCGTTATTCTGGCTCGCCGCACCAGGTCTCTGCTGGTGCGCGTAGCCTCGATGGGCATAAGACCTCTCCATTGAAACACTACCTATAGCAGCGTTATTCTGGCTCGCCGCATCTGATCTTTGCTGGTGCGAGTAGCCTTGCTGTGCATATGTTCTTTCCATTGGAACACTGCCTATCGAGCCATTTCCTGTGTTCATCTCACCGGAGCTCCACTGGCATGTGTATCCTTGGCAGACGTAGAACCTCACCACTGGAACACCGCCCATCGCATCGGAGATTATCTGATACGTGTGTCCTCGGCAGAAGGAGGATCTTTCCATTGGAACTCTTTGGTAGTGTGGGTGTCCTTGGCTACCAAAGGAACTCTCGCCTGGAATACCCCCCATAGCACCGGGCGTTTGCTGGTATGTGTACCCATGGGGGGCGTGATACCTCTCCATTGGAGTGCCACCTATCCCAATGTTTCCGCTACTCGTCGCACCGGATCTTGGAGGCGAAGATGTAGCAATGGTCCCCGAAGACGAGGAGAAAGCACCGCCACTTCCCGCGGCATTCCGCTGATTTGTAGGAGGAGGTGGTGGAAACTATGACAAGAGGACGTCAGTAAATTCTCGCAGAGCTTCAGAGCTTCAAGGGAGCTGAAGAACCAAAAAATCTTGGAGTGTCGAAGATATAGTAAATGAAGCATGGAATTGCAATTTTAGCTCAAGAGGCGAGGGATAAATGAATCAATTATGCTTACAGAACGAGGGAAAAGTTCAATTGGCTGATCATTGCCATCTTCCTCCATGGCTGATATTTTCAATTTCTCGTTGTTGGTGTTGAAGTTCATGTTCATGGTGTTGGGCCTGATGTTAAAATATTGAAAGAAAACAAACGCGTCCCTCCACAGTTCTAAGGAAAAAACAAGACACTAAATCACTACAAGTTGACTCCTTCGCACTAAATATTTCACAACCCAATCGGCGAAGAAATAAAATCCCCGACGTATCTAAGGAGGCCATTTTAGGGAATAATATGTCATAAAGACATCAATATTCCCGTAAGAGATCTGCATCGAGTCAAACCACAAGAAATTACATGGTATTTACAATATTCCAACACCATAATGAGGAATTTTGGATAGTGGAGATATTCCCGATGGTACCACTGTCTTTCAAATGGGGGAGGGAAATCATCAAAAGAATAGCGTTTATCCCTCACACTCATAGATTCTTAAATCCTCTCAGTAATTACCAGAGTAGGATTAAACGGCCGAGAATGTGTTTCATTTTAGGGGTCTGGATTGCCCAGCACGACCTCTATATGCCAAATCCATCACTGCCTGCTTTGAAATACACATAGCAAAATATATTTACAATGGCATAGAACACTTTCAAGTTCGCCTTTCTAGGGGCTACTTCTGGAATGTTATTATCATCTCTACCTATGGCCATGGAATTCTTTGAGCAAGACTATGTATAAGAATTGAGTTATAGACCTTAGAGCCGCTATTTCCTCAGATGAGACCCAATTGCTCAGTAAATACCATGAGCTCTCATTCGAATGTATTATACATGTTCCTCTATGCGATTAACGAGGAATTGAACCGCCTGTTGTGGTTCTCATTGAAATTCCAGAGATAGCATATCCTTTCGCTCTTCGGCACTTCATATTGTGTTGATCTGATTCCACCTATCATGGTTTTCGAAGAAAAGGAATTGCATGGAAGCGTTGTCCATCAAGTAGCAATTTGACTAATCATCATTTCTGGAGTTCCCCAGAGGACATTGAAAAGGACTTTACGAAGGGTAGAAGGAACGCTCACAGTTCGAGGACGATCACTTGTTTCTCACTGCAAATCATGTTGAATATGAATTTAGTAGTTATGCGCAGATTTATTGGTATTAAACCACCTGCAAAGAACTATTTCCAGTGTAGAGAGCCTGTCCAGTTGATCTGTCACGGAGGCTTGCCCCACGATAACGAGGGTACTTCCATGCAACCAAAGCCATAAAACATGATATCTCTTCTCTCAAGATCATTCCTTGCCATAAATATCGGCATATCCTAAAAAACATAGAACGCAGATGAATGCCATCTGCCTGCACGCGAGTACTTTCAGAAGATCTCGGGGTAGTATTGAAAAGGATAAGAAATGTTTTAATTTGACCCCATCAGTTCGGTCATTTTTATCTGCCGCCTATGTGTTGTTTGAATATTGGTAATCAAAGTCTTCTCCGGGTCATTTGGTGGAATCATGTGTATCTGTGAGAGACGGAACGATGTTAGAGCTGGATAGAGCTTGAGTTTTGGTCCGAGACAAGCAAATATTGTCTGCCCAGAGCCTTCTAACCTGCTGCGGGCCTGCGGATACTCGCCTCTTAATTCAGGTGAACGGATTTTTCCGTCCACTTCTATTATTTGGTCTATGTGTGAAATCGGTTTGGTAAGGAGGAGGAGGGTTGAGCGATGGCGGACCACTGTTCATTTCGCGTGCAAATTCTGTGGAGACAAACGCGGGAATCGAACTTGAAAATATATTATCGCTGATCTGAAAGAAGTTAGCTGAGGTGAAATTGCAAATGCCTATTTCTATGAGGTTGTACCTACATTTGTTTGCTGTTGAGTGCCGAGCTGCGGTGTTTGGATAGCAGACGCATGCCACTGATTATGTCTTTGGCCATGCAGAATGCTGCTTTCTCGAGGCGTCCATGTATTTCTCTCGGGGAACAATGACTTATGAGGCTGACTAAAAGCCACCCTGTGATTGAAGGGTGACAAGCCAAAATTATGATTTCTTTGACCGATTTGCTGGAAAGAGCTCATAACCAGTTGAGAGTATTGATGCCCAAGCTGGTTGGGGTAACTGGTTTCAAATGTTTCAGCACCTGCTTGAAACTGATGCAGTTCCTCTCTTGCCCCATTAAAGATCTGTGGACCAGAAGCTCTCGTGTTCTGGCCCATTTTCTGGAAAGATCTTTCTTCTTGAAAGTTCCCAGTCTGGAGCTGGTTATTGAAGTTAACCCGGGAGTCATTCTGGATATGCAATGAGCCTTGCATATCATGATGTCTAAATGCAAGTTGATTCTGTGATTTTGTGACCTCTTGATTTCCAGAATAACTGTGAGGCTTTCTTTTGACTGACTTCTTCTGAAAGCCTCTATATCCCAATGGAAGAGATCTAGCTTTTTTACCTGCGGCCTTTTCTGCATTTTTCCTGTTATGATCATCAATTATCCGGTCGATATTGTTTCTTCTCCTTGGTTTTTTTGGGAATGCCGGTGAGAACTCTATCTTGGACTGGCTCTGATCTACGCTCTGTGGAAAAGATACTGGGAGGGTTTGTGATGCTGTAGTGGGTAGTTGCATAGGATCTGTACTTGTGCTTAAAGCGTAGGTATGAGCCGAGGCTACAGATATGAAAGGACCATCCATATTCTGTGATTGCATATCAGGAGGGATCGCAATGCAAGGTTGTCCTAAAGAATTTGTTCCCTGCTTTATGCCATTAGCTCATTGCAGCTTTATTTGCAAGAAAATTGTAGATGTTACCAAATAGCCCTGACATTCTTTAGCATCTGTAAAGTCGCCTGGGAAGTTAAATTGAGACGCATGGTTTTTATGAATCTGTTTTCCTTCCGCCAGCTCTGCAGTAACAATGTTAGCATTCTTTCTACCTTGCATTGGATATGAATTACAGATGTTTCATACCTATCTCCATTTGCTCAACTGGTTCTGCACCCTCTGTATAGGTTTTCTTGTTTGTGTCCAATGATCCAACTGCCCACTCACTTCCTCCATCTTGCACAGCCTTGCCATTCTTGTTGGGATAATTGGAGAAGTTTTGGTCACCAACAAAATAATTTTCGCCGAGTTTCTTCTCATAGCCATCATCCGGCAGATTGATGAAGTGTTGCTCTGTCCAGTTGCTATGATTTGGCAGATCAATCCTATCTTGTCGGCCCGAATTATTGACACCTAGTGGATTGAAGAAGTTCTGCTGTCCAGTGTTGGTGTCTTCAGGAAGAGCAAAGAACCTCTGCTCTTCCAAGGCATTATCTTTAAACAAATGAAAGAAATCTGGTTCTTCCCTGATATCCTTAGAGAATGACATGATTTTTGTTGATTCTTTGGGGAAGTTTCAAATGTTGAATATAATGATTGTATCGAGGGGAAAGTTAGGAAGTGAGGTTGAGATCAGAGATAGACATATAATCTGATTGAAAATTAACCGAGGTAGATTAGGTCAAGTGATACATAGTTTTTTACCAAAATAGGAAATTCAATTCATGAGAGTGATTATTTGGTCCAAGTTGAATAATATCAATTAGAAATACACTTCAATATTATATTCTGATCTGATATGATTGCTTTGCTTTGCTTTGCTCTTCTTGATTGCTATTCCTTAATCATTGACCCCATTGTGTATATTGAGTTCTACGTTCATCCAAGTTGAAACCATCTCTTCGGCTAGGTATTCTTTTAATCTTACTGAAAAGAGCAAGTTGTACCTACTCCGGGTCAAATTGGAACTTGTAGTACTGCATATTGGACATTCTTGATCTAAAACTTTCCATCATTCAATTACAACACAGCAGCTTTTATTGGTATCCATCTATTGCTCAAATCTACTATGTATATATACACGCTTCCATCCTCATTTTAAAAAAAACCAACATCCATTCCACTGCATTAACTGCATCAACTCTCATCCAATCCCATAAGTTTACCCAGGAAGTCATACACATATAACATGGCATCCATACATGGCATCCATACAGATTTTATCTACCATCCATTTCAAATCCTCCTCAGTCAACGACTGCCAATCATCTTCATAGAACCCATTATGCCATCGCTCGTATAGCTGAAGGACTACCGGTGATGGTAGCTGATACGATTGTTGGGGATGCACATTTGGATCCCCAACTAGACATGGGCAAGGCCAGTATTGGATTTGGCCATGCTCAGATTGTTGCGCAGGTTGTTGCGCAGGTTGTTGCTGAGGTTGTTGCTGAGGTTGCTGCTGAGATTGTTGATATTGGCCCATAGCATTGGCCGGGCTGTTCATTTGCATGCTAGGCATGCTCGTTGGGCCCTGCGATACAGCCATCTATGAAGTTGACATATCAGCAATTGTTTGTAAAGAACAACTATTGGGTGAAATTGGGGCAATCGAGTTGTGTGTGGAAGCGAACAGAATAAGGAGACGGGGATCTTGAAACAAAGAGAATGGGAAATGGGAAGTTGAAGAGGACTATACTCACAACATTGCATCTTTGTAACCACACTCGTCTTGCTTCCTCCTCCTCCAATCTCAAGACACGAATCCGTTCCTGACGCCTTCTTTCATCCTCTGCCATCTCAGCTTCCTGCTTTTCGACATTATATTTTCTAGGCGGCTGATTCTTCCCCATTTTGTAGAAGATTTTCTGGTAGCGGGAAATCGTTAGCGATGATCTATGCAAAGTCTTTTGCTGGGTTATGTTCTTCAATTACGACAGAAAATGAAGGGAAGGATTACTAGTCTTTTATATTCGACAGTGGCTGATTATTCTTTCGTTTTCCGTAATTTGCTCGAAAGATAGATGTGTCGTCTTATCGTAACTTGCTATATTTATTATTTCTTGGGGAAGGTGTCTTTATATAATAGATGGAGTACTATTTTAACTGGCTAGCCAGGGTCTAAGGGTTTTGCCCTCCATTAATCCCGCAACCTTAATGACCAAACGAATTAAGTTTAGACAGATGGACCGGAGCCTCAGGTTTTTATGTACAGAGCCAGTGAGAACTTTGAGCAAGCATAAGTCTCTACAACTTTGTGTGTCTAGATTGAAATCCCTGTTCTATTTTGAGGAATGGGTCCCGATGGACCCTTACAATGAGTTGCACAATTTGACTTCAAAAGATGGAATCTGACTCGAGCAATTTGAGTTTGAGAGTAACCTAGAAGAGTTATTAGGTCGAATAACTTTTATTTGGGTAGTAATTTGCTATAAAAATCGTCACATATGGCGGCGAACTCATAATAATTTACGTCCTGAATTGTATGTCTAATTTGCATAAAACTCAACAATTCCATCAATTGAGCTGCTATGAGTCATTACTGACGTCTGTGAAGTTGATCTGGAGTTCTTTTACTCTTTCCAGTCTTATTCCTCTATATGAAGGCATTGAGGGTATTCAAAAACATTATTAATACCCATATCAAGATGGTGCAGATCGACTGTGGCAGCAAGAGATAGTCATTCTTTAACACCTTTTTGGGATTGGTGCACCTATCATGCCTATAGCAGTAGCCAAAACAAAACATCCAGATCTGACTTTACTATTGAAATCAATGCAGATCTTTCGATTGAATCTCCCCAAATATTCCTCAAACCTGAACAAATATTTGCATGTCCTTAAGAGCGCAAGATGATTTCTGTAGTACCATGGCAGATACATTGACAAGCTGGGAATGTCTTGGATGATGGAAATCTGTGAGCGCTAAGTTTTTTCTGAATGATCACTTCCCATGCACCTGCCGAAGCCCTCCAGAGCAGTTGCCTCTTCTGTCTGAGTTGCATCGACCTCAGATGTATCGTCTCCTTCCTTTGAATGCATGACTTGTTTTCTGAGAAAATTGTACTCCTTATAATCGGAGTAGCGGGTTTTCGGTCCGACTTTCTTGGTGATCGTGACATTTTTCTCCACCTCTTCCTCCGAATCTTCGCCATCAGTCGATGGTGGGCCCTTTCGCATAGGCCCAAAGTCCAAACTCATTTCCATATCCTCGCCTAGGTGATTCTTCATGATAACTGTATTCCTCTTGTGCAGCTGCGTCTCGTTCGTCATAATAACATCTTCTCCATCATGAAGAAGAGGGACTGATTTGATCTCCTCTGTGTGGTTCATGGTAAGCTGATCAGCTTTAACCTTGCTCTCTTTCTTTCTGAAAATTAGCTTAAGTCCAACTTACTTATAAGACTGTATATAAGACTGTAGACTCCAATAAACTTACAACCATCTGCTCTTCATGAGGCTCAACCGACAGGCCCTGTTTCCCCGCCATGATCGCCGTTCTCAACTTGGTGTTTGTCATTGCGTTGTGATTTATTTGCCAAACTTCGTGGAACCTGGAAGCTGTGGTATCCTGCAAGAGTAAGAGATAGCAAGATGGGAAGATTTTTGCAGATTTATTGTCGCGAGAAATTAAATAGCAAGATGAGATAGTGAATAGAAGTTTCGAAGACACGGCTGTATCTGAGAATTCACTTTCCAGCCTCAGATCTCAAGAGAACCATATATTTCACCCCATTATACAGCCCTTCATCATCGAAAGTATCATTTGTAATATAGTTTAGTTGAAACGTATCTTCTTGACATACGGCAGTATTACTTCAATTTCTAGATTCTCTACACATAATCTAGAGCTTTCATACAGTATTTTGATAGGCGTGCCGTTAATTCTCAAAGAAAAGGGAATGATCAGATGATTTGATACATATACTATCGGCTGCATAATATTCATTATCTCTAGAATCTCTCAATGTTCGAAAATAGCATAGCAGAAGATCCAAAGAAGATCTCTCTAACGTACATAGCTGTAATAGAATGGTCAATACAGTCCCGGCATAATGGGGAATTTTTGTTCAATATTCGCAGCCAACATGAGCTTCAGCAATATTTTGATGCAAATGTGCAGGATCATATACATCTATCATTATGAAGGTCTCGAATTTTCCAGAACTGCCCTCTAGGAACTTCAAGGAAGTCACTGTAATGCCAATGGTTATACTTTGGGATGCAATATCACGTATAAATTAGTATAGGGAAATTCATATGAACTCTCTGAATACGATCAACAGATTGACTCGTAGATGTGCTATCTACATCTTCCCAAAGCCCACAGATATATCAAAGACGAGATAATAGATAGAGTTATCATGCCATCTAGTGTGCCTCACCATAGTATATCAAAAACAACAGAGAGCTATCTATCCGCGTGCGCTCTCAGCACAGGATCACAGGATCATTATCCACCCCTGTTCTCTCATATCCTAAAACTCCACCTATCCACCCATCCAATATCCCACATCCCCAAATGCAATCCAACTCCACAGGTCAAATATCTCACTTAGATGAGATATAAGTCCAGCAATGCCTCAACGGACTAGAGAATGACACATATTGACCCAACTCCGGATGACGCCGAAGAGCAATCTCTCCGCTTGTTGGTCGCACACCAGTCGTATCGATGCCATTCACAATCAAAAGCAAAACGTGATCGCCAGCAGGGTTGACGAATCGACCTGCTCTCTTTTGCATGCGACGATGGCGTCTGGACTTTTTCGCCAAACGCGTAAGCAAAGTCTTGGAGATTCGAAGTTCTTTCTCTTTTAGATTAGCTGAGTCGAATAGCCCAGGTTGACGGCCATCAAAACAATCTCCGTCGATCAACTTTTCGTAGCAATCATAAAACTCCTCATACTCATCGTCGTCTTCATTCTCAAGCCCACTATCCACTCCCTCCTCATCCTCATCATCTGAAAATGCGGCTCTGAGTTCTCTTCCTTGATCGTTCTCCTCAAGTCTTGCCATTGAAATCTCATCGCGAGCGACTCTCTCACCATCTTTCCACCCAATCTCGTTGAGGGCTTGCGTAAAGACCTTCTGGAGAGAATCAAGATCAAATCGAGGACGTCCTCCTAGATATTCTCCCCATTTTTCGAGAAGCCAGACCAAATGAGATGAGTTTGGCTCCGTAGTTGGCTTTGGTGACCCTGGACGAGGTTTTTGAGAGAAAGACTGCGAGCCCAGCAGCTTCTTCGGTGATCTTGGTCTGTCGATCTAATAACCAATCAATATTCAACTTAGACTATTTAGTCATGGAAACATGTATTCACTTACCAAATTAGAATCTCCTGACAGACTGCACTCTTCTTCCATATCAGCCTCCTGTTTTTCGATAAGTTTATTTGGACTTGTAATTTCCTTTTCTTCACATTCAACTTTACTTCTCGAGCTGGAAACCATGTTGGTCAGATGTGACGAAATAGCACTTTGCTCGACTCAAATGATCGTAAAGAAGGATAAGACGGTGCAGGTGCTACAAAACCGAAGATATCCGTCAGTTTAGTTGAAGATGTTTCAGAATGACTGAATCAAATAATTTTCAAAACTTAGTAGCAGTTTATGAACGGTGGGTGCGATAGTGAATAGAAAATAGTTAGCCAGATGTAATACGGCTCACCACAGCCACCTGGGCATCTTCAATACAGCATTTATAGCCGTTGCCTAGCTATTGAGGTTGTAAGCAAAAGTTTCCAGCTCACGCATATTTTGAAAGCTTCCACAGCCTACCGTATCTCATATACGGTTACTTCACATCAGGGCTTTCCAAGACTAAGGAGTGTAGACCGTAAGCTTCAATGACCAGAAGTTCGAAGTGGTTGAATATCACAGTCAACACACCGCGACATGAAAATCAAAAATCGCTGGTTGATTGATCTAAAACCTAGATCTAAAGCTCGAGAACCTGCTGTATACAGAAACAGATTCCGCTGTATCTACAAAGATTACGCCAGGCCAAAGTTCGAAATACGAAGCTGCAGCGTTGTGATCAAAGAGGACCATTTTCTCTTCTGTCCACAGTGCGAATCGTAATCAATTACAGAGGTATCAGGAGTCTGATTGGTATATGTCAAGCAATACCGTAGGTTCGAGATACATGGCCCCCTATACCTCATAGTTTTTCCTTTTTTGATATACATGGGTGTCAAATACTTGAGTTTCCATTCGGCTTTTGTCACTTCTGCATACGAGAGAACTATCCCCTGTCTTTCAAAATTAACTTTTCGAGAAGCAAGTGAACTATGTGTTTGGCGATTTACTGGGGCCGAGCCTTTCGGGCATTTTCTCTTTAGCTTTTGGCGAGACTTGGTTTGGCTCTCTCTGCTTTGGAAACGGCTGATCCAAGTTTTGGATGGGCTCTTCTCTGTGGATTCTCTGAAATTGTATAAACGCTTGAATCGACAAGATAAAACAAGAGATGTTCCACCACTTATTTCACGAGTCTGGGTTATAGCTTCCCCCCCACCACGAAGTCGAATGGTTGATTTTTCTTCAACGATGTCTTCCGTATCTTGCTCATGAACGGGCGCAAGAGAATTCGATACTCTTTGGCGACCTTCGGCATTCCCCAACGGAGGAGCGATCGAACTGGCAGTCCCATCCTATATACATTAGCATTGGATATCTTATATGGCATAAAGACGATTCTAACCGCAGTTGGTTGTATCAAGGAAGAACTTCCAGGAGACCTTTCCCGAGACTGGTTGCCGCGGGAGTTTGAACCATGAGATATTCTGCTGCTATTTTCCGATGTAGAACCATGTGTACTGCCGTCATTCTGTATCGGTTGCGAGCCCATGCCCCGGTCATCCCTATCATTATGTTCTGTCGGCTCTTCCAATGGTCCAGCGTCATCAAGCCCATTCATCATGGGAAGGGTGACTTGGGTTTGTTGCCGTCTGGTATTTCGACGTGTCCATTGCGTAAGGTGAGACCATTTTGAAAGCAAAGCTCGTGGGTTGAAGTTGTAATGCAGTATGTTCGCTTCTCTGCCATCACGCTGATAATGACTACAGCGATGAAGAGTCATTCTTCCCTCTAGGTAATATCGATCGTTCGGACTACTCTCGATTTGGAACGTCTGCGGAGGTGAAGTTGATGTATATTGTGAACTCGGGGGGCCTATCATACAAAATAAATGCTCCAAAAATTGAGTAATAATGTCTATGAGCATGTTTTTGGGAGAAGTCTCACAAAGAATTCATTTTAAAAAGCAAAGTGTAAGAGCCAAGGCTCAGCAAGAGCAATGAGACACTCTTACTGTTTACAACAGGATGGGTTTGCACCTTCCATATTTCATTGTGACCGTTACAAGCAATTGAATTGAAAAGAGCTCTTAATTGTTGCGGACGTGGGAAGTTACAGGGACTTCAATTCAATGACTTTCAAATTTTGGAGGAATAGAACATGGACAGATGATATGTTTGTGATTATACAAAACATAAAATACAGAACACTGCATACCTAAATATGCAGATTGATATACCAAAATTTCACATCCAGCATAACTCTGTATCCATCTATTCATCTATGCACCTTCCTCAAACCATAGTCTGCAAGCCTATTTCCTGATGAGCAACTATACCTGCCACGATCTCGGTCGCACATCAGATGGAAGGCTCTGCTGTTAAAGGCACAGGTCACAAAGATACCCGCGTACAGGCCCAAATTTCGGCTCAATGGATAAATTTGGTCTTGCAAACATAGAATGCCCTTTTTACTCATAATCAGGAAAGGGATATCTATCCGAAGTGTATCGGTACCTTGTCTTCCGCATCGTTTAAATGTCTACGGAGCATTCTCTCATCCAAACTAGTTCATCTCTAGAGCAGCGTTTTGATATCCTAGATAATATCGATCAAAAGGTAGCTTTTGCAGTTAAATTCGGCAACTGTTTTTGGCCACTGTACAAAATTCATTGCAAACTCCGCCGGCTTGGTGTTTTATCCGGCTTAACCGGTGGAGACTTCAGTTTCGCGCGGGGCTGAGGGCGAAGCGATGCATGGCCCACTTGACGAGAAGGGTGCATTCTAGATTCCCAGAAGGAGATGTTTACTTTTCTGGATCTAGCGACAAGGCTGCGGTGTGGACGCGATGAAAATGAATCGGTGACCGGAAATCCCTTACTGATCGTTCGGATTGTTTGTATGCCAAAGGTTGTCTCAATCCTCAAGCTCAATATCGCTATTCTCATCATCGGCATCACAACCATCTTCATCTCATCATAAGCCAGCATCATCCTGACATAACTCCGGACTATTCTTCAAAAAACCTTGGAGATACATCCTGCAGCACATCTCTTACGAGAAGACAGCCGCCTCCTCAAAACATTCCCCATCTTCCATTGCCCTGCTAATTTTTCCAAGTTCTACAAACGAATCACGCTTCAAACCCATGCATGCATGCCATTCCATGAAGCAGCGCAGCGAATCATCAATCTCTCAAAGTTTAGTACATCGTGACTCCATACAGAAGATCATCATTTACCCACAATTTCCATAGCCTTCGCGGCATGCTCTAATCTAGCAAACTACATACCACCTAGGTATACCTAGTCAAGTGATACAGCAAAACGACTTGGCATTATCCATATGGCGAGAACCAGTAATATCTCTGAAAGCTAAATCGATACAATCAAGCTTTTCCTAAAGTAGCTTTCCTTGAATATTCTTGACGCATACATTTCTTGAATCTTTTTAATCAAGAAAAAGTGCCTGGGCACTCAACATAGGTACACCATGCCCACCCCAACTTTAGTATAACGCCAAACTAACACCAGACTAGTCCTAGGCCTGAACAAACCCCGAGACCAAAAGATGACTCCCACCACAGTATTAAGGAAAACTTGACTCCACTGAGCAGTTTTATAAAGTAACTGGTTTTTTGTTGGATTTTATGAGCCATTGCAAGCAACATAAATTAATATTAGCTTGGGCTAATGAATTAGGGGAGAAGTTTAAATTAAGCGAGATAAAGTGGGTCCATCAATCTGATATCTGTCTATTACAAAGGTGACCTCTGGATACATACTAACGCCGATAGAAACAATCAGATAAATCCCTTCTACATCCAGATCAATTATACCAACGTAAATGTCTTTACAAAAGCCACTATTCCAATTATTCCATTTCCCCTGTATCTTCTTCGGTCTCTAATCCATCCGCTCCGTAGTCGCGCACAGCTACCAAAGTATTCTCCAAATACTCGTCGAAAATATCGTATGGTGTCCAGCATCTTCGTAGAGGAGTTGGAGCCCGTGATGTTCTTCGCCACATTCCGGGTAGTTGTCTCAATCGGCGCTCTGCCATGGTAACACGGGCATCATGCAATCGAACCTTTCTGGAGTTAATTCGGATTGCAAAGCTGAGCGGATTATAGAAAAATGACATTGCATTGGCTGAAGACATGCCAGCTCCAGGTGTGAATAATGGGGCGCGGCTTAGTACCGGTGTTGGGGGAGGTGAGTAAGATGGTGGCGATTTTGGTGATGATGCAACAGAGAGGGGCGCGCCATCAAACCTCCAGCTTTCTACCGATTCAGACGATTCCATATTTTCGACTTCCTTCAACGTGTCTTCAATGCTCAGTGAATCTTCTTCGTCGCTGTATTCGGATGTGGAGATTTCCTCGTCTTCCACAACACTCTCTGAATATTCCTCATTGCCGTTCGATCCAGGAATTTCGATGTCGTTACTGCCAGATTGATTGTAGTTACCCAGTATTCCAAGACCCAAGCCACTTCCTATATAAACGTCTTCCATCTCAGCATCTTCCTCGTCCAACTTCTGGTCCTCCGCCTCCTCTACATGCTCCACGTGCGCCAAGTTCTCATTGTTCTCGTTGGGTTTCAAAACTGGTTTATCTTTGTCTGCATCTTCAAGTCCTGACTTAGCACTAACTGGCTGCTCAGTAGAAATTATCGGGTCGATATTGGGATTCAAACGCGCCATGGTAAAAAGGTGAGCTATCAGTATTGGTCTTCGATTTTGGGGCTGGCTTCTCAGGTCTGCTAAGGGCCGAGACTGAATATCTATCAATCTTGTCAGCATCACCTCTAGACTGCCATTGTACCATTTATATCTCGTACCTTGTGACCACTATGCTCTGCGATTATTCTTTTGATAGTTTGCATTCGGTTGGTGGTAAAGTGGAAGGGTTGAAGGGGTTGCGACAAGAATCTTGGAGAATTGTGCGAGGAACTGCTTTGAAAGATTTTCGCTTGTTGTTGCAGTGAATGTTTGTGAATATATTGTCTCCTCCAATCTTCCGTTTTTTATTGACTTTTGTGAAACTTTCTCCATAAACAAAACGATTGCCATAATTTCTTTATTTGGGTGAGCTATCTGTATGAGACTTTACAGTAGGTGTCTATGAAAAGAACAGGATAGAAATTGATTGTCTGTGTTGAAATTGAAGATTGATCATGGACTGCCTTTAAAGAGTAAAATGATTCATATGATTGTTGGCTACAAAAATTATAATACAATAGTACATTCCAGGAAGGAACGATAATGTAAGGTGAACTTCATGATTTGCTATTGCCTATTTTGACAAACCCAATCTGTGAACTGATAATTTCCATTTCACTTGACATAGATCTGTAACTTCTGCCAGTGCTATCTACCATCATCCAGCACTTTCCCAGCTATCTTTCATCCAACATTCTTATCCTCCAGAAATGGCCTTCTTGGATTATATCTCGTGATAAACATTCAACGCTAGATATATATTTCCAATTCTTCGTATATCCAAAGCAACAAAGTCGTGCGGACTCAGGATGTATAAGCTTGTGACCACCGAAGTGCACTTAAACGCCTGGATCGATATTTCAATGACCGGTCTGCAGAAGTAGGTTCCCGAATATCGATTTCGATTCCCCCACTTCGCAGGCTGCTCTTCCTTGATCGCCAAAGATGCCATTTGTGACTTCGATATCTGAAACGAGCGGGAACAATAGGGCTTGATGGGAGTGGCGTTCTAGTAGCTTTTGTGTTTGTTGTGCCGGGTGTTCTGCTGAGATTTGTGCGGAGGTTTGAAGCCTGAACAGGGACATTGTCAGGTGAAGATGGTTCAAGGCGGGAAATAAGTTCAGCTTTTTGTTTGGGACGTCTCTCAGCTGCATCCTCTTTGGAGATCGCACTGGCTTTGATCGCCTTGATTTTTTCCATCGCGTGTTTCGAGCTGAAGATGTAATTTGGCTTGTTCTTCAGTTTATCGACATGTGGAATCTGCTGGGGAATTTGTTAAAGATATAATCCAAAATTTCAACGACGTACATTACTTACTATATGTACACCAGTCAAAACTAGCTTAGGGCTTCGACCTAGAAGTCCATCTTTCCAAGATTTAGGTTCTTGATCATCCCTACACTCAGAAGTAGATAACATCTCTACCCTAGTGCTCTCCATTTCGACAAGTATAGTTATTACCTTGCATGAATAATGTGAAAGTTGCGATATTGAACTCTGAAGTGAAATAATGGGATCCCTTGAACAGATATTGACATAAAAAAACGCTTCTGTGAGTCCTCATAGTCACCGTCATATATAAACAAGCAAACATGATTAACATCAATTCACTCGCATCAAAACTACTAATTAACATGTCTTTTGAGAGTAGAAATATTTCACGAATGAGTAAATGTCTCAGATTCTCTTCAACTACCTAGGTAGGTAGGTATAGATTACATGCACCAGTATTACTCATACCACCTCCGTCGCAAAAGTACAAATTCGCATCCCGAAGATCCAAACATTTTCATACTATAGCCGTGCAAACCAATCCCATACTCGTTGTTGTCTGACCCAATTAATCGATTTCCTTGTGTACCGCCTCCTCACTTGCCCCTAAGTTACGGGGTGGTGCCCAGCTCAAGGTTCTCATGTTTGCTCCGCCCTTCTCTCTCTCTGTTTCCAATCTTGACATTGGTATGCAAGTATTTCTACGCACACTTTTGGCTACGTTCGAGACTTTACTCTCCCTTTTCTCCGTCTCGCTCCTTCTTCTTCTGCGCCGTGGCATAGCCGACACAATTCCCTCTTCACTCTCTTCATCCTCAGATAACTGGCTAAGATCAATGCGAAACCTGACCAGCTTCAAAGTTACCCTACTCCGTGGTATGCTAAAAACCCTAGCTGTGTCGCATAAGAGTATCTGGCGCTGATGGTGGAGGACATAGGAGTTGTTTGATTTCTCCCTCTCTATAAACTCTTCCGACAGTTTCATTTCAAGCACGTAGCCGGATGAATTGATGGTGGAGGACTCGGTGATGTCTTTGATGAGTGTATTCTCGGTTGATGAGGATTTAGCCATTTTAATTGCCATTTTTTCTTTCAAATGTAAATATTCCCTCGATGTTTGATGATGTAGATATACATGAGGGTTCGAAAATCACTTGAGTTAATTCTTGGAGGATTGCTTTAATTAATATATCTGTTGATTGCATGGATGTTACGATAATTTGAAGTGATGCTGGAGGGTGGATGGGTTTATCACAAAATCCTGATTCCTGACCCTCGCATTGTTTGCTAATAACTTTTAGCATCATATTACCTAGGCCAACGATGATTTATTCTAACTTTTAGTTTGATTTTGTACGTTCTAGTCTTAGTATCTAAGCTACTATCTACTACTAGGTAAGATCTTACCTACTAGGTATAGCTACTAAATATACTAAACCAATAAGACTTCAAATCCACGACGACTAACATGATGAATCAAGTTTTATGCCCCAATTCTAATAGATCTAAACCCTACCTACCTAGTAGGAACTCCCCTGTCCTAGTCGATCAATAGCCGACATTCCTATAAACTTGGTTCGCCTTTCAGGACGCCGGACAGGCACCCAGTCCATAAATATTATTAATAGAAGATAAAGCTAATTTGGACTTCATCACTCTAGGACGTGAAATCACTGCCAATGATCTACACAGTCAAGTTTTCATAATTGATACCTAGATTTAAATCGATAATGATCTTTGAAAACGTAATGTCACCAGGTTTCTGCCCATCTGTCTCTTCATCCCACCTTTATCTTTCATCGTCTTGGAATTTTGGATTCTTGATTCGCATGTGCATATACTAAGAGCCTTGAGTAGATTCAATAATCGCCAGTATGTAGGAAAGTTTGGGGGTGGGACATGTTTGGATGTCGGTGGTCCCTTAATAGTCACGGTCTTTACAATCTAGCATTACAGTTCTATTTACACAATAGGATGATCTAAAAGTGTTTTCTAGAAAAGCTTTTATTGTTGCAGCAATATGCTAAGCATATCAAAGCGTCTACGATTTAGATTATACCATAGTATGGTTCCTTTTCTGTCACGAGAGTCTTATTTTACCTCTGGGATTGCAGCCCAATTAAAGTGCCAATTGGTCATAAGAACCACACCGACATGACTTTTGGCGACCTAATCAACTTCAATTACTAGCATTTCCCCCCATCCCAAAATCTTGTGTTATTAAGTTTAAAATCGCAGGTATAGTTTGAAACCCACCCTCCACGCGCCTCATTGGAAGAGATTTTTTGGCGGTAGAAGGCCAGTCTGGGCAGGGTAATTAGGTGAGAGGTGGAAATAGAGCCCGAGGTTCCAGGAAGAAATACGTAGACGCATAAAAGTGAGCTTTTCTTTGACAGCCTACTCTCTCCAGTTCAAATTGGCTTGCTGATACTCGCACAACCAGCTTGAGTTCAAACAGCCTGCCAACTTCCTGGTCTTACAATATGCGGACGGCGAGCTCGTTCAAGTGGTTTGCAAGCAGTCATTGATCGCCAAAGTCCAGGTTGAGCGGCAATAACAGTCCTAGCAGGACACGGAATCTTTTCAGTTCCATTCAACCCATTTATTACGTTTGTACTGTCGATCTCGACAAAGGCATAATCGTCACATATACACAGAGAATGGCTTTTCGAGGATCCAACCGACGCAATTTCGTTTCGTAATTCTTCGGCGTTGTCTTCAGATTTGGACTCTTCATTGAACATTGAGATGAAGCTTTCTCCGAGATCGAGGTCGCTGTCATCATCCTCTTGCTCTGTGTAAGTGTCCGAGTCTTTCGTTGAATCTGCCATCATATCCTCGGAATTCCACTGGTAATTATCAACTTCTTCGATATCACCGAAGAATTGCCCTTTCAAAATTCCACCGCATTGCGAGCAATCTCCAAATCCTCCTTCATTTTCGACAAATTCGTCTGGCGGATCTCCTCCAAACCATTCATCATGAAACTCAAGTGGCTCTCCATCTCCTTCAACTGCATAGCCGTCCTCCTCTTTCTCCTTTTCCTCCTCATTCACGGCAGCTTCGTCAAAATCTGCATGGCTCGCATCATTTTCGTAGTTTGAGATGCCTAATATGCAATATCTGCGAGCTGCCATCAACTTTCGTTGCTCTTCCTTCTTATCTGCTGCTGCAATGGCTCTTGCGCCTTCATGTGTGTACTATTTTTTGGCGAACATTGTTAGCATGTGATAACCCCAAAGAATCAGCTGCCACATAATTACAAAATGAATTTCCTTACAGGACAAGGCTTTATTGGAGATGGGTGTACCCAGTAATCATGTTCTTCGTCGGGGTCGCCAAAATGTCGCAGTTCATTCTCCAACCCTCCAACAAGAACAGCGCCATCATAGTCGGTATTTGCTACATGGCGCCATCGCATAGCACGCCATACTTGATGTCGCAACATCTTTATGAGAAATCTTTCTGGCGGAATATCCTTTTACTGACTCGGATATGCAATTTAAATTGCTTGCGCGTGACCTTTTGTTTGACAGCAGATGGATGTTGTAGTTTTGAGATGATCCAGCAGTCGTGAACTTGTTGATTTCAATAAAAGCATCGTTGATCTTTATATAGTAGTGAGGACCGTAGTGTTCCGTATAGTAGTGAGAGCTGTAGTGTTCCGTAATTGACGGCAAACTTTACTATCATTAAAATTGGAGAAGTGAATAGAGGTTTTTGCCGTACGAGATTATGGTCAACTATACTGGCGAAGATAGATTAGACGAGAATGAAGAGCAACAATCAAAATCAGACCAAAGGAGAAGGAACGAATGGCGGCAGGCAACTCTAAATTCAAATTATCCTAATAACCCTCAGATTCCCGTTTCTCTCACCAAAAATATGCTAGCTTCCCCGTCCTATTGCTTCACCGTCCTATTGCTTCACCGTCCTATTGCTTCACCTGTCATGATATCTCCCAGCTCGAACGAACTCAAAAACCATCCCCTTTGCCTGACTAAATACACGCTACTGAAATCCTGCCACAAATACCACGAGAAAATTATTGCGCCGCAAAAAATCAAATCAAAAGACCACCCAGGATTCGTGGTATGCTATTAACAATCTAGATCTCATATGTGATACCCTCATCGCGAACAACCGTTTGACAGCATCTTAGATTAGATGGGGTCCATTCCCAGACCTGCGATCCCTGCGAAGTCACAAAAGTCAGTAATTGGTTTTGGAAAAAGGTCGTTGAAGAGACTGGGAGGTTAAGGGGGGGAGTTGTGTAATCAAGTGAACAAAATACAAGATATGAGATAAGGAGCAGGAGATTGGGATAGGAGAGTAGGGAATCTGAAAATTGGATTGTACTTGCCCCATTACGATAGAAAACCTTTGGAGGATGCGCATCGAACTCCCGGGATTTGACTGCCACAAAAGACTCGCGAATACCAACCACATCTTCTCCCATCAACGGGTGATCGATGCAAAGTTCCTCTTCATCTACTTCTGTCTCTGCCTGCGAGCTTGCTTGTGAGCTATTTTCCGGGAAAAGAGAGTCGTCAAGTTCCGGGATGGTTTGAACTGACTCAATGCTCCAGTCGTAGTTGTCCAGAGGACCGTTGTCACATTCTTCCCAAGCTTCTAATCTGTATTGAGTGGTTGTTGTGGTTTCGTTCTGTCCTTCATCGCGTGATATCTCTTTATGCTGTTCTTTCTCGGCCTTCGCATTGAAGAAGCTTTCGGCGTTGGGTCCCGGGACAGAGTAAGGTAATGTTTTAGGGATCTCCATTGACATGTACTTGGCTAATGTGTTGGTGTTGGGCGAAAAGAACTGGTCGGAAGAAATGATCGCAGCAGCGTCCCTATCGTTCAACCTACTCTTGGCATTCAAAGCGGAGGGATAGGAGTCGCACATGTCTTCTTCGTCTGAAGACTCGAGAGCCTGTAGAGAAATCGTTAAAGGGGCATCAACACATGTCAGGAGTCATTCTTACCTCGTAATCTGTGAAATCAGGTGGAAGTGACTCGTCTTCTTCAACTTCTGGAGTAGGGTCTAGTTTAGACATGTAGACAGGATAGCCAGTACAGGTTATATCGCAGAGAAATTGCTCTTCGAGATCTTCGTTGACTTCATCTGCCCAAGATCTGGTCAAGGGTGGTAATAACTTCGCTAAAGACATGGTGGGACGATTCTTATGTGTGAATAAGGGGTATTGTAAGATAAAGAGCTGGGCAAGGCACAATCGTACCTATTACGATGGGGATATTTGATTAAGTTGTATTTAGTACTTGGGTAAAAGGAGTTGTTTGAAAAAGAGTAACGGAAATTAGAACCAGTTTGGGGAAGTATTTATGTCCAAAAGTTGGCTTTTTGGAAGCAAGCCAATTTATGTTGGTGAATTAGTTTATGTGACTGCAAGTTTTGATTCACAGAGTTAGATTCTTATGTGTAGGTAGGTACAGAAAAGAAGAGGTTAGCGCAAAAATACTCTAACGTACGGTCTTCGGCCGTACTCCTTGGATCGTGGATCTTTACTGGCCAGTCTGGCCTACATAATCATGAGCCTGCGAGCACATGGATCTGAACTACTACCCAATATATCTTTCCAACCCCCCATAAATATCAGGAGAAAGAAGGCTTAATTCCTTTCCGCATCAGAAGCTACGGAAGGGTAAAAAAGGGGTTGAGGCTACCAAAACTTGATTTCAAGAGGTGAGGATGCCACATCGACTACCTGTAGACACCAATGGATGCATCACTGCCTCAAAAGCTCTTGTGGTACAGTAGGGCATGCTTATGTTAAAAATCATAGTGGGAACTCGTTGATGTTGAATAGCCAAATTGACATTAAAAAACCATGGGACGTTCTATACAAATAGGACTAACCAGAATTTATCGTGAAAGGTGTCACAATCAACTGGTACCTTGCATTGTTCCCATATATCCATCTCTTCTTCCCAATATCCTTGCCGGCGATCCCAGTTTCTTCGTCCCATTCGCTCCTGCCAGCCTTTCCTAAGCCAATACGACACGCCTCAACGGGCTCTGTTTCTTTACCCTCCACCTTCCGCCGCCAGGCCATAGTTTTGCTTCCTGCTCTTCCTTCTCCGCCTTGATCTCATCAGCACTCTAATATCATTCCGTTAGCATCGCCAGTGACTATTCTCTTTCGTAGCAAACTCACCTTTTCCCTCGCTGCTACCTCCATACCCATATTCGTCATGCCCCATTTCTTATAGAACAAACACCTGAGCAAGCTAGTTCCGCAGGATTCCATCTTGCTGACACCAACATGGATCTCTCCTGCCATGTCACTCAAGAAAGTGGCAAGGTTTGTGTTGCCGCCTGTAAAATCTGGTAACTCTCCCATAGCAACCTGGGGAATCTCTTGTCAGCATCTCTCTCCAATATGATTGCAGTATTTCTGAAGCTTCGGATGTAAAGAACGGAGGATGAATGACAAGAAGGTAGAAATCAAAGAATGTGTTCAGGTACTTACTGCCTCATCGGTATCATCTGCCCAATCAAAAGACATGTCTGCTCTCTTATATCTGCTACTGATGATTGAGTGATAAATCTTTATGATCACTAATGGTTGAGCGGTACTGGGGATAGTATATTTATTAATGAAGAAAACGCCAGATAACGTCAGATACGCCACCATCTGTTTGTATTTCGGGCTACTCTATCCGCCAAAAAACTATATTCTAGCTAAGGACTTGACATCATTGACCATTCGTTTAGTTAGACCTAGTCTCGCGTTAAAGGGTTAGTCAAAATAGTACGTTAGTAGTAGTAAAATATCTCCTCATCTGTGAGCTAGAGTATGCACTAACAAACTCAGTGTTGGGTTCGTCGAATTGATATTCTATTGGAGCAGGACTCCATCCTCCTCTCACTAGGTACCTATCTATATCATTCCTAGCCTCATTGTTCTATTCCCTCGCTATTGAACTCATTCCCTAACCTTTCGAGCTTTAAACCAGAAGTACTACCTACGCAGTAGCATAAAATACGAACGATTTAATATTCAATAAAATTCTGAGCATTCATCAACTACATTTGAAATCCAGTGGGCTTTGAGTGAGTTATAACCATTTTAGCTTACTCTCGGATAGCTTCTATATTTCTATTCAATCACATGAATCCAATAATATTATACGACCAATAATATCCCTACATTGTGATTTTAGCTCAGGCCTCGGTAGACTAACCAGCGTAGGTACTAGAATAACTTACGAATTCTACGGCGTGAGTGAAAAAATCTGAAGAGGTAGAGGACACATGACCTGCTTGGAGCAATGAACCATTAACCAGCCCTTGGGCTTTTCAAAATCATCAAAAGCACCAGAAAATGCATAGTAGAAAGGAAATAAGCCACTCGGCTGCTCTATTTCCGTATCGATTTGCACCAGCATGAAGTATCAAGTACATCACGTGAAAAGATAAAGTCAAAGTTGAGCCTGGAATCTTTCCTGAATAATGCCTCTAAGATCTCTTCCACTGCTACTCATCAACAGTTCACCCATCATTCCAATTCATATATTTTACCCGTCCTATATCACCCAAACCGACATGTCCATAATAAATCCTCCCATCATCCTTCAATCACCACCCTCCTCTCCAATAAAAGTCCAACATTTCCTCAACGGACTCGGCTTCGCACACAAAAACTTTCCATACCTCTCATCCTTCCCCAGCCTCTCATGCGCTTCCGTATTTCTTGCCTGTGTGGTCTTGATACCATACAAACTACTTAAATTTACCTCCTCTCGTTTTTCTTGGCGGGCCTCCTGATCTCTGAGGAGTACATGCTCAGGCGTACCACCGGTTATGAATTTTCCCTTGAACCACTTCATTTTGCTTTGGTAATACGCTGATATTTTCCGCGTTTGGGTTTGATAAATAAGGGATCTGGACAGCTGGGAGGTTTTGGTAAGTCTATTGTTTTCATGGTTGTTAAAGGTGAGTTCTTACTTGAGGGGGATTTATGGTAAAATATCAAAAGGTTGAGGTTGATGGAAGTCCACAAAACTCTAAACTTTAAAATCCAAAAGGTTATTCAGAGTATTCAGATCTGTGAAGGGAAATGTTGGATGTGTAGAAGTTTGTCTTTATCCTTGGAGATTTGGGGTATTGAGTTGTGGTGGATTTCTTGATAGCAAAGTCTTCCGAGGGTGTTTTATTCCAGTCATTCACTTTCTGTATTGTTTCCAGTCATTTGAAGTCTTTTCAAGATCTCGCTAGTCAAGCTATTGTAGTAGTCTACAAATCAGCAGATTTCTTTGATTAATGGGGGCCCAGAATCTTCGATGTTGCGAGATTACCTAAATGGATCATTCTGCCGCAGTGATGAGATTCCCTCCTGACCATAGACAATGAAAAGAGAATCTAGTAAGATTCTTTACCTCAAGAGATTCCTACTCGAATAAGCAAAAGGGTAACTATATCATGATCGCGAGGTAGAAGATTGATGCCTTAATTCAATGAGATCAAGCAATATGGAAAAGTGAATATCGTGCTTCTACACATTAATTCATAACGATTCCACCATCAATGACCAAAGTTTGCCCTGTCATATAATCACTATCTGGACTCGCCAGATAACTAACACATTTCGCCACGTCTGTAGGAACACTCGTTCTTCCAAGCAAGATAAGTTCATCAGAGTACTTCTTAATCGTCTCCCCCTTCTCAACTCCACTTTTCTTTCCAAGCTCCTCGTCAATCAATTCCCACATTGAAGTGCCTACCAGTCCGGGCGCATAGCCATTCACGGTGATCTTATGTTCTGCCATTTCCATGGCAAAAGCTTGAGTGAACCCTCTAACGGCAAATTTCGAAGCACTATAGTGGGAAAGCATAGCGAATGGTTTGAAAGCCACAATACTAAGTGTATGTTCAACGAGTATTCAACCAATTTCCTCTGAGTTTAAGCATACCTAGCTGCACCTATAATCTTGCCACCTCCACCTTGTTTAATCATTTGTTTTGCGGCAGCGCTATAACAATTGAACACGCCGAAGACATTGACGTCGAACATTCTTCGAACGTCGTCTTCGGATAGTGATAAGAGGGGCTTCACTTGTGCGATACCAGCGTTCGCAATCATCACATTAAGGTCTCCTAAATTTTGAACCGAGGCTTCGATCAGACCTTCGACTTCTGCAAGTTTGGAGACATCCGCGACGTGGCCGTAAGACGCTCGACCCAGGTTCTGGATTTCTTTCACAGTCTTCAGGAACATTAGTATCCTGAACAACTACAAATGTCTTTCTAAAACAAACCTCGTCTATGCCAGCCTTGTTTGCAGAAAGATCATTAATGCACACATCAAACCCATCCTCGGCCAGTCTGATTGCGATTGCCTTGCCTCTGTCTGTTCGTTAACTCATTGGCGATATATGGGAAAGTATGTAGGACCCCACATTCCCCTCGCAGATCCCGTAACAATCGCTGTCCTCTTCCCATAATCTCTAGTAACCGCGGTGCTGCTTGCCATTCTGATCCGATATTGTGATGCAACTCGAGCTCTCGGGATTGTGCAAACGGCGGATGTGCCTCGTTGGAAGGGTTTGAGGAAGGACTTCATGATTTGGGTCTTTGATAGAAGGCTTGAGTAACAGCTGGGTAGTGGTAGTACAGAATCATTGTGACGTTATTCCGTACGACCATTTAGTGCTTTTGCCAAATGTAGAGAGGGGTAAGATGGAAAGATTCGCGGGGTTGATTATCTACCCCACACTTACCCCATGTTCTGCTGTAGCTCTCCTATTGGTCACTAGCTGTACCTGTAGGTTATCTGTGCGCACCGTCTCGGGACACCTTCTCTCGGAGAAACAAGCTTCATATTCCAGAAACAGGTATTCGTCAATTCGAGAACAATCAATCTACAGTAATTAAATCAGCTGTGGAAAATGCGCTCTACGCGGCGGCTATAACCAGGGAGATCTTATCCCCATTAAAACTGCACCCCAATACTATCCAGAGACAGCCTTCACATGCTTGAACAAAGCTGCTAAACTGCGGTAGATGATATTATTCCTTCGATGGTGAGTTCATTTCAGATTCATTCATGCGCTCTATCCGTCATGCGCATTTCGAACATATCAAAAACACTTGCTACAATCCTCACGGTGGTATACTCCTATATCGCGTAATACAAAAACAGCCTTAATTATATCCCAGGTCATGAATCGTCATACGCATACGTATGCTTCTAGTCCTTTTGTCAAAGAAATTATAAATTTATAATTAACCCTATAAAACTCCACTCCATTGATTTGACACTAGCATGAGAGTCTACCTCCTATTATTTCCACAGAATCTAGAAGTAGGTGCCGCTCTTGTTTTTCGGGCGCACAAGAGGGAGGGAGGAGAATGTTCGCCTAACTAAAAGCATTTCCAAATCTACAATAAACGCTGCATATATCCCCTGAACAATCGCGATGGTTCTTTCTCGACCTCTGGATCCCAACCCAGCTTCTCAATAAATCAATAGGGCGCTCGGGAAGTCTGGTAACGAATTCACTACATATAAGAACCCCCTTATGAAAATCCGGGTAAGTAACATCATTCGTTGAACAAGACATAACCACGAGCGAGGGTTCAATTCCTCAATCCAATATCGGGATCTACTGCATAAGAACCCCATTGATGGTTGAGCAGCTACATGAGTCCACCGCATTAGCTTTCCGGTGAATAAACTGCTCCTACGCTATCGATATCTACATGCACACACATGCACACACATGCACACACATGCACACACATGCACACACACAAATATATACACCCCCAGACCTTCTCAAACCAGGCAATTATAGTATGAGATCCTTCTAGAAAATAGGCCACGGGAGTCGAAGCGACCGACCTTGCATGATTCCCCTTCCGTCCTCCATTTCCGGTGGTAAAATTTGGGGGCGAAGAAGTTCTGTGATAAGCATGGGATGATGGCAGCGGAAAGTAAGAATCGATATTGGAAAATGGATTTAGTTCGAAGAACAGGATGTTGAATTGATGATACCTAGTCCTTAATAACCACCATTGAACGATATTTGTAGTGTCATTTTATCTCAAGTTGGTTGTCGCTTTATTAACCTCCCTTTTCCCATTGGCGTTTCTAATAACAAGGGTTTCTGAATCTTACCTTCTTTCAACACAGGTCTATAGCATCCTTTGCAACAAGGGTCAACATTTCCCTTTAATATACACCATTGACATGCTCCATCATTTAATTTGAACAGCATTGAAGAAGATCTTCGCGGATCTAGCCTTCCATAAACATATACGCAGTAACGAAGCAAATTACCCACAGTATTGGTGGCTTACTCCACGCCTCCCAATCCTCGACTATTTAAACCCCGAGCCCAATAAACCCATCCACAAGAAACAATCAAAAAGAGCAAGGCGGCCCAGTGCCCAAGCATCAGCCGACACCCGGATGAAGTTCTATCGCATCGGAAGTGATCCTATTGGTCCTCACCTTGCGACAATAGAACAGGCGCACCCTTGAAACATCAGCAGCCCTGTTTCAGTCCGCTGAAGAAAAAAAAAGGCACGGATCTCACAGTCCGCAAGGGTCAACCACTCTTTTGGGTTCCTTGACGACGGAGCTACTCAGCACTATTGAGAGACCATTGATTTCTTTGTACCACCCATGTTCCATTATAGGAATCCCTCGCATCGCAATATTGCTGACCCGGCCGGTACTTGACCTTTCGTTGCACGTCTGTAATTTAGCTTCATCTGATTCTGTACTAGTCTCGACTCTCGCTGTTCACAGGCTCAAGGGCTCGGAGAGTGAAGCAACTCCCAGGCCTCACGCTCGCGCACGTGCATCATACTGCAGAAATGCTGAAAGTAGGTATTATTTTATTAATCTACAACTTGGCAGCTGAATCATCGGAATCAAGAAGATTCGTAAATGCGGCGTATACTTCTTCAGTAAGATCACTGGCCTGCAAACTCCTGCCCTTCTTGGCGAAGGCTAGCCTCGAGCATTCCTATTGAAAATCAGTACTTGCCGACAGGCTTCATCTTGGGAGTGTGCTTACTCTTGTTATGCTACTACCTCCGAATGCTGCTAACGCCAATGATTCAATATCATCAATGTCTCCCTCGTGGTCCCATAATTTGTCCAAATATGACTTTCTCCATCCAAGGAATGTTGCCAGACTTCCAGTCAACGTATCGCCCTGCCCACCACTCCTCTTCAATCCTCCCTCAATATCACTAACATACGTCTTATCGCCATTGGAAATATAATCCTGTGCCCCTTTTTGTATGACCGTGACACCCCCAAAGGCCTTTGCCAACTTCTCGGCACCCTCCTCTCCATTAAGTCCTTCAACACTGATGCCTTTACTCTTGCAGAGCCTACCAAACTCCACAACATTCGGTGTCAATATACACTCTCTATACCCTTGTACAAGCTCCGGCCTGGTCTGCGCAAGCTGTAACCCATCCGCATCTAGAACAAATGGCATATTGTTTTCTCTAGCAGCCTCAAGAACCTTCGCGCACGTCTCCTGCATTAATTTATCTCGTCCCAACCCAGGCCCAATAACTATCACATGTAATCGGGGTAGCATATCAATAACGCTTTGAGCGATCGAGCCCGCGGTTTCAGTCATCTTTGCATGGGAGGACTGTCGCATCAAAGGGTGAACCATGAGATTTGGGGAATATGTCTTGATAACTTGTGCGGCTCCGGGTTCGCAGATAACATGGCTCTGTACATATGCATGTTAGTCAAAATAACAGTAAACACGATGGATTGTTGCGGAAACTCGTACCATATCTGCGCCCAGTCTTGCACTAGCCATTGCAGAGAAATATGGTGCGCCAGTGTAGTCTTCACTTCCTCCAATAACAGCTATGCGACCCAATTGCCCTTATACATGTCAATTAAACGTACACATACATAATCATTAGGATGTACCTTTGTGAAATTGGCTCAGCATCGGTGGTACAATCTTTTTGACTTTCGTCAAAAGATCTCTGGTCGTTTTCGACATGGCTTGATTATCTTCGGACATTTGATCTTCGAGCTATAGCCACGGAGTATTCGTAGGTAGCTTAATTGGGGTATATTGTCGTTGCGATTCTCAAGATTGGAGGTGGTAAAGAAGATGGAGGAATGAAGGGGGGGAAGATGTGGTGGTGCACGCTCTTTCATGATGACGTAGATTATGAAATATCTCCCAGCACCACAAATCCCTTTCCACAATTTTCTTTGCCTTCTCAATTACCAACGGAAAAATTATGGGATTTTTTCTAACTTTGCGATAAAATCATAACTTCCTTCAATTCAGGTCATTGGAGCGATGAACATATTATTTGTTGGGTACGGCAATTTCAAACACACCATCGGAACTTTCAGGATGAATTAGCTTTCCTCAAAATGCGGCATCAACAAGCTCGTTACACATAGGGGGGGTGAGTATTTGAAGATAACTATTGTATGAAGCGAGAGTATATATAACCCACCAGAAGCCTTGTCACTTTTGTGAGCCAACGCAGTCGCATCTGCGACAGTATAGTGCTGTAACGTGTCCACCGATAGCTGTGGGAATGCCCGCGCCAATTTACATCTAAGTCATATCACATCCAACATAGTTCTCCATGTCCTGAATACCAAATTTCCGAAGCAAGATAAGCCTTCATATCAACCAAGCTTATTCAACTATTACTTATAACCCATAAAAACTTTGGGTGGCAGCAACACACAAGCAGTTCTTTCACATCATGGTTGTAATTTGCGCATATCATATCACCACGAAAGCCCAAAGAATCTCAAGTGACATGCAAATAGTAAGTCTTAGCAGCAATGAAAGCCAATATCCCCACTGATTCTTCTGAAACCTCGCCATGTTTGAATCCGAATAAGTTGCCATCATCACACGTTCCTTTTTGAACTCTGAAAACCACGCATCCATCCCTCGGCTCTATGGGGAGACATCGTTATATTCGTTGGCTGTCAGTGTTCTGTTTCAGGTCATTAAATCCATGGCTAAGCCTTGGGATCTTTCAAGTCGTTATAGAAACCAACGCCATCCATCTGTGCGAGCATGGCGCATGCGGGTTTGATGAAAGTGTTAGATATCTTTTTTACTTCCAAGTCCGCAACTGTCCATGTCACTTCTTCGCCAAGCTCAAGCCTCATATTCTGATGAAGTAGTTGGTCCATGGCTACAGATGTGATCGAAACTTCATGCCAGTGTTGCTCTTTCTCCACTGCAGGATCTTTTTTCTCCTCGGTGAAAATGTACACCATGATTCCTTGATCCTTAACCGGCAACTCGTGTCCACAAGATTTATCAACTTCCGTGATATGTAACTTGGAACTCCCATCAAGACTGTCGTAAGTTCTAGTCTTGCGGATTTTAAGATGATAGATACAGAAGATGTCTATCATCTGCTTCGGGACTTTAAAAGCGTGGTTCGGTTTATCATTTCCACGACTCAAGTATTGCACGTCAGTTCAAATCCTCATCAATGGCGTTTCAAACTTACGGAATGTAGAGAGTTCGCTTAATCTCGGTAGCTAGATCGTCGTAGCCAGGCAAATTATCTCGGATTTCTTCCTCGTCTTCAACTCCCTCGACTTCGAGTTTTAGATCCCAGTGGCGCATTGTACCGTGAATATCAATTTCGCCAAACTTTCTCAAGACAACAATACGAGTATCAAAGGTCTCTGCATCAATCTCAATGGTGAAGAACTTGTTAGTGGGCATTTCTTCGCAGAAGAGCTCGTATGTAACTTTCCACCCAGTACTATTTTCAGACCAGAGACGGGAGCCTTCTTTGTTTTTGAGATTAGAGAGGAACACTGCATCAGCTTCCAATCTTGATACGACTTCAGTGAATAAAAGCTCAGGTCCATCGCCCTGTCTGATTTTGAATTCGGGTGGTGGGCACAGATGCCTAGTGATGAAGTCCTCGTCATATGGCTTATTGACTTCATCTTTGGAAACTATCTTTACAGGAAGATTTCCTAGCAAGATTCTACCAAAGTTCAAATGTACCTTGACTTTGCCGTGAAAGCCTCTTACGGGTGCCATCAAGGCACCAAACATTCCGGTAACATCTCTTAGGAAAGATTCTTGTGGCTCTGGCACACTCTTCGGCTTTGATACTTGCGGTTGGCTGGATGGTGCTTTTTGACCCATGGTTTTATGAAAAACTCGAGTACTCATCTCATCCTCAGTTTGACGACGAGGGTGTGATGATCTGTTTTCTTTAATAGACTTTGACCCCGAGGCTTGTAAGCTCGATCCAGGAGATAATCTTGGCCATTCCATCGACATCAAAGAGATGTTTGAACTACTGGATACTCCTGCCAGTGCAGGAAACGAATTCAAGTCCAATAATTCGTTGCTGGGATTCGATCCTGGGCGCACCATCGAAACAGCTTCCGTGATCATCAACCCTTCTAGTTCTTCCGACGGAAGCTGTGGCCGTGCAAGCGACCTCAAAGAGGATGGCAATGCCAGTGGACTGAGAGGTCCCCAGACATTGGATCTGTCTGAACTATCGAATATCTTCAGATTAGGTGATCTTGGTGGGCTTGAACTGACATCAATAAGCGCATTTTCTGATGCAACAAGTGCGTTTTCTGATGCATCTTTTCTCAGTGCATTCCAGTCTGAATTCGCCAATTCCGCATCAAGCATAGAATCAAGAAGACTTGATTGCATGATGCTGCGTTCGTTGAGACTCTCATTTCGCGATGAACTCCCTAGAGGCACATTAAAGCTTTTGGACACCTCTTGAGGAATAAGACTCTTCCATTCTTTATTCTTCGTCCTGCCATTCGTTGTATTCGTCTCCGGCTCCGAGGCCATGGCCAAGCGAGCTAAAGGATTGGAATTCACGTCATCTACCATGCTGCTCCATTCATCAATGTTCACTTTCTGCGAAGGATCGGCTGTAGTTGAAGCATTTGCTACCCAGCCTTCAATATCAACATGGGCCGAACTGATTTCTTCCGCCTTTAGGTTCCCCTCTTGGTTTTCTTGATTTTCAATCTCTTTTGCATAACCATTAGGAAAGTATTTTACGGGATCATCAAATGGAGTTCCTCGAGGTTTCCAAACAAACCCAGCCCAAAGCTTTGTTGGAGCGACTTGCGATCCTGGACTTGGCACGGCCGCGATATATTTGCCCATCTTGAACGGAAGAAATGTTACTTTGACTGGATTCCATGGAGCAGCTCTGACTGTCAGTCTTCCATTTAGATATCCAGAAAAAGGCATCTGCTCCAGGAGAGTAGTTTCGAGGAACTTTTTCTTAATCTCGGAGAATGGTTTGATGACAAACTTGCAAGATTCCGTCTCCTCTGCATAAAATGTGTGATAGAATAGAGTAGTAGTTATCTACGCAGATGGTTAGCGTGACGGGTAGTTTGAAATAGAAAAGGATGGTGAATCCACTTACACTATACTTCGCAATATTATCGAGTTTAGCAATCAGCAAATCAACACTGCCATTTCTGTCTGATCCTATGTAGACCTTTGATTCGCTAGGAGACTTGACAATTTTGCTATCCGTCATCTCCTCAAGTTCCAAAACAATCGCCAGCTTTAAAATTTTATCCATCAAGCCACCGTCAGAATAAATCCAGATGCCGCGATAGATAAACTTTTTAATGATATTTGGGTAAAAAACTTCATCTGTATCCAGGCTAGGGAAGCGTGTATGTTGTAATGGTTCGTAGCGAGCCACTTTCTCGATTAAGTTGCTCTGAAACTAAGGAAACGTGAGAAGTTGTTAGGATGGCATGTTGATTACAAGCGGCATACCTCAGTTGATAAGTCGCTGTATGTATCATCGTCATCGTCATCATCCTCGGAATCTGGTTCCCTATCGCCGCCCTCTTCTATGATGATTGCTTTCGTAATTTGATTCAACTCTTCTAAAAGAGGTATAAGATGTCTTTCGGAAGAGAGCTGAAAATGGTGGTCATTGTCGTGCCATTGAATGTAACCTTCCTAATTTCCTTTCAGTGACAAGTCCTTTGGCTTTCACTGGCAGTGGTGCTTGAAACATGGAGAGTGCGCAAAACTTATCATAAAGTTATCTCTAGCATAGGTGCTGGCTCTGCAAGTTTAATGACGCTGAGTCTCGCCAGCAGATCGAATTGTTGGACGAAGTCTTGGAGAATTCGTAGGAATGGTGAACAGTCCTAGAAGAGAGCACGCCAAACAAAAGAAAAGGGAGATACTTACAAATCGCATTCGGTCTCGTTTCTCTGCGAAACGCTTTTCAACTTCCATAACTCCCGCTGGTTTAAAGTGCCATTCGGAGCCAATTATAACTGATGAGATCCTACCTTTCGCAAGAGTTCCCAGATCACTGTTATTATCTAAATCGGATGAGGGATCAGTAGCAGATTGGCTGCGCCTACTACTCCTCTGAATATCTGCGCTCATTTTTGAGAGAATATTTCCCACGGCACACCTCAATTTTATCCGACTGGTATACCGCAGTCCCAACAACGTTGTCGAAAGAGGAAAGGTGAAGGAGAAGAACTGAATGCAATGCCAAATCCACACAACAAAAATTCAGTTGATGGATATCATTTAAAATAATTTATTGCCGTTTTGTTCGCGTGGGGAAAATGCGTGATGGGAAAAGAAAGGAAAGAGTTGGGTTTGTGTGAATATCAGGTAGGTAAGGAAGGAAGTAAACAGACGATAGTAAAAACGGAGCTAGTGAGAAAAAGGACCTCACTGAAACTGAGACGGGCAAATAAGACTACCCAAACAACTATCCGATGAACGAGATAAAGAACTGATAATTCAAGAGTTATATCATTCTACCCAATAAACTCTGCCGTTTGATCAAGTTTCCTGTAGGCGTGGGTACTTGCATATGCATATGTCAGTGGCTGCACAACACCATTCATGACGGCATGAAAAGAACCATCAATGAAGATAGAAGAATCGGCAATATCACACTTTAACTTTTGCCTCGAGTTGTGATCCAAGATTCAAATCAAGCATTGCACAATAAGATCATCAAAAAGAAATCTAGTTCATTCAATCATTACTAATAGCCCAGGCAAATTTAACTCTGATAAACTTCCCAGTGTTTGCCCCAATGTACAGTACTTAGATATGATCCCAAATAGACACAAGAAAAAACTCCTAACCCCGTGGACTTCCTGGTCCAAGTCCAACCCGAGAGACCAAAACCATATTGTCTAATGTACATATAGCGCAGAAAATACAACGGTATCCTGTTCCTCCAATGCAATGCGGTCTTTGATATCGCTAGAGTGTTCGAGAAGAATGTCGTATAGTAATGTAGTTCGAAAGCAAATGATGGATGTGGATTTCGACATTAAGAGAATCAAAGGGAAGAAGAAAAAGTGATCGTGGTCAGAGAAACTTTTGGGACTCCCAGGTGACTTGCAATAGGCAATCGAACTTCTCATTCGGCTCCTTTTACGTACTTTTTGACATTGAGAGCCCACTTCAGCTCCCCAAGAACTTTCTGAGTCTCTGCCAAGATTTCTTCGTTAGCTTTCTCCTGCTTCTTAGCATTCTCCTTAATAGCCGCGAGAGATTGCTCCTTCTCCAACTTGTAATCCTCATACTTTCGATCCAAGTCATCCTTTTCCTTTTGTAAGATTTTGAGTTGATCGGCTTGCTGCTCAGCGAGGCGTTTTAGCATGCTGATTTTCTCGTCGTCTGCCATCCTTTCTTTGACAATTATTGATATTTCCTTCTCCAGCTTCGCCACTGTTCGACTGGCCTGTTTCTCTTGGTCCTTCCAATGGTTGGTCATGACGTTATTTCTCCCTTCGTACAACTCTGCTCGGCTTTCAGCTTCTTCGACTTTTGCTTTGCATTCATTCTCCAGTTTCTCCATTTTGGTCTTCCAAAACAGCTCGCTCTCAGTGGCTTTCTCGGCTTTGTGTCGTTCCACATCAATTTTTTCTCTTGCTTCCGCAAGTTGTCGCTCCCTTCTCTTAAGAACCGTCGAATTCATGGCGGCGTCGCGCAACTTTCGCTCCCATTCCTCATTCTCCTGGGCGAACCTGCTCTCAGCTAGTCTTGCTTGATCGAGAGCCTCTTCCGCTCTTAGTCTCTCAATCTTTACATCACGCTTCAACATGTCATTTTCCTTGGTAAGTCGCTCTATAACTCTGCCCGACTTCCCCAGGTTTGCCCTTCCAATAGCAGAGTTGAAATCTTCGCCATCATTTGCGGAGCCATCCTCCACAACATGTACATTGCTACTTGAGTATTTGGTTGGGCCGAATTCGGTGGATATGCTTCTAGCAACTCCTCGAGGCACGCCTATCGCTGATGGGTTTTGCCGACTAAGAGGGGGCTTTGAGCCATTTATAGAATTGTAGCTAGTCTTTCTTGTGGTGGGGGATACCGTAGATTCGCTTTGTGGTTGAGAAAGCGCAGGCGGGCTATCGTCCTGAAAATTTGTGCCAAGTCGAGAGTCATCGGAGGGTACAGATCTAATCGTACCCGTCGAAGATTTAAGCAAAGAGGGGTCCGTATTTAGGTGAGGCATGTTCATTGCGCTGGAGGAGAGTATCGTGAGAGGCGCATGTGTAGGTGTGCTTTGTTTCTTATCAATGTGAGAGGAATCGGAATCTGGTAGGACACTGGTTAGACATTGTTCAAGATCGCGCTGGGAGTGTCAAAATTTCAATAGGTGAATTGAGGGGCTTCGCATAAAGACGAACAATTGAGCAACAGCTGTTGATACCTTCTCATGAATTCCAATTCTTCATTGAAATTTACGGACTAAAGACGCAGATCATGATGCCTTGCGATTAAGAATTTTGGATGGATCATAATCAGAAATGTAAGCTTACCTATACTCGAAGAATCGGTATGAATATGGATATCCCGTTTGAGAGATGAATCCGAGGGGGGAGTTTCTGCTTGAGTTGACATTGCTCATTTCTCCTTTTCGAATCTAGGATAATCCTACCAAGCAATAGCAATACACGACTTCCATGAGTTGTTTGTAAGATAGTTATGTGCAACCGATTTTAAATGTTGGTGTAACGAAAACAATGCTACCTACTTAGGTAATGAATGATGTTATTAAAATATAACGAATGATGAGAAGAATGATGAACTTCTTCTTTCAGAGTGGGGATTATTATAATGTAAAGGATTGATTAGTCGTTCTGAGTAATAAAGTGTTAAAGTGTTAAAGTGTTTCTTAGGAAGTTAGGAGCTTAGGTAGGAAGGGTAGGAAGCGTAGGATGAGATGGGTTTAACCTTACCTAGTAAGTTCAGTCAGTCGCAATGATGATCAATAATATAAAATACCTAACATCATTCATTGGCCTAGCAACGAAGCTTTCCGACGGTTTAAAATTGAATTTCAATGCCGGCCGGGACTGGGTTTTAATGTTATACAGTAGGTAAGGTACGAAGTAGTGGAAGTGGAGCGGAAGTTATTTTATATGAATAATATGATATGAATTATACTTTTTCGATATATATAGGTAATAGGTATATATCTATATATCTACATATATATATATACCTATTATGAATCGTCAGAGGATTCCAAGTTTCATTCATACCTACTCCGTAGGTACTTAGTAGCTTATTAGTTTATTAGTGATTGCCCCTTTTTCTAATTGATATACCAAGCATTGAGAGGTTAATTTTGAATAGACAGGTATTACCTAATCAATTATACAGCAAGAATACTAGTACTAGACCTGAGACCTCAACACCAGCCTCAATACTTCTTCGCAAATGCCCCCTTTAAATGATTTAGTCTTAAATCAGCCTGCTTTCAACTTTTACTATCGCCTCTTTCTATTCCATCTTCACCAGAATCATAGTATCGATTTTTCAAGGAAGAATAGCTGAACATTTTTAGCAGTCCATCAATCATTTTCAGGAGAATCTCGACAGCTACTCACAGATGTGACGGGATATATCCGACCCAGTCAGCTAACAGCACTGATGGGTGTATCTAGCTAGTGTTGGAAAATCAACTCTCCTTAACACTCTTTCACAACGCAAAGGAGCGGTTATTGCCACTAGTGATATGATGATTGGAGGTTAACCTGTCGTCAATCTAACGGCAGAATTCATTTTCTGGGGCTTATAGATTTTGCATGCGGAATGACGTTCATGATTTGGGAGCTACAATTCATGAGGCTTCGATCTTCTCGCCGATGATAAAAAGACCATTGTCCGTATCGAAGCAAGAGAAGGAGGCACGCGTTTAGGAGTCATGGACCTACTAGTACCGAAATCCATCGCGGATGCGTTGATAAGAGTTCCGGGAGAGGGCGGGCTTGGAGTCGAGCAGCGAAAGAGAGTACCTAGTAGGTATAGAGTTGGCCGCAAACCCTTCCACATTACTGTTCCTCGACGAACCAACTTCTGGTCTCAATAATCATGCTGCATATTCGCTCTTCACGTTCCTGCAACGCATTGCCGCTTCAGCGGTACTATCTGATTCTGAAGTTCTGGGGGTCCTTTACCGCACCCCATGACCAAATTATATGATATATCAATAGATTTCTAAAATAATGTTAAAAATCAAAAGGCTTAAACAATATACAAATGAATCACTATTCATATTTATTTAGGGCTATCAATACCATATCTCCTAAGCTTTTTATATAACTGTAGTTTTAGGCGTCACAAGTCCTAGAGAGACCCTCAAATATCCTGGTTGTAACACCGGTATTAATAATTGTTCTATATCTTGTATTGTTCAAGGTAGAATTGCAATCTTTCATTGTATTGAAATCCGGTCCAAAACCTGATTAAACGCTGTACATTAGATTATTTCCTTCCCTTCCAACTTGCATATGGAGCCGCATATATCGAGCAGTGTATACAATAGTCCGGACTGCAATCTGGCCATAAAGAACTTTCATATTTTAACTTTGAAGACCATTTTGACCATTGTATGACATCCTCCCACAACGTTATAAGCGACTCCAGAATCCTGTCTCAGGCATCGAGCGCGAGGGCAATGAGCTTCTTCAATGCGGGTATGGCCGTTTGTACGGACCCAAGTATACACGTGAAGCCCAGTTCCACAGCCTCGATCAGAGCCTCATGCAACAAGTATGGACTTGTAGGCATGGCAGAATCGAAGAAGTGCACTGTGTAGAGAAAGGGGTAGGTTTCCCATCGTCTTTTCTAGATCTAATTCACACTCACGAATAATATGGGAGATATTAGTAAAATCGGTCGCAAACCCACCGCAAGGTAAATGCAGCTATTGATATGATCAGCTAATTACGCGGCCTGTAGCTGTTCGACCATTTCCTGAACCCGGATCTTGAACCACCTCAGGGAGTTCCAAGTCAAGGCAAGGTCTCTTTTTCTTCTTACCCCGCGATTACAGCGGTGTGTCCGAGCATTCTCTAGTATGCTTAACACAAAAAATGCAGGGTTCAAATCGAAATACCTTTCCTTTCTATTTCGAGAGTCCTGGCAATCATTCAAAAGGTCAGTATAATCAGACTTGTTTGATTCAATGTATGGATACTTCTGTATTAGCTACTCGCTTGACTGCAACTTTTTCTCTTGAGCTCTCCTTATAATACTAAGCTCAAGTGGTGTAACTAGTGAAGTGGTCCTTCCGGTTCCACTAGAAGTTGACAAAGTCAATGGTTCTATTGGATTTTATGTGCACGTGATTCGAGTGAGAAGGGAGCCGAGAGGTTGTACACGTACCAAATGATACGGCCTCCTAATTTAGTAGAAGCTCCCATTGATATATCCAAAAAGACCCTCTTATGCTAAGGTTGTTGATATGTCGGTCTGGTTAATGTGAAATTGCTAGGCTTATCTGGAAAGCCAAATATAAGTAGTACAACACGAAGTTTATCACTTAAAGATTCCGCCAGAAAAAAATGGTAGGTATATCAACCTTTGTGTATTAATTTGACAGATCATACTCAAAGATATGATCCAATTGGAAATTCTCATCAAGGTATGTAAGATGCGTATCTGTTTCTGCCTCCTAGAATTACCATGATCCCGTGATGGTACAAAAATGTGTATTTGGCCTTATTTTGACCCCCAGTCTTGCTTCATGTCCTATGAACCCTCCTGAATACGCCGATTAATGCTGGAATGCAAGGATTGCTAAATTACAAGTAGGACGCGCTCATTCAAATTAAGTTAGAAAATGGCGTATTTGATGCGCTTACTTAAGCACTGGCAATCATGCCATTTGATTTCGTCTCTTCGTCATCGCCTTTGAGTCGTTCCTCAAATCCTGGGCGCCATTTTTTGAGATATTTGGCAGCGATGGGTTTCGCATTCTCATCTTTCAAGGCTGTTAGCAAGGACACAATAAAACCAAGGAATAAGTTCTTACATGTATTCCAGATATCCTCCACTGCATCGAGCGCCAATTCTCGGACCGGTGGTCGCATCATAACCAAATAAAGGAGGCTAGTCAGCGATAAATTGACCTTTGTTGGATCTTTGCAAAGTCCCTTAATTTTGTCCAAGACCTCTGGACTCAATCCAGGAATCTCGCTCAAAAATCTGGTCAGGACTTTATCCTTTGCATCAAGATAAATGGAAAATCCATCCAAAACCTTGAGTGTCCATTTCTCGTAATGTAGCACTGCTGAACCATCCCCGAGCTTCATTTGTACTTTATCGTTGTACCATTCTTCGCAAAGCCAAGCAACTGCGATGTCAATTCGTTTTCGGAAGTCTTCCAGAATGTATACAAGAAGAGATTGCCGGATAGTATTGCTTAACGATAATCGTTCAACATCTGGCGATTCCACTTTGACAGCTTCGGAATTTTCTTCGAGACCGGCTCCAGCACGCGTTGCAAGGCGTGTGATGATAGTAATCCATGCATCTCGGTCATATGCACTAGCTGCTAGTCTATTTATGCCAGCCTTTGTCTTTCTTGCCGCAGGTTCATCTAAGGTCTGCATCACACCGAAGACTCTAGAAACAGTACCTTGCCCAACCAAAGCCGTCTCCTCGGCATTCAAAGATGGAGGAGGTGGCAACGTGAACGGTCCGAGGGCCACATTAGCTACCTTTTCAATATCCCCTTTAAGCTCTTCGGGGGGAGAACTGTCTGGTGAACTGTCTAGTTTGTTCAATATTTGTTCCGTATCCTCGGCATTGTAGTAATCAGGGTCGTAGTCATCATCATCTTCTTCTACGCCTAGTGGAGCCGTTTCGGCGTTAATTTCTTCGGACTTGGGCTCAGATAGAGCTTGGAGTCTTGCTTTCACGCCCTAATCGCCAGATGAGTAATTGTGCAGATATGATGTTAAATTTATGGAGACTTACGCTGATGGCTTGTTCAATAGTGTTCGTATCTATCCTTTGGAGGATTGTAATGCCAATTTTCACGACTAGATCTTCCGATAGAAGTGCAACATCAAACCCTTTCAGAGCTTCATCGGTTGTGATGGTAAAGAGCTCAGCAATTGTGTGATTTCCAGGTGCCAATGGTGGTATATGTAGTCGATTGGGAGCAGGAGATGTAACTTGCGCGCCGAGCTTTTGTCGTTTGGAGGGATCCAGGCTGTCCACTGGCTCTGGGGGTCCACGTTTTCTGTTTGCCTCGTCGAATATTTCCGTTTTGGAGCGCATCATTCGTTCAACATACTGCTGAATTCGCCCATTGAGTGGATTATGAGGGTCCCTACAACCGTCAGCTTACAACAAGCAGACTCAAGTACGGGCAAAAGGACCTACCGCTTGCTAACATGAATAAGGAGCGATCTAGTAGTCTTTTCCATAGATTTAACCATAACGCGCAATTTGGGGGTCATTGGGGAATTGGCTAGTTTCAGGGGATTGAAGTTTAAGAGAACATTCAAGATTTTATTTGCAACATGTGGACGGGCTCGAATTAAGATGGAAAGGGAATTCAAAGTTGCATCAACAAGTACGGCATCGCTAGAGATGTCAGTTTCGAAAGGGGGAGTGAGGGTGTGAAGTAGAATCAACATACCTAGAGTTCTCTTGGAAGACACCTAGGAGTCTATCGAGAAGACCTGACGCTTCGGCTTCAAGGTTGCGGGGATGAAGAAGGGTATGATTCGGAGGCACCATAGATAGAGATACCTGCAGAGGATCACCTCGCTGTATCAAAAATAACGTTAGTATTATGTCTTTTAGGAGGTACTAGATCCCTTTCATACTCTAGAATCTGCATCAGGACCTGTTGTTTGAACCAACACAACCCTTTGCGCAAACTTTATGCAGCATATTCTTATTCCTGGCTTCGCAGTATCCCACATTCGAAGTATTCGAGTTTTGATTGCGATCATGCGATCCCAGGTTGGTATATCGTAAGGGTTGTTGATACTATTTAGGCACGCAAGTTAGAACCAGCTTCAACTGTCATTGTTTGACATTACTCAAAGGTATGCAGATGAGAAGATGGTCCAAATGGTAAAGGCGCATCAATCCATTTCATAAGCCTCAATTAGTAGAAGCAGAAATTAACATACATCCATCGAACGACCAAAGGGTATATGCTAGCTGCAGTTTGCACAATACTCTTAAGGACAGCACTATCTTCATGCGGATTCTCGATCATATCCTTCAAGGTATCAAGTACGACCAAGCTCAGAGTTTCTTTCTGCGACGAAGGTATTGTTGGACTTGAAAAGGTCTCCGCAAGGAAATCGGCGCCCCATCTTCGTAATTCTACTCTTGCGGATGGTCCAATGATTGGTAGTATTCCTTGAATGATCTGGGTGTAATAGTTGGCATCTGAGAGCACAAGTTTCCGAGCATCATTCAGTTGATTGATTTGTTGTTCGACGGTCAAAGTAGCCATGATGAAAAGGATGTCTCAAGAGCTGTGGGGAAAGAAGTCGAATATGATCTACGATGAATTGTAATGTACAAGCTGCATAGGTATGAAAAGGAACTACACTGATATCCACTTATGTTGAATAGTTGTGTATGCAGTAAAATTGACTCCAAACCATTCTGTGCTGTTGTTGAGTTGAAAGAATCAAGGTTGATAAGGTTGATTGACGAGTTGTATTTCTTTGATGTGATTGATGCTGGAAGTATATCAGACGCGACTCTTTTTACGTTGCGCGATAACTACCTAGTAAGATCTTACCTACCTAGTAGGTAGGGGGGCTTGAATCAAGGGTAGCCTTATCGATAAGGCTGGATCTCAATAATAAAGTCACCATTTGGGATTTCTCTTGGGAAAGTGGCGCCATTGATCACATCAAAAATACGGTACAGAGATTGACAATTCAAGATGCCGTTGTAAGTTATTCATTTTCATTTCGAATAAGTGAACTATTCATACTAATAAAGGACCATTATAGAGTTCCCAAGTCTTCATATTACGATAAGAATTATAAACAATCCGCTGCCCTCATTCGAGCTCGAAGACCATACCTTGTGAAAAATGCTTTGACAGGCATTGGCATTGCCGCATTCGCTCTTGGAGTTTGTAAGTATCTACTCGCGGTTTCTACACCAGTTCAGAGTAATAATTTTCTCCAGTTGCTTTCACTATTAGAGCAGTATCGCAAGACGACTTTGAAGATGTCAAAGTACCAGCCGCACCAACCAAACGGGAGTCTTGACTCAATTGAAAAGATATTGCTGGGATCAATAGCGGCTCTGGTGGACTAAACTCTACGAACACCGGGAAGGCGACCTCATAATAAGAAATATCGAATTTGACAGTCTACCAGGTCACAGGTAGATGCAATGATTTGTACAAATTCAGTGGGAGGCGTTTGGATGAAGGAATACTCTCGTAATGTTCATGGGCTTCCAAATTTCTAGCTCTGTAGTCATATTCATACCTTATAAATACAGATGGAGATAGCGTTATTGCAATATCGTCCAAAGGGAATCATATACCATCGATATGTGTGGAGACCACCATATCCCAAAACGCCGAACCGAGCAGAATGCTTTTCTGCTGTAAATCCCATCATGCACCTTCGAACCATATACCTGCGCCTTCGTAGTCATAAAAAACTTTAATCAAAACCGACCAATCAATTCTCTCTTGGGTATAATATCTGCAGGTGAAGATTCGCGGGTCATCTCTTCGACAACGTCCTGAAGTCCGGCGCGTGATATTTGATGGATTTGAGCATTGGTTACGAGTGGGGCCTGATGATTTTGTTGCTCGTTAGAGGTATGTAGGGGTGGGAGAGGAGGTCTTGTTTGCTGCGGCGATAACGATGGCTGCCGACTGCCCAAAGGCGATGGTACAATGGTATGCGAGTGTGAGGTATTAGAAAATGGATTATGTGGGTTGTGTGGAGAAACTCTTCCACCGGACATCATGTATCCATTAGTATGTTGTAAGACTGATGTTGGGATATTAGAAAACGTTCCGGAGATAGGACCGCCTTGTTGATGAGAATGACGACGAGGCTGAACTTGAACCTGAGACAAAGGGCTTGTGGTCCTTGGGGTCTGCTGAGCTGATGTTTGACGATGTATTAGATGGACGTGAGAAGGATGCTGTGGATTTGCCCATGGTGTTTGTTCAATAAATTGTTCCTCTGCTGGCCTGAATCGCGATGTTGATCCTACTGTTCGCAATGCCGCCAATTCCTGCAGAGATAAAGCTGCAGGTTGATGCACATGTCTAGTAGTCCGCTATGAAGAAGCCCCGTCAGCTTGTCCCTCTCATGACAAAAAATTTCTTCTTGGACTTAATCCTAACCATAATTTTAAAATGTTGCACTTACTCCCATCTTCTCGAAGTCCTCTTCGAGCTCGGCAGGCGTTGCTTGGGCCATGGATGGAGCGGCTGGAAATCCAACGTGTTTTGCGATACCAGAAAGGATGGAAACTTCGTTGGAATATGCTACCTGATTTTGGACCTGTTGCGATCGCCGCGTGGGATAGTTCAGAGTATACTCAGGTACGCCAGTGGAGTAATTCCTTCTATCATGTTGTATCTCGTACCATTGTTTGCCTACCTGCTCCATCTTGCTTTCCCGAATCTCTCTTGCTTCTTGTCGATATTGAACAAGAATCTGGCTCCTCCTCGCAACAGCAAAGGTTTTAAGAGTCTGCAACTCATATTCACGGAGGTTCTCAGCGACACGAATCCTCTCGTCTCTCCGTGCCTCGATACAACTCATCATCGCTAGATATCCGGGGTGTGTGGGTTGGTCTTGTCGTAGCATAGCTTCCTCCCGGTTCATTTGCTCGAGACGTTCGTCGTAGAGCCTATAGATGTATTAGTAGGCGCATTGATGACTATAAATGCAATCTTACCTGTCTCTGAAGACTGAGAAATTCTTCTCAATTCCTCCTAATTGATCAAAGGCGCTCATCTTTTTTTCCACTGTTCAAATCTGCGTTAGAAAAACGATACATGTTCAGGTTTCAGAAAAAAGACTCACATTCTTCCTCCGTCTTTGATACAAGATCTGCTTCATCATCGCCTTCATTTTCTGCATGATCTTCCTCGCCATTTCTTGCATCATCTTCGCCATTTGCCAGCGTGCCATTCTGCACACTATCCGACTCGTCCTCAATAACTGCGCCATTCTCCACGGCCTTTTTCTTCTTTCGTCCTCGTCTTTTGGGCGACACCGGTATGTCAGCGCTTTCGGCGATTTCGTCATCGGGAAGTATTGCTTCTGACACGTCCAAGAGAGCCCCCACGTGTGGCTCATCCCCTTCTTCGCCTGATATAGTACCGCTGATTGGATTCGATGCGTCTTCTTCTGCAGGTAGATCATCGTCAATTGCATAATCGTCGCCTTGATTCATTACAGAACCCGTTCGTTTGGGCAAAGGTTCATCGAAATCTTCGTCGAGTCCGCCACTTCCCATTATTGATCGCTTGCGTTTTCTTGAATCGATTTCCGAACTCGAAAGTGCTCTCTTTGCTTTGCCCGAAGAATCTTCTAAAGCTGTCGTTGGGCCGTGATCCAGCTCGGCATCGTCATGGAGATAACTTTTAGGGCTGTTGTTGGGAATGGAAACATCCTCATCGGACAATGGGTCGGCGTCGTCTTCGTCTTCTTCTGCCTCATTTGCTATGATCTGGTTATGTAGTTTGCTAGGACTGCGCTCATATGAATCGATGCCATTATGGGCATTAAGAACCACATTCTGTTGTACTCGTAGCTTTCTCGGTGATTCTTCCAGTCGCTCCGTCTCTGCTTCAGAATCATCTTCTTCAGAAGGATTACTGAGGTCGTCTGAGGCTTCGGCATCGTCCTCATGTTCTTGCTCGGCATCTTTGTCTTCAATTTCGCTCAAACTACTAGAGCGATCTTCTTCAAGCTCGACATCGCTGAGCTCGTCATCAACGGAAGCTTCGTCCGCTATTGTAGGATCAGCCGCTATCTCGGCCTGGATTTCGCCACTCATTATGAGGGTAGGTCAAGTGTTTTTCAAACTCGTTGTAATCTTCATGTAAATCGGTTTGTCGCAAAACGAAGCACTAGAATAATCAAGGTACCTTCCCATCGGTATATCCTCGGCTAGCTAGGGCGGTCATAAGCTGGTGGCAGAATTAATCCAATAATCCCTGCAAGCTGCAACTTTTTTATTTTTCAAATTGAAGTCCAGAATTTACCTTCATCAATCGCCTCAAAATAAGTATCATCCTTATCACAATGGGCAAACGAAGCCGAAACGATAACGCCAATGGGGGGGAGAAAACCAATGGTAAAGAGCGTACCGGAAAATCATTCCTCACAGAAGACAAGGCTGTCGACCCTACTCTAGCCTTGCTTTTTGCATCCAGTGTAAGTCTCAAAATTCCAGTATCGCGCATGTTTGCTGATACACATTAGGCTGGTCCAGTGCAAGCTCCTCCAAAATCTAGATATCAAGAAGCACCGCCTGCGCGTCACAGAGATGTCGAATCACAAGAGGGAGAATCATCCGACAGTTCTGATGAGGAAGATGGTGAACTCGAAATGGGCGAGGGGGACGAAGACTTGAGTAGCATTGATGGTGACCTCGAAGATGCTGAAATTTCGGGTCTTTCAGATGAGGATGAGGATGATAGTTCTCGCGAGATGCATGACGACATACCTGAATTAGATAAATTCATTGAAGCCAAAACCGAGAAACCGGAACGCAAACGTAAAAGGAAGACTGATGAACCAGATCTCGAAGGTAAATATCTCGAGAAGCTTGCCAGAGAAGAGGAGAAGGAAGAAGAAGAACGCCAAGCCGAAAGACGATTAAAACGCCAGAAGCTGGCCGCAGAGCGAAATCCAGTTGTTGAGGAAGGTGTTTCTGATGAAGAAATGAAGGATGCAGGATCTGACGAAGAGGCCGAATCCGAGGATGAGGCAGAAGAGTCTGATTCCGAGGAGGAAAGTCATAAAAGAATAACACCATCCGATGTTCCTCTACATGAATCCCTCGTACCGGACAAAGACGCGACGGAGCTTGAAAAGGCATCTCGCACTATTTTCCTTGGAAATGTAGCGAGTTCTGCTATATCGTCTAAAGCCGACAAGAAGACTCTGATGTCGCATCTATCCTCTTTCATAGACGACCTTCCTCCTCCCCCTTCCGGCAAACCATCCCATAAATTGGAATCCCTCCGTTTCCGTTCAACTGCTTACGCCACTTCTGCACTACCAAAGAAAGCCGCCTTTGCTAAGAAGGATATTATGACTGCTACAACGAAAAGCACAAATGCTTACGCCGTCTACTCGACAGCATTCGCAGCCAGAGAGGCCGTGAAAAAGCTTAACGGAACTACCGTATTAGATCGACATCTTCGTGTGGATGGTGTGGCGCATCCAGCAAAAACAGATCACCGCCGATGTGTCTTCGTCGGAAATCTAGGCTTCGTGGATGATGAGTCTCTTCTTGAACAAGATGGGGAGAATAGCCGAAAACGGTCGAAAATACCCTCTGATATTGAAGAAGGGTTATGGAGGCAATTTGGAAAAGCCGGTGAAGTAGAGAGTGTTCGAGTTATTCGAGATGAGAAGACCCGTGTTGGCAAGGGTTTTGCTTATGTTCAATTTAAGGTCAGTTTCTCATATCATTTAACGACGCATGAGATCTTATTAACATGGTACTACAGGACGCAAATGCAGTTGAGGCTGCCCTACTGTTCAATGAGAAAAAGTATCCACCGATGCTTCCCCGGGTTCTTCGTGTCGTCCGTGCCAAAGCCCAACACAAACAAGTCTCGTCCCGACCCACAGCTCGTCAACCGAAATCTACAAAGTCTTCTCAAATTTACAATCCAAAGATTGACCCAAATCAAGCCTCGTTGCAGGGCAGAGCTACCAAACTGTTAGGAAAAGCGGGTGGTGCAAAGTTCAAGAAAACTGGGGCCAACGATACCACTTTGGGCAGCAGAGGAAACAAAGAAGCCAGTGGAAACGGAGAAGCTAAGACCGGAATGGCTGGTATAAAAGCACCTGAGAGTTTTGTTTTTGAGGGTTACAGAGCTAGCGCGAGTAAGGGCAAGCCGAAGGACCTAAAGCTGGGAGGTAAAGGCGGTGGAAAGAAAAAGGCTAAACCAAGAACAAGGTCATCAAACAGAGGTGCGGAGTGGAAAAAGCGAGGCTCAAAGTAAGCTTATATCGTTGTAATCAGAACCAGAATAATGGAAATGAGAGAGTTGTAGGAGTGTCGGTGAATCAAATACCTATGAGAATTTTAATATCCGAAATAACCTTGCTGGCCACGTTATGAACACAATTCTATGTATACTTAGAAGCGCCTCTACTGATATTGGGGAATGCTACATCCACATTATTTGATTTTTCATTGGGATTTGCAGTCAACTGCTCAGCACTCCAGTGCTCGAAAAGTGCGGGGCACATCATTTTGGATCACGTGTGTCAATTTTCACGACCATTTTTGCAGTGACATAAGATTTCTTTCCAGCACCCACATTATTCAGAATCCAAATCTAAAAAATGACCGGCTTCAGCTTCTCATTTGCAGGAGATGATATAGAAATAGATTCAAACCAAGATGCACCCCCATGCATCTCCAACCACGCTGCAGAGACCGGCACCCTCGCCCCGCGGAAATCGAGCGGGGCATTTCCAGTTGCCGGACAACCTCTCTTGCCCCCCACATACCATACTGTGGAAGAAATCCTAAAGACTTTACCATCTCAGATTGCATATTCGACGTTGGTTGTCAAATTGGATGATGGCAAGGAGATAGGCATTCCGAGAAGGGAGTTGTGGGATGTGAGAGCGCAGCTGATGGCGGAGGATGAGGGAAATGGTGAAGGGTTGTTGGGGTTGGGGAAGGATGATGTGAAGACTGGTGTTTACGAGGGGGGGTTTAAGAGTTGGGAGAGTTCGGTGGATTTGGTGAAGGTTCTGAGTGGAAGGACTATGGTGGGTGAGGGAAGGAGGAGAGTGTTGGAGGTATGTATATATTTATGAGGCTTTTAACATCTCATGCTCAGTCACAATGTTACGAATAATAATGCTGATATATACCTTAGCTCGGTTGTGGAACTGCTCTTCCATCTCTAGCAGTCTTCCAATGGTTTCTCCAAACCACAACCTCTTCCACTTCCGGTCTGGAGCTTGGCCTTGCAGACTATAATCCCACAGTCCTACAGCTCGTTACCCTACCTAATGTTCTCTTATCTTGGGCACAACTCACCAAATCTGAGTCCTGGGAAGCAGAAGGTGAACTGGATATCGATGAAGCACTCATCTCGGAATTTCTCTCGGCGCTAAATTCTCGCAACATTAACCTGTCATTTTTCTCGGGTGCTTGGTCCCAGGATTTTGTATCTTTGGTCACTGATAGGTTGAACCTATCGTGCGAGAATACAATCATCATCGGAGCAGAAACCATCTATTCCCCCGTTGCTCTAAGAGCCTTCGCTGAGACATTGATGGCACTGCTTGAGTTGAGCACGGGTCCAAATAAGACGGCGTTGATAGGAGCCAAGAAGGTTTATTTTGGAGTTGGTGGTTCAATAGAAGATTTCGTCGAAGATGTTACGGCGAAGGGAGCTCTAGTGGAGCAGATTAGGGAAGAATCCGATGGGGTTAGAAGAGCTGTTATAGAAGTTAGAAAAGCAGGCTGAAATTCAAATTTGCAAGTTCATTAATAAATGTTCCGGCGCAGGCGAAAAATTGGGTGTATAGAGCAACACTGAGGCCTGATATGTTGGATGAGCTTTTGAACTGTATTTCTCAATCACGCAGCAGGATTCCATAGTCTGGACTGCAGTATGATGGCGAAATATCGTTATTTTCATTTATTTTTTTATGTGAGAGGATTGGTCCATTTGCAAGAACCAGTCTGGTCGAAATGGCAGACCTATTCCGTGAGACGCCACGGAGTGAGATAAGACTGAGCCTGCATAGAACAACTAATTATTAAGAAAAAGCATCAAAATAACGCTGTACATTGCATTGCCGCTCTAATTGCGGGACGGGCTATAACATAAGATTAACAGCGGCAGCAGCCCAGGATGTTTACATATCCTCATATGGCTCACAAGGACACATAAAGAGGTTTTTGATATTTAGCGCAAGTAAGGAAATCCAGGATCTGCAGAGTGTATGGATCTTATAGATGAAGTCATTTATATCCGTATACCAATGGTACTGGCGTGAGAATCCCTTCGACATTGCGGACAATGCCAGGATCCGATTCAAGTATTTTCGATCAATGAAAAGGCTCGGGATTTGGACTAGGACTGCAATCCGATTCGCTCTTTGCCTGATATGAACAGCAATGTGTAAAATTTCTCGGATGTCCTTTGTGATCTTGAGATTTGTTAAAGATATATGATCGGGTCATAAGGCAAGATGGCAGCATCTTGTCGTTGGCGATTCTGTGCAAACCATGATCCCATCAGTCCCAAGCCCCTCACATGGAAATAAAAGCAGAGCTTCCCTCATTACATAACATCTCCACAAGATATGCGGAATCACACATGAGGCTACCCTGAAAGTCAAGCTTAATCTCCCTCTCCCTCTCCTACGCCTACATGCTCAACCACTAACCTAACCGTCCAACCCTCGAATTCCTCACCATCAATTTCGTGACCACGCAGCTTCATTCCACCACCTCCACCCAACCACTAAATTTTCAACCCTTGTATCCAAATCCTCTTCTTAAGGTGTATGTTTAATTAGACTTCATTCTAGCCCCTTACTAATGACCGGATACGGTATTCTTTGCCTGCCGCTTGCGTGCCCTTTTGCATATTCGAGTAGCAGGAGATCATATCTAACATGTCAATTTTAGGACGGAACGGTATACCCAAAAGAATGATGGAACGGTGCTTTGATGGCAGCTCTCAGTCTAAGCTTTGCTCCTGTAACTCAAATTATTCCTTTTTCTTGAATAAATGCCCGACCCATGGAAATTATCTTGGCCGCCCTGAGCTTGACGATAAACAAGGTGTTACACGCCTTTCATCACAGTAGTCCAGGGTCCTTGATCATGTCATTCTCTATTCCTTTACCAACTGCATTATCGTAGAAATGTGAAAAGCGTACGAGGGAATCCAACCATCAAACGAAAAGCCTCCATCCAAAATCGCTCTACAGCCCATAAACATTTCTTCTTTGGCGATCAAGGAGAAATACGTATATTTCTACGCTCGCTTAGATGGAGAGCCATGATGCAACAACAACAAATTCTTTGACACCATAAAGCGAGCCCGTCAAACATATATAGACTTCCAGCAGAATCTCATGTCGCATGAGTCTTTCGAAATTTCTGGTAGAGAGGTAGATACCTAGGTATCCAATGCACACTTAAACAACCTACCTACTCAGGTACATTACAGAGTAGAAAGAATGAATATTATTTTCCAATCACAACATAGCATTGCGATGGCCGGAACGTGGTGTTGACGCAAAGTGATTTCTGCCCAGTGCTCTGAATTGTCAAAGTGAAGTAATCCAGCCCAGCGCGGGAAAACGGCGGGAGTAACCATGATTTCAAGCCTAAGAGGGTCGTAGGAGGAGATCTGGATGCTAACAGCATTCCTTTAGTGATATGATTGCAACACTGTCCAAATGCGGGTAATTTTCACAGTAAAGCTCAGTTGAGATTAAACATCGAATCCATTTGCACTCCAACGCATTCTCGCGATTTTCATGACTTCAAGGCGACCGAGTATATATTTGTATACAATTCGAAGTCCTTTTCTATGGGTTATGGCATCCTTTCTTGTTGCGTCGAAATATCTTGATATGCTCCTGCTTTTCCTGGTCTCAGAGCGGTACTAGCGCACTTTCGAACTTTCATACTTTCGATCGCAGGGTTATCGCTTCGAATAATCTCCCATATCCATCTCCATTTTCACCCCCAGATAAAAGGATATACGTTAACAAATACAAAGATTAAATGGCAAAAAATCAGTGTCGTAATGCGCCTCGAAGCGCCTGGAAAACCTCCTTTTGAGATGGGATTTTTATTGGATCTCTTTGAAAGAAGCGCGCAGTCCAGTCAGATGAAGGACGGCAGAAACTCATCGCTCCAGACGTCCGAATTTAGTACTATGCGGGCTCACAGGAAAATCCAGTCGCTTGACATGAGTATCCATACGCCTAGATCAGGAAATAGGTTCACGAAATAGCAACTAACGTCTCTCGCTCTACTACCAAGCACGCATCAGCCTACGGAGAATAAGTTGACGATACATCAAGCTAATGAACCGCGCTATAAGGATGCACATATGCGGTTTACTTGATCGTCATGCAATGTATGTAGTACTCCATTGCAGTATGCAGAGACCCTTGAACTTGGGATGAAGCGGGCACTTTTGGGATGGTCAGGGTGGCATACCACAATCATACATGCAGAATCTAAGTTCAATAAGTTTGGAATCGCTGCTTAGTTTGAACTTTGCTGGGGGGCTCATGATGCAAGTTCTGCTTCTTCATATCGGGCGACGCCAGTATCAGCAACATATCCCCCAATTAAGCCAACTGCGCGATAGGCGTTCCTCTCAGCCAGCCTTATGCATGGCTTTTTCTTGGCCACTCATCGCCAAGTATGGAGAAACGTGCCACAACCGCGATACATTCACGCTACCACCAAAGTGATGGCGCACATCATTGTGAAGGAATGAACCGCGCTGTCGGGACATACGGGTATATTAGATGGCAAAAGACATCCACCTTCGTCATGCCTTCAGACACGACTTGATAGTAAAGAAGCAAAAGTATGCTTGCGGTGGACGTCTCGTGTTTCGAGGCCTATACACGTGGGAGACAGGGGTTCGATCGGATTGGCTAGGTGTGAATATGCTGACGGTAGAGAGATGGATATTGGATAGCTAGGTAGAGTTTTATAAGATTAAGTGATCGGTAATTGATCTATCTCGATTCTCCAGACTCTATGAACGTTTGTTCCCGTCATCTGAAAATACCAAAATGCGGAAAAGGATATTTTCGGTCACCGTATGAAAGAAGCAAGGGTCTTGCAGCCTCACCGATATTCCCAGCGCTTGCATCCATCTTCATTGACCCCACCAAGCCGCTAGAGCCAACGCTTAATTCAGATTCCGAAAAACCTGTGAGAGGTTGAGAGACAACAACGTGTTGCTTTCTCACAACATGATTGGTCGGTTCTGACCTCATCTTTCAACAACGAAGATGAAGATGGGGACCACCAAATGTCGAGTCCAAAGTTACATTCGGAATGATGTCCGTCAACCTTGGAAGTTCCATCATGATTCATGAACGATTGTTGCCGCGGACATGAATAATCAAAAAATGTACCACTTTAATGTGCCGGCTTGGAAAGCTTGTCGTGGTTGAAAGTTGAAACCCATGATCAGTGATTCGGTGACTTGAAGGAAAAGACGACAACGACAACGACCAGCCTCTATTGAATCAAAAGACCATGGCAAAATGATACCTTCAATATAAAAATAAATTATCTGGGGCACCCGCAAAACGGTTACCTAGGTATTGATACCCTCCAGCGGGGGAACAGTCACAATATGAATAATAGCAATCTTGATACAGCAGGTAAGTGGAGAAACATGGCCTTTTCAATCTTGCATGACCGAACGATTTTACAACGAGGCGTTCCATGGATATTCATTTCAACTTTCATGAAGGGGTATCATTGGATAACCGATCCGAGGCAGTGGACACGCGAGCGTGTTCTAGAGCTCCAGCCTCCAGAGCAGACGACCTTCAAAAGGCTACAGTATCTTTTAAATCAAGTCCAGAGTGGGGGGGGCATTGCTTTTCTCAGTTACAATGGTGATGGGATGGGTTTGATTAATACGGGAACAGAAGATATGAGTACAGTATCAGCAATAAGGTAAACACAGTGCTAAAGTATTAACTTCATCAGCCTTGAGTTCAATTTTATATTTGCTATATAACATTTTAGATGACTTGATAAAGTCCAGGGGTCTTTTAGGTTTTGTACAGATACTTTATACTAATAAAGCTGGAGATTATGATTTACAACCAATTAAGCTTTTTGTTTAAAGTGGTATTTTGAGGCGAAAAATTACAGCACACAGTCCGGATCAACAGCTAATTACTGCATGTATAATCGAAAAAGCAGTTAGCTGTAATGAGGGGTCGAGGATTAAGGATTGAGGGTCCAGGGGGTTTTGTCCGTTTCTACCTATTAATCTATACAGAAAGAGTACGAAGTACTATCCTCAGTAGATAAGTTTTGTCTCAGTTGAGTAATTTGGAACTTGGAAGTTACCTCTGGCAAGCAAATCACCACTTGCTCCTACCTTAAGTAAGTAAGTAAGTAAATAGTAGATGTTCGCATCACCAATCCAATGAAACGTCATATCATCCATTAACCCCTTCATTTCGTCATTTACGTTCTTGTTCAATTCTATGATTCCATTATCTTGGTCCTTTATTGGATATCCAGTTTATTTCCAATTTAATAAAGATTCCATTATGAATTATGAAATAAAAGAAGAAAGTTTAAAAGTTCCTGATCAACAATGACAATGTTAGAGTGCTCTCAACCCATCAAATTGGATCTTTGTAACATGTGTCAAATCCCAAAAATGTTAAAAGTTCGCTAGAAGAATGGCTAGAGAGAGCTAGAATCGCTTGCCGCCGCCTATACGAGACAAAGTTATAAATTACAACCTTAATAATAAGTAAACTTAAATGGTCTGGTCCTAGAGAAGATAATAAATGTAAATAATGTAAATTTAACTATAAACTACCTATAAACTAAACCAATATTGTATAGAGTATATATCGTTTACATGGATTTTCCTAGGTCCCTTCAACTCCCTTCAACCTGGACTTTGGAGTCTTGGTCTTTTGAAAAAGAAAAGAAAATCCACTTTGCCCCGTCTCAAAAGTGTAATAAATGATCCACATCGGAGTACTCCTACTCTGTTTCTTTTTTTTTTCTTTTTGGCTTGTTAAAACTTAGAACTTAGTAGTAGTTACCAATCTAAGATAGACTCGCAGACTCGCAGACTGCCCAGGTGGATAACATACCTAATAACATAACACCTAGGTATAGTATTATACATCGACTACCGTAGTGAAAATACTAGGTAGGGAAGAAAGGTAGAAAGAGTAGGTGCTATATACCTAGTAGCTTATAATTAATTCTCTTATTTAATTCATCGCCCGCCTTTTGCCCTTTCACACTTCTTTTTCTTTTCAACGACAAATATCTTCATCCCCCCCCTTCATTGCTGCAGTAGCAATAAGGGCTTCTGCCGTCACATCACTTCATCTTCTTATCTTTTGGGGCACCTTTCGCCAATTCTCAAAATGGCGAATCCAATTCATGCCCATGAGCATCATAACCCTACCAACATGGGAATAATTGGTCTTCCTCATGGTCCGGAAACGGGTGATGATCATGTATCGATATATGAGATGGGACCTGATGAGGAAGTTTTCAATGATCTCCTCTACCCAGACGATATTTTTACGGCGGATCATATTTATTGGGCAGATCTCAAATTAAAGGACAAAATCTCCTTTATCAATAAGACTCAAGGAGCCGACGCAAAGGAGGAACTACGTTCGATTTGGGAGATGATGAAAGTAGATCCCCTCAGTCCTGTCAGTTGGTATTTCAGCAATGCTGTTCTCCCGGGTGCGGGTTTGGGTCTTGAAGGGTATGTCAATTCTCATGATTTTTTATCTCCCATGCTAATTTGTTTTCCAGTTATGTTCTCTTCTCTATCGGAAACCTATCACCCCTCTTCCAAGCGGTTTGGCCACAATGCTGGAAGACTTTTAAAGTATGTAACGAGCAATGGACCTATGCCGTCACTTATTTGGAGATTATTGGTATCATTGTTGGTCAAATCCTCGTCGGGTATTTGGGTGATAAGGTTGGTCGTCGTTGGGGTTTGATCCAAGATGCGGTCATTATGTTTATTGGTCTCCTCATGCTCATCGCTTCGTGGGGTACGACTCTTAACGGTTGGGTCATCTGCTATGCCTGGTCATTGTTCTTTTATGGTATCGGTGTCGGAGGAGAATATCCCATGACAGCCACTGCTGCTATGGAAAGCGCCGTTGCACCAAATCGCCGAACAACTAAAATGGACCGCCTTCATCGTGGACGCAAAGTCACTATGGCTTTCTTGATGCAAGGCTGGGGCCAGTTCTTCAACCAAGCCATTCTTATCCTCTTACTTCTTATTTTCCATCATGGCAGCGGGAATCCACCTTATTCCCAAGTTTCCGCCCAGTGGCTTTTCCGAGTCTCATTCGCCATCCCCGCTGTCGGCACTCTGTGGCTTGTCTATTACCGTATGTATAAGATGCCTCTCATCTCCAAACAACTAGACGTCTCCAAAAAGATGGCGAACGTCACTGGATACGACAAAGAGTCTTTGACCTTGACTGTTAAACATTTCTCGGGACGCCTGGTTGCGACGGCCGGTGCTTGGTTCTGCAACGATGTTTTCTTTTACGGCAACAAATTGTTCCAGTCCCAGTTCATCAAGGTCCTCTCCCCAGGCTCATCATCAATCATGGAAGGATGGTTATGGAATTTGTTGAACGTTGGAGTGTCGCTTGCTGGTTATTATTGCGCATCGTTCCTCATTGACAATAAGTTCTATGGACGAAAGTGGATGCAGCAAGTTGGTTTTGCTTTGGATTTCATTCTTTTCGTCGTCCCAGCTTTCCACTACTCTTATTATACTAGCATCGCTGGTATTAAATCATTCCAGGCCATGTACTTCTTGTCATCCTTCTTCAATCAATTCGGTCCAAACAGCGTTACCTTCCTCGTCGCTGCGGAAGTATTCCCAACACCCATTCGTGCCTCTGCACACGGATTTTCCGCAGCTGTTGGTAAGCTGGGTGCTTTGTTCGCATCCATTCTTTACAATTTTATTACAACCCAGCAAAAGTTCTATGTAGTCCCATGGTTCGGTCTTGCCGGGATGCTCCTCACCGCGATCTTCCTTCCAGACACCACTGGCCTCGATCTCAAGGAACAAGAAAGAAGATGGAAATATATTAGAGCTGGTAGGGGGTCTGAGTATCATGGTATCGCTATTCATCCAGCACATTTGTCTCTGTGGGAAAGGTGGATGAAAGCTGGCAAGAACTATGACCCTAAGTTGGACGCCGGAGACAAGATTCTTGAGATGCGCCAAGAATGGGAACTCAAACAAACCGAGAAGGGCAAGAATGAAGCAGACATTGCAACCTTCGACGATGATTGGAGTCAGGAAATTCACCACTACTTCCGTTCCGATAACACCCCGAAACGATCTCGCGCACCGACTAATGTACCGATCGCGCCGATATCTGAATCTACGAGTGATGAGATTACGAGAGAGAAGTAGCTGGCCCTCTGTTGATGTTTCAGTCTTCTAATGGCGTTTTTGGTTGGTAATGGGGATGGAAGATTCCCCAGACACCTGCACAATTTATATAGGGGTTGCAAAAGTTTTTTTTGGGGGTTTTTTTGCTCATGATTACACTGGCTTGCATGCCATAGATGGGATGAGATACATAGAATTAATGATAGAGATATGCACTTCCAAAATATATCGTCCCTGCTATGTCAAATTGTGTGATTGGGAATTTGACACATCTACCTACCTCTACCTAGTACTTGTATTTGCCGTATTCAATGCAGGAGGAGGTTTAGTAGCACTCTCTCTTTTGTACATGGGCGTACCGATGTCAATCATCTTGGTAATTCTAATAGCTATGTAATCAGAGTTCCTATCAACAGTCCTGTCCTGTCCTTTCCTGTCCTGTCTTGTCCTGTCTTGTCTTATCTCTCTTCTCTTCTCTTCTTCTCCCCAAATGATATGATGCGGGAACGGCAGGTTCCTGAGATTGTAAATTAGGTGGTCTCGTGTGTCAAAAACTTGGGATGGGATGATGAGGATGAGATGATGGGATGGGATGATGGGATGGGATGGGATGATGGGATGATGGGATGTTGGGATGAGGGGATGATGGGATGTTGGGATGAGGGGATGATGGGATGATGGGATGATGGGATGATGGGATGATGGGATGTTGGGATGAGGGGATGATGGGATGTTGGGGATGAGGTAGAGGTACTAGGTAGGTACTAGGTAGGTAGGAGATGGTGGAGTGTACCTAGGTATGTGAGGAGGGGAGTTATGGGGAGGCGAGTTGTTTGGATATATATATGGATGGGGGACCTTGTTGTTTTCTTTTCTGCC